>SJYQ01000402.1:1250732-1311497 GCA_006410935.1 Redunca redunca | reverse complement strand
TTCTTACTAGAATTCTTGGTGTTGAAGAATGGATCATTTACTATGCAGAACATTTACATACCTTTGAAATGAAATCTTGATCTCTAAAAGTAATTTCATGAATCATATGACTTCCATATTATTAGAAGCATATATATTAAGAAAAAATAGAATACCAGTAGCAAAACTGATATGCTATAGGGATTCAAAGAAAGAAGTTAACAAAGTCATTTGAGGGGGAAGAAAAAAGTGATATATGGACAGTTTACATTGGAAGTGGACCTTAAAAGATGGGAACAGTTTCTTAAGAAATTTAAGAATGTTCTTATAAGCTTATGAATTTTCATATATTTGATGTATTGCATCCTATTTCAGATATTATCCTTTCTGGCCCTCTAGAGCCCCATCTTTGACTTGTAGGGACCCTTCCCGTTGCTTCCATATCTTAGAATGTGACTTGATCTTGCAAGTCTTTCTTGCTTTCCTAAAAGTGTCCAGACTTATCTTAAATATGTGGAGATCATAATGGGCACCACTGAAACAAGAATCTGAGATAGTGGAGGAAAGTTTTGGAGGGTAGATGAAAAGACATGAGCAAAGGCATTTATACTTGCTGAGGGAGGTGTTGAGGTCAGAAAATGCCTCTGTAGGTCTACCCAAAGGGGTGGAAAGTGGATAGATAGAAGATAGCATGGCTGTGGGGAACTGGTTCTAAAAGCTATAGGCAGTGATGGATTCCCTCATCATTATCCTTTAACATTTTTAAACAGATGGATAACTTGATTGCAATTGAATTTTAAGAAGGCAGATTTAAAGATGGTTTGTTAGATGAGAAGAAACTGCAAAGAAATTAATAACAGGGCTATTACAATAAATGTGATGAAAGCTGACGAAAATTGCAATAGAATTGTGCAATATTGTACAGTTGTCAGGGATGCTCCAGAACTAAAATCCATGATACTCAACTACTGATTGAATTCAGGAGCTTAGCAAAAAACAGTAGTCAAAAATATTAATGAAGTTTGGAGTCTGGGAATACAGACTTTCAACAGGGGTATTATGTCTAAAACTAAGGAGGGATTCCTAGGTAGCTCAGTGGTAAAGAATCCGCCTGCCAATGCAGGAGACACAGGGATAAGGGCTGAGAAGATCCCCTGGGTAGCAAATGGCAACCCACTCCAGTATTCTTTCCTGGGAAGTCCCATGGACAGAGGAGCCTGGTGGGCTACAGTCCATGAGGTCACAAAGAGTTGGACATGACAAAGTGAGTACACACACACACACGGAGGGAAAGAGAGATTTGGCAGTCTTTGATATCAAGGTTGCAATAAATCCATAGGCAGGAATATAAATTTAAGAGATTGTGCACAGAGAGAAAAGGATGGCTTATTAGAAGATCTTGCAGAGTCCTTATCATTTCAGGAAAAAAAAAGACTCTAAGGATTTGTTGAAGGGGACTAAGAGCCTGCATAGAGTTAGGGCAAATGAAGATCGGTTGCATGCAGACTAAGGAAGGAGGCGTTCTCAAGGATGAGACAGTTCTCAACTGAAACGTTAAGTAGAAGAGGAGTTGGGGAAAGGAATTTATTTTGCAATTGTGTACTCAGGTGGCTCAGTGGTAAACAGTCTGCCTGCTAATGCAGGAGACGCAGGTTTGATTCCTGGGTCGGGAAGATCCCCTGGGGCAGGAAATGGCAACCCACCTGGAAAATCCAATGGACAAGGAGCCTGGTGGGCTACAGTCCATAGAGTCACAAAGAGATGGAAATGACTGAACCGGCTGAGCACACACACACGCACACACTTATGGACCAATGAAAGGTACACAGTATAAGTGGAATACCTCAAATATGGGGATGACTAGGATTGGATATTCCTTGGGTTAAGAGTTCAGAGATTGAAGTCTGGAAATCCTTGTAGCCAAGGAGGACCTCCCAGATGCATCTGAGAGGGTTTGTTTTAGGAGAGCCAGGAACTAGGCATGAGCAACAGCCAAAGGCTAGATTCAAGATGCCAACAGGTGGTCAAGAGCTAGAGACAAGGTGAACTTGGGCAAGAGTCCTACGGCAAGGAGTGGATGATCTAATAAATATCTGAAAGTGTTAGTCGCTCAGTTATGTCCGACTCTTTGCGGCCCCATCAACTGTGGGAGCCAAGGCTCCCTCCAGGCTCCTCTGTCCATGGAATTCTCCAGGTAAGAATATGGTTGCCATTTCCTCTTCCAGGGGAACTTCCCGACCCAGGGATTGAACCCAGTCTCCCACGCTGTGGGCAGATTCTTTACCATCTGAGCCGCTGGCTGAGAAATTTCGTGGCCAGGTGACATGGCCGGAAATTCTTTAGTTGTCTTTAAGTGCCACTTCACAATAGGAGCTTGTGGCTGTTTAGCACAGTTCTGGAAGTGGTGGAGAGGAAGTCTGCAATAAATAAGATGAGGAGACAAGCTGAAATTAGCAGAGCTGAGTACTTTTGCAAGAAGTTTTTAGTGACGGGAAGGGAGAGTAGATTCAGGATGAAGTAGGATCAAGAAGAAACTTTTTACGAGGTTATAGGAGAGTTGAACATATTTATAGGCAGCGGAAAAAGATTCTGGAAAACAATGGGGATATAAAGATGAAAGCAAGAGGAAATAAATTTGGAAAGAGACAGTTTTTTTTTTTTTTTGGAAGAGAGCAAACAGAAAGACAGAGTCCAAACCAATTTAATTTTCCAAGTGTCAGGCACTATTTTCTCATTTGGTGTCTAAGAGTCCATGGCATTTGTTATGCCATAGGATCTGATTTATGAATAGATGCAGTTTATTTTAGGAGAATTGACTGGCAACTAGTTCAGATTCCAGGGGAAATACAGCAAGATTTTCATTTGTAAAGATATCACCAACTGCTCCTTATTTTTGGGAGAAGCACTTTGGACTGATTTTGCAGTGGGGGATTTGCACAGGGTGACCATGCTTTCTTATTCAGTCTCCCTCTAGATCATGGCAATGATTTTTTTAAATAGTTGCTAGAAACTTTGGCGGGCTTCCTAGGTGGGGCGGAGGTAAAGAATCTGCCTGCCAGTGCAGGAGACAAGAGACGCAGTTTCCATCCCTGGGTTGGGAAGAGCCCCTGGAGTAGGAAATGGTAGCCTGCTCCAGTATTTTTGCCTGGAAAATTTCATGGACAGAGGAGCCTGGCAGGCTACAGTCAAGGGGATTGCAAAGAGTGGGACATGACTGAGAGACTGAGCACAGAAACTTTGGTACGCTCTTTGGCCATGGAAGAAAAAAGAGAGAGCTATACTTAATTCAAAATAGTATAAGCACTCAACTCAGTAGTGTGAGGTCTTACCACTAGCCTGCTTTTCACTGGGAAGAGGGAAGGTGTATTTTCAGGATCATACTTTAATGATTCTGAATACCTATAATATCAACCAGAATCATTATTCTTGTATGACAATTCCCTATTTAACTCATTAATTAAATGTTATACTCATTTCTATGAATCATATATTCCACGGAGAACTTCACAGACTATCCTTCTTGACACCAGATTTTGACTTCTCATCTGAGAAGTGACTGTCTTCAATTAGGTTGAAATATTTACCGATCCAGCTAGAATGCAGAGTTCATTTGGCAAGAACGCAAATGCAGGAAAATATTTTCATGAACAGGAATTATTATTTTCTTCAATTTGACTTCCCACATACCAGATGTTTGTATTCTGAGTGTGTGAGAAGAAAAACTCACTTGTTTTTCCACCAGTACAATTATATGTAGTCCAGGAGAATCCTGGTATCTGAAATTACTCAATGGAAAGACAGTAGTTGTATACATTTTCTCCAGCAGGTATAAAATATCCGTTGAGGAAGGTGAGGCCCTCAGAACCCTTTGAACTAGCTGGTAATCTGTAGGAACTCAACAAGGGCTTTAAAAATCCAGGCTGGAATGGAGCAGCCTTGCTCCCCACTCACTGTTCATTTCTCCTCAGTCATCTTCAGCTGAAGCTGCCAGTGGGGTTAATTTCTTGACTGTTCTGTCAGATGTTAGGCTCTAGTACACATACTTGTGTATATACGAACAACTGTTTTTTAATAACCTGCCAAGAAGCTATAATCTTCCACTGTGGTCCCCCTGGGATTCAATTAGAATGGTTTTCCTCAGCCTGACATGTTTATGGGGCATAGGTAAAGAGACAGTTCATAAAACTGTCAATTTTCTGAGAAATTAAAGAAAAATTGGGCTGCTTAGTGCTGTGGCAATTCTGTGCTGCTGATACTAGCATGGGAAGCAATGGAATCAAAGGAAACATAATGAGATCCTGATGCATTAGGTATGGGCAGGTTAAAAAGAAGGTACAAGGGCATTTGTCTATTTGAATGCATCTTTATGCAAGCTGGAGAAAGAAAAACCTAACCTGGGAAGCCTGACTTTGGGGACAAGGATGTGAATACTGGACCACAACTTATTTGCATCTGGAAGATTTATCATTTTGCTTAATAGGCAAGATCAAGAAATAAATTCTAGGCAAGGGGGGCAGGTGTCAAGTCTCCCTAGGGGAATGGTAACATGATGAGCAGGGCTTTCCTTGGGGGATCCTTCACTTAAACTATCTTTCGCTTCTTTAAGGAAAAGGTATTAGTCTAACATAGATTCTGTATTGAGAATCAAGTCTGTTGAAACAAATGAAGCACATATCTCTTGGCCAGGTCTCTTTATTTGTCTTTAATAAAGGTGTTCATTCTCCTTTCCAGGCTGTGACTGTGGCAGGTTTCATGGCCATGTCTCTGACTTAGCTCAGGCCGGTACCTGACCTGCAGTAGGAAACAAACCCATGTGTCTGTACCACAGGAGCTTAAGTGTTCTAAGTTAGTAGTAGATGTAGACATGATAACAAAAAATCAGATTATAATATTAATTATTAAATGTTTAACAGAGTTGTAAACTGGATCTTATCGTGGAATAACAAATGGATTCTGCCTGAGATGGTAAGGAAATATTTTGCAAAAGAGATATTATTTGAACAACATAAAAATGTTTTTGAAAGGAGACCAAGGAATTTTATGGGTAACCAAGGGAACAAGTCAGACAGGACTGAGCGACTGAACAAGAGGACATGGCCATCCTGCTTTTGAAAGAGTGTGTGTGTTTGTGCGGGAGTGTACCTGTGTGTGTGTACCTGTGTGTGTGTGTACCTGTAGATGTGTTTGGATGAGGTTGAGGAAGCGGTAAAATGAAGAAGTGCCAGAAGTTGAAGATAGATTGAGTTCCAAGGGTTCCCATTTACACTTACACTTTGGTCTACTAGAATGAAAAACCACTGAAGGATTTTAATCAATAAAGTTAGAAGAAAAGATTTGTATAGCTTCACTACTGGTTCAGCAGGTATTTCCATATGATGATAAATAGTTTAGTTCTGAGCCACTCAAACTATACATTGATGCCGTTGATTCTTTAGACAAAGTAAAATCAAAATGCTATTAGTTTCAGATATGAAACATACAAATAGTGCTAGCAGAAGATTTTAAACCAGTGTTTAATTAATCCTCCAGTTACTTCCAATCACAGAATTCCACTGAGTGGTTGAGAAAGGAAATTTTGGGGGATAAAACTTATCGAATAATACATCCTACAGCAGAATATAGTCTTGATTGAAAAAAATTAGAAATTTATATGGAATCAAGGAGGCAAAAGATTGATAAAGTCCATGGCATAGAATTTTCTAGCAACAATTTTGCTTGATTTCACAAATCAGGAGGCCTGCCAACATCGAAATTACCCTTAGTGTTAAATGTCTTATAATTATCATATGTAAAACCATAATTAATGAAATGTTATACATACAATTTTGAAATGCTAGTAATAATCTAGTGTGCTATAGCTTCTTCCATCTAAGGTTCTAAAGATGATTCATAATCATTAATTAATTAAAGTTGTTAACAGCATCCCAAGGATAAGCTAAATGAGTTATTACGAACTCAGTGCTCAGTTTAAAGTAATTTTAGTCTTCATTTGAAGCTATGGGAAAATAAGTGTTGGAGAGATGACCTTAACTGTTAAAGCATGGAATTGATAACATATACAATAAATGGTACTTTTATCACTCTGTAGCCATGATACACAAATTATGTAAATATATTTATTCTAATAAGAGTACTAAAACAGCATAATAAGTATACTTTTGGTACAACCAATTAAAACTTTTTTACTGGTTCATTTTTGTTAAGGATAAAATGAGATAATTCACCTCTCTGTATAATTTCAGTCTTCTCCTTTGCTTTTTTTCCTCTCAATATGTAATCTTTCCATTTCTCTTTCTCACAGAATACTGCATTATTTTCATTACACACTCAGCTGTTTCTGTATATTTTTGATCCATTTCTTGAAAGATTTTGAAATCATTATTGTTACTTCTAGGAAAAGTATAATATGAGAAGTCATTAGATACAGATTTTGTGTGGTTGGTCTGGTAAACCACAAACCATCAGAGGAAAAATATTCCAGCAACCCTGGACATTATATTTTTATTTTTTGCTATTTGATGCCTTGTGCCTTTATCATTTTTCCAGTTAAGAAACCACTTGTTGGCTTTCATACAGTCATAAATAAAACCAGTTAAATAACTGACATATTTCTCTCTCTCCATAGATATGATGAAATAGAGATAAAGAATAAAACAGAGAAGAATGGAAATCAAGGAGAGACGTGCTAAAGGTCACCAAAGTACGATAGAGACTTCAATTAGATCAAAGAATGCTGGAGGTTATTTGACAGTGTTTAATAGGAAGCAGCTGCATTGGGAAGTCTCTGGTAAGAATTTGTTCTTCCTTAGACTTGCAGAGGACTGTGCTCTCTCACAGAGTTCAGAGCGTTGAACGTGGCACCCTTTTCTGATTTCCTTTGTGTATTCAATTTGGGAGTTGTGGTGTAATAGGATGAGTCAGTGTATGTCTGATGGAAGTGCTGGGCTCTGTACGTTCTCTGCTCCAGAATCCTGGGGTGATGTGCTACACAGCATGTTTTGGGTGGAGCAGAAATAGCCTGGTCTTTCCTGCACTTCCCAGGCCTTGGCAGATGGAAAACAGTGAATTCAGAACTCTCCAGTCCGTCCAGTCATTGTCCCAGCGAGCTTTGCTTCAGGCATACTGGATACTGCCAGATAAGAACTGTAATTCATTCTTTCTCAGATGTTTGCAGCCAAAGGGCCATGTTTTAGGGCCAGCATTTCTGCCACACAGCCAACCTTACCAGCTTCTGCTGCCCACAAATAAGTACCCATCAGAATCTGCTGGAATTCATTGCATGATTGGCCTTCTGTTTCATGAGTTACTGATGATATGAAGCCTGGTTTTATCAACTATCCAGGTAAAATAATAAATCCATGTCATTGCCTAATTGTAAACAAAGATAATAAACAGGTCAGTGGAAGAACTCTGAATCCTTAGAGAATGTTTGTGAGAATTTCTACTAGATATTGCAAAAAGCAGGAAGAAAAATGCTGCATTTTATAGTGAAGGTCACTGGCCTTCAAATTCATTTTTACCGGAAAGGCTGACATGCAATATTGTATGAGTTCTTTTCTCTGCCATTGATACTGGAGAATCAACTGTGGTAGAACCCGGTGAAGAGACTTGTAGATCAACTGGCAGCCCCTGCCCGCCCCCCTTACCTCACTCTGTTTCAGAAACAAAGAGGATAAGTGCTCGATGAAAGCCTTCCAGCTTCCCTCATCCCCTCTCTTGCCCCACCAAACACGTGTCAGCCGCCTCGTACATTCTCCTTTTATTCTCTCCCATTTCTAAAAATAAGTGTCCTTTCTCAGGTGTTAAGTGCAAGGCTGATCCTCTCTCTGTTCCTTGGCTCCATCCTGCCCTGAAACCGGAGGAAGACTCTGGAGTCTTTTTCCAACAATGACCTTTTCTCCTCCCTTTATTTGACTCCTCTCTCTCTTCCCATGGAAGGAAATCAAATTGTATGGCATCGAAACCTCCCATCAGCTTGGTGATCTTCGAAAAGTGTTTTGAACATTTTATTAGGGAAATATACATATACACACAAAAGCAGAGATAACAGAATAATGAGCGCCCATTTATGCAACACTCAGCTTTAGTAATTATAGACTTCGGCCAGCCGCATTTCCTCTCTCCCTCCATACATTGCCTCCGGTTGGAATATTTTTAAACAAATTTCAGGTATTAAATCATCTCTAGGATTTATCACTAAAATAAAAGACTTCTTTCATTAAACATGACAATGTCATTCTTACACTTTAAAATTAACAGCAATACTTTTATAACTATCGAATATCCAGTTAGTGTTCAAATTTTCCCAATTGTCTTGGATGACATTTTTTTAAAAGGTTTGAGTCAAGATTCAAATAAGATCACCCTTTGCAATTAGTTGATGTGTCTCTTAAGTTTCTTCTTCCTTCTCCTCCTCCTTCTCTCTTTTTGTAAATTATATTTGTATGTTTGTTAAGTGGACTTTCCCACAGTCTGGATTGTGCCTATTATATCCGGTCATGTCATTTAAAAGGTTGTCACCCCTATGATACCTTCAAATTCATAGCTCGATCTAGAGGCTCGGTCAGATTCAAATTCTATATATTTTTTGCGAGAAACACCTTTCAGGTAGCGTTCTAGACTGCAGTCAAGAGGCAGATAGTGGCTGGCTGTCTCTTGTGACCGGATCCAGGGCTGCACACGCCCCTGAAGGCAGAGGCAGTGTCAGGGACCTGCTCTGGGTCCAGGCAGTAAGGGTGCGTGGACTTCTCTGGTGGCTCACGGGGTAGAGAATCTGCCTGCAAGGCAGGCGACTTGGGTTCAGTCCTTGGGTCAGGAGGATTCCCTGGAGGAGAAGGAAATGGCAACCCCCTCTAGTATTCTTGCCTGGAGAATTCTATGGACAGAGATGCCTAGCAGGCTTTAATATAGTCCATGGGGTAGCAGAGTCAGACATGACTGAGCTATTTGAATCCTAAAGAGGATTTAGAAAGTAATATAACTAAATGAAAGTCGCCACACATTTTATTATTACTGAGGTCACTAATTCTAAATAATAGCTCTGAGAAATCTTCGGTTGAACTGAGTTATAAACAATTGCTGCAGTTACTCTTAAATTTTAATACTACGTATGTAAGCTTAAAAATTTCCTGAGTAGCTCAGTGGTAAAAAATCCGTTTGCAATGCAGGAGACATGAGAGACATGGGTCTGATCCCTGGGTCAGTGGGATCCTCTAGAGAAGGAAATGTACCCCACTCCACTGTTCTTGCCTAACCCATGGACAGAGGAGCATGGCAGGCCCCGGTCCATGGGGTTGCAAAGAGCTGGATGTGACTAAACAGCAACAATGTAAGCTTCTAATTAGCACATTTTAATTACCTACCCTTTAATAAACATTTTCTTCTACTTGAAATTTATTAAAATTTGGAGAAATCTAGTTTCACAGTTGGTCTTGACACACAAGGACAGGGTGGAATGTTTCCATTTAAGAATAATTTCATAAGGATTTGGATTAGAGCTCTGGGTGCAGTCTGTGAATTCAGTCCCTTTGATATAGCCCTGTTCAATACAAATCCAATAATATATCAGAATCATTGTCAAGATGAATACACACAGTGCCAGTTAATAATACTTTACCTTTCAAGTGGTCATTTTGTGTGGCCACTTGAAGCTATTCACATGCTATCTCTTGAATTTAACTTCATTTGTTTTTATATTTAAAAGACAAATAGCATGTGAATTGCAAGGTGTAACAGTTTTGTTCGCTAAATGGAAATTCTGTTTATACATGAAATTTTACTGAATTTAGTTTACATGTTTAAAGTTGGAATTCATTCTTTTTCCTTGTTAATTTTCATAAACTAAAGAACAAGTCTGTAGAGGAAGGCGGGGTGAACCTTTGATTCTTTCACTTTGCTTACTAGTTTATTTACCAGTTTTTTAAGCTAGTTTTCAAAATAACAAGTCAGTTCCCTAACATGCTCCAGAGGAGAGGAATTCGTTTTTGTTTTTATGAACTCATCGATCTAAATGTATTGGATGTGTTTTGCAACACATTAAATCAATGGCAATCAGATTGCAATTATTATCCTCTGGCTGCCTCAAATGCCCATCTGCAGCTGGAGTGGGGGTCTCTTCAAGTTAACTCCTGAGTCTTTAAAGTCTTTGACAACTTTCTGCCTTTTGGTCTAACAAGGTGTTTCAGACACATATTGTGCCTTTCCTTTCCATGCTTGGCATCAGTCATTTCTACAAAGAGGCTGTTTTTTTTTTTTTTTTTCCCAGTGTCTGATAGTGTCTAGCTGCAGTAATCTGCTAATGGTGCTTACTGCTCTGGTATTGGTGATGGTTTCTAGGCATTTTCAGTGAGATTGCTAGATTTCAGTGGAAACAAAGGTAAAATATTCAACAAATTAATACCGATATTTCCAAGTCAAATTCTGGATTCCAAGATTTTTTTACATGCCATTTTCAATGTTAACATCTGTAACTCACAATGAAAATTCCAGTTTTTAATAATTCCAACCTAAATACTGATTTGTTTTATTGCATAATTTATGCACATTAATCTCAGATAGGACTTCCCTGGTGGCTCAGTGGTAAAAAATCTGCTTGCAGTGTAGGAGACGCAGGAGACCCAGTCTCAATCCCTGGATTGGGAAGATCCCCTGGAGGAGGCCACGGCAACCCACTGCAGTATTCTTGCCTGCAGAATCCCATGGACAGAGGAGCCTGCTGGGCTACAGTCCATGGGGTCACAAAGAGTTAGACACAACTGAAGTGACTGAACACACACAATTCAAATGGCAGTACCAACCCTAACCCCCACTGCTGTGATTGTTGTAAGTAAACATTTATAGGTTTCTTCATGATCACTTTTGTCTATAGGCTCTCTTCAACTAGGGATCTACAGTCATACAACTGTGTTTAAAAATTACTTGAAAATGTTCCTGTTTTTAAAACTGGGTCAATTTGCTGCCTATTTAGGTTCATTTGTTTCATTTGGCTTTAGATTACAGATTGCTTTTTAAGATCTAAGTTTGGTTCGTGATTATGTAAACTATTTACATGGTTCCAGGATAAATTCTGCCGAGTAAGGTGTATTCAAGAAGTCTGTCTTCTATTTCCTCCAACTCTCACCTTTAACTGTCATTTTGGTTTATTCTTCTATTCTTGGTATAAGAAAATATTAGTTTATACTTCAATTTGTTATTATTTACAAATATGAACAATAGCTTATGATACATTGTTCTACACCTTGAGGGTGTTTCTTGAGTTCTCTCCTACTAGTGAAAGTCACTTAGTTGTATCCAATCCTTTGTGACCCCATGGACTGTAGCCCGTCAGGCTCCTCTGTCCATGGGATTCTCCAGGCAAGAATATTGGAGAGGGTTGTCATGCTCTCCTCTAGGGGATCTTCCCAAACCTGGAATCTAACTCAGGTCTCCTGAATTGCAAGCAGATTTTTTTTTTGTTACCGTCTAATCCACCAGGGAAGTCCAGTAAAACAAAGCTCCATGGCCAGCAGGATGCAAACGTGCGCAGGGAGACCCTAATGGATTTCAAGTCCATTGCCTTAACCACTAGACCACGACTACATAACTTCTCTCCCATTAAGCCACTGCTAATATAAAGATTGGGGAAGGAAATGGCAACCCACTCCAGTGTTCTTGCCTGAAAATCCCATGGATGAAGGAGGCGGGTGGGCTGTAGTCCAGGGAGTCGCAAGAGTCAGACATGACTTAATGGCTAAGCAACAACGACTCACTTCAGTTAGTTCCGGTCAGTCGCTCAGTCGTGCCCTACTCTTGGCAACCCCATGGACAACAACAACGATGTAAGGGTAATAATACCTACTTGAAGAATTTCCATCTGCATTAAATAAAATCATGTTTAAGAAGTGCTCACAATAGTTCCTGGCATGCAGCAGGCACACATCCACCGTTGCTTTTCCCTTTTCTCTGAACTCTCTTGGTAAAAATCCTCCTCATACATAAAAGACCTCCTCCTACAAGCCAGCTCTGCCTCATACCTACACATTTTGTGACAGTTCCAACCCAGTCTTTCACCTTCAGTCTTTATTCTTAAGGATCTCTCTTACCGTCCGTGAGAAATACATATCCTGTTGTTATCTAGGTGTGTGGCAAAGGGAAGTCTCCTTCATCACCATGATCTCTGTTCCTCCAATTTTTTTGTCTGTAAAATAAGAATAAATAAAATGTTTATAAGTTTTAATAAGGATTAAATGAGTTAATATATATATATAAAGATTCAGAACAATAATAAATGGAAATATATTCCTATGAATATATTTCTTCTTTCCTACCTAGATTTTGCAGAAATAATTCTTCAAAAGCTACCACTTACTGTGTTATTATAAATAAGATAGGTAAGATAGGTAAAATCGATTCTAATTAGGAAAATAAAACATACTGCTAGCACTTATTTTATTGGTCAAATTCTCTGATGTGAAGGGGCACAGAATGACTTCTCTAGTCTTTATCCCATACAAGTTTAAAGTCAGTTTAAGTTCATCCTTCTCACTGCTTTTATAAACTAATTCCTCTAAAAGCTAGTTACAATGAGGAGGAAAAAGCAAATTCTAAAACAAGGTCTATTTCCTTTTTCTTAGAAAGTGTCTCTATTTTGAATTGAGGAAGCGTAGTTGAAATGTGATCATGTCATCCATCTATCCATTTATTCAATTATGGATGAATTCACCCATCAATCAGAATTGAACCACATGGTGGAAAGAAAATCAGACTCACAGATCTGATACGGAAATGACATTCCACCTCTTGCTAGCTGTGTGATCTTGGAAAACCTGCTCAACACCTCTGAGCCCCAGTATTCTAAAGGGAACTATCAGATTGACAATACCTTTCTTTATGTTGGCTGGCCAGTCTGCAGATGTACAGAGAGCAGCAAATTTATCTTCCTCCCCAAATAAGGTGTGAGCCTAACAGGCAGGAAGTTTGTCGGATCACTGCTTGGTGCCGTTTGGTTTGGCCCATGAACTTGTCCCGCTAGAACAGGAGCATCATAGAATATAGAGCTGGAAAAAGACCTTAGACCACATCCTGTCTGACTTGCTTATTTAACAGATGAGAACATTTGGGTCCAGCCAGGGCAGAAGAGGCTTGCCTTAAATCAAATCTGCTAAACTGTAATGCATTATATTGTTTGCACTTTTATTTTTCACTTTATCCTTTCCTTCTTATTTCACAATAAAAATGAGTACCGTTCCTTATCTATCTTTAGAAAATTACCTTTCTTTGACATTCAACATTCAAGAAAGGTATATATACTTTCTAATTCACTTTTTTCTTCTTACAATATATCTTGGGATATTGAACCTATTCCACTTTTACAAATAAATCAATAAATTTAAAGAAATGTCAATCTAAATCTCCAAAATATACTTTATAGAACTTTATAAGTAAATTATAAGGATTATAGGGAGGAATGAAAGCATAGAGGTAGGCAAGATATTTTTTAAAGAGGAATGAGGGGAAACTTTTTCTACAGCTATCAAAATATAATATAAAGCTATAGTAAATAAAGTTATGTGGTTTTGGCATGGAAATGAAAAAATAGATCAATGGAATAGACTAGATTTCAGAAAGACACTATGACTATGATAAAAATGGCATTTTAAATCCATGGGAAAGTTGTTTAATAAATGATATTTGGATAGCTGGGTCACACATAGATAAAAATTCAGAATTGTGCCTTATAGATATAGTCCACACAAAAAGATAAACACTAATTATACCATTAAAATAAAGAAAAATGGTCCTATACATATGTAATGAACATTGCCGTCCCATGTGCATGTAAAGTATCGTAAGTGTGTATATATGTAAACGAACATGTGTGTGTATGTGTGTCTAATGCCAGGACAGAATCATCGGGGAACAGGAAAGAGGTTAAGAGAAACTTGCTTTTTTACTCTCTATATCTCTGTACTTTTACTCTTTCAAACTTTTCTATTGTTTTTGTAATTATAAAAGAAATAATCCAAAGTACGAAAAACTCCTCGCCGAGTTGTACACTTTCTAAAAGTCTCTGGCAAATCATATA
Source organism: Redunca redunca (assembly GCA_006410935.1). Classification (NCBI taxonomy): domain Eukaryota; kingdom Metazoa; phylum Chordata; class Mammalia; order Artiodactyla; family Bovidae; genus Redunca; species Redunca redunca. Next base: position 1,297,456 of record SJYQ01000402.1, on the reverse strand, counting down.
TGTGTGTGCATGCATTTTGTAAACCAGATCCCATGTTAAATTAAGTAAGGGAACTATGATGTTTTTGAAAGTTAGAGTGTTTCCTTTCAAAAAGTGAAAATCATCCTCTAATCTCTCCAGCTCTTAGGTTTAGGAATCAGTACATCTGGTTTTCTTTAATGGTGCTTATTTCTATTTACCCTTGGTATCTGGGGGCCTTGATGTAGATTAACCATGTCATGCTGACTTCTGAAAGATGGGGTCTATCCCAGACTCTGTTACCTGCTTTTGCTTAAAGCTTTTGTTGAAGAAACTTTTCTGCAGCTGAAATGAAGCTTGAAGACTAGAAAACGAGTTTTTTCCATGTGACCTAATGGAACAAGGGATAATGAGGTTCTGATGTATAAATACATTCATGTTCTGTGATGTTGTACGAGTACACTGGTATGGGGAAAGAACCAGGATAGGTTACATACATAAGATGATTAAAAGTGATAGGCAGCCCTTACAAGTGGAAGACTTTTTAAAAATGCTTTCTATGTACGAACTCATTTCATCCTCACAATAACACTCACGTTGTTTTTCTTATGGGGAAGCTATAACATGGAAGGGTTGGAAACTTGCCCGCATTCAGAGAGCTTGTAGGTGTTGGTCTTGAATTGTGGTCCAGGCCATCATTGAGTCTGTTCTCTAGTTGCAGCCAATCATGGATGGAATATTCTTTTTTGTTTGTTTATGACCAGAAAAAGCCTCAAGTTTATCTTTTTAAAAATTTCTTTAGATTTATTTTTAATGGAGGATCATTGCTTTACAACACTGTGTCAGTTTCTGCTACACATCAACATGAATCAGCTGTAGGTATACATACGGCCCCTCCCTCTTGAACCTCCCTCCCACTTCCCACCACGTCTCTCCCCTCTGGGCTGTCACAGAGCACAGATTTGGCTCCCTATGTCATATAGCCAATTTCCACTGGCTTATCTATTGATAATATGTATGTTTCCTTGCTACTGTCTTCAGTTCGTCCCATCCTCTTCTTCCCACCGTGTTCTGTGTGTCTGCGTCTCCACGGCTGCCCTCAGACAGGTTCGTCAGTACCGTCTTTATAGATTCCATATGTATGTGTTAATATATGATATTTGCTTTTCTTTTTCTGACTCATGCAGTGGATATTCTTGTGTATGTTTTCTTAACATCCATATGTGTAAGTTTTCTAGAAGTGTGGAGTTCTTGGCCCTAGGATGAGTTTGAGGTCTCAGGGGTTCTCTGGGTGAAATTCAAAACTGGCTCCTAGAAAAACAGGGCAGGAAGAGATCAAAGAAAAGAGGCAGGATCAGTGGTTGAGACTTTGCCTTTCAGTGTAGGGGGTGTGAGTTCGATCCCTGGTCAGGCAACTAGGATTGCACATGCCTCAGAGCCAAACACCAAGACATGAGACAGAAGCAATATTCTAGCAAATTCACTAAAGACTTTAAAAATGATCCACATTAAAAATATCCTTAAAAAAAGAAAAACATATAAGAAAGAGGCAGAGTGCTCCAGGTTGGTAGGTGGCAGGTTTAATAAGCAAGGGAGCTTACCTGCCAGATTTGTCTTCTGCAAGAGAAGTAGGTCTCCATACCTGCCTGACAGGACCTCAGAAGTTTCTAGAGAGGCCTTAACGGAGTTCAGTCACTATCCCGTCTGAGTGATCTCAGTGAAACTCTACTCTCAAGGCTGCTGTCGGATGTCAAGAGCTGCCATTAAATTTTAGAAAACTTATTGTTTTTTCATAAATACTGAGATCTTAGTGTATTCGTTGATGTTCTTGAATTTCTCTGGAAGAATATATATGATCTAGATTCCAGACAGCCATACGTGGGCACTGATAATGACCACTTTTTACCTACGACTAGGTGCTTGGAATTATCTATTAGTTTATTAGATGGTAAACCCTTGAGTGAGGCTCTGATGGAATGCATACTTCAAGTGCTAGCTGATGGGAATGATTCTGACTCAGCGATTAGGACTGCACTTTGGTGTATTTATTTCAAATTTATTTTGGTCCAATCTATAACCCAAAGTTATAAGAATTCAGCTAGATATCACTGCAGATGAAAAGAAGTTGAAAAACCAGGCAAAAATCGCTGCAGGAATTCACATAGCTTGACTTTGCTGCCTTTAAAATCCATGCAAGGAAGGAATGAGATTTGATGCTTTCTCTTTAGATTCACAAACATCCTGTTGTTGGAAGAACAAAGGCTACCACACATACTCTAATTATTGGGATTATAGATATTACCACTCCTTTTCAAATTCATCTTGTGCTATAACTTTCAGAAGCAGTTTTGACCACATGCCAAAAAACTGTGTTTGACCATTTTATATCAATTGCTTCATTTATTCTTCAGAGCAGTCTTATTAGGTTCTTATCTACAGTTTATGGATGAAGAAACTGAGGCTTAGAAGTTTTCCTAAGGTTTTCCAGCAGGGAGCAACAGAATGGGGTTCCAAACAGTCCTAATAACTCCAGGTCTTTGTTATCATTCCTTTGTTCTTCCACTGGCCAGAAACAGAATGATTAAAAATAACAGAAATCAATGAATGTCAAGTGCTAATACTTGAAGTAGGTTCTAACTCCCAAACAAAATGTGAAAGAGTGCTTTCTTTTTGTCAGCCAGTGATGGTGCAACTCAGTATTTAATATTCTGCTCATTTGGTTACTTAATTTCCAGAGGAGTGTAAATGCTATGCTAATAAAAGAGACCATACTGCACAGTTGCATATTTCTAATGTTAGTTGCATGTGGAAGTGGTAGTATTACTCTAAACCGTATAGATTTGGCTGAATGTTTTGGAGGCTTCATAAAATCCCGTCTTCTAGCATCCTGGTCCTCTGCGCTCTAAAGATGTGGCCAAGATTAGCCATGCCTGGGCTCTAGGGTGTACAGCCTCAGTGGTTGTGGCACACTGGCTTAGCTGATTCATAGCATGTGACTCTTCCTGGACCAGGGACTGAGCCCACGTCCCCTGAGTTGGCAGGCTGATTCTTAACCACTGGACCACCAGGAAAGTCCTGTAATACCTTTTAGTGGAGTATAAGCTGTCAAAATACTGAATCACTATGCTGTAGGCCTGAAACTAATGTAATATATACCAACTATACACCAATGAAAATTATGATAAAATTTTTTTTTAAAGATTAGCCATTCCTAAGGTTGGTGTAAGAAACAGAGACTTTCCATTAGGTTTTCACTTTACATTTTATTTGACCTTGGAACCTCAAGTATCTAGATTTAAAAATGAAATGTTTTTGAGATAGAATAATTTCTGTGTTGAATTTTAAATTTTAAAATGAAGACTATATTCCTAAGAGATTTAGACATATTGTTTTCAATTTCTAGTAGTAGAATAATGCAATTAAACACCCTGGGACTTCCCTGGTGGTCCAATGGTTAAGACTCTGTTCTTCCAATGCAGGGGACAGAGGCTTGACCCCTGGACAGGAAACTAAGGTCCTACATGCTATACGATATGGTTAAAAAATTAAAAAAATGAAAAAACAACCAATGCTCTTTTGGAAACTGATGTAACACTTTGGTGGAAAAAACAGGGGGAATTTTGGAAAGGAAGGTGTCAATTCATGAGGCTTAAAGAATAAACTTTCTTTCTATGTAGAAACTTTCATGTGGTTGAATATAAATAATCCCAAAGGAACAAAGGAAGGCGAATCTCAGCTCCCTTCATCTGCATCTAGCTTTGGAACGGGGAGAGGGGTAGGGATTAAGGTCACTTTAATGCAAACTGCTGTCCAATTTTGCAATTTCATTCTTACTTGATGTGTGTGTGTGTGTGTGTGTGTGTGTGTGTGTTTGCGTGCGCACTCAGTCCTGTCTGACTCTTTGCTGCCCTATGGACTTCAGCCCTCCAAGCTTCTCTCTCCATGGAATTTCCCAGGCAAGAATATTGGAGCGGGCTGCCATTTCCTCCTTCAGAGGATCTTCCCGAACCAGGGATCAAACCCAGATCTCCTGCATTGGCAGGTGGATTTTTTCTTACCCCTGAGCCTCCTGGGAAGGCTTGACAAGTATAAACCGATAAATAAAACATCGAGGCTTGAAGTCTTATTTACAGTCACCAAAGCAGCTATGGCGGGAACCGGCGACAGTTGTGATAGACTCCAGGACTGGGTGCCCCTTTGTTTTCTCCGTTTTTCAAGTTCGGGTCTGATGACACCCTTCGCCGTCCGTGACACGTCCACTCACTCTCGCAGCTTTTCTCCGAGATCCAGCGGCTCTGGATGTGACCCAGTGTCAGGAGTAAGAAATGAATGACCTGGATCTTGTTTCAAATTAGAAAATCATTAAACTTTTAAGTGAACCTGACCTGATGGCATGTATCTCACAAACACGTTAGAAAGAATAATTGATTTTCTCTTCTCCCAGAAACAAGGGCAGATTTGAGTAGAGAGCTTTGGATACAAAGGCCAAATACCTGCATTCCAGCTATGCTTCTGTCGCATCCACACCATCTGACTTCAGACAGATCACTTAATATCCTATTACTTGTTTCCTATCTGTATATTATGTGATTTAAACGCAGCATCTAGAAACTAAAAAATTCTCAGTTATTTTGTATGAAATGCGTATTAAATTTGGGCAGAATATTAGGGTTTAGCAGAGAGAATAGAGAAAAGATCTAACCATATTGAGAAAACCACAAACTACTTACTATTATAATTAAAGCAAGTTGTTAGGTAATTTCACATGTGCCTGGGCATTCCTCTTCATGCCCTCCTCCGACTGGAAAAATATCTCTTAAATTCTTAAGATTATAATAGATATCTATAAAATCAATTTGTTCAAGAGCCTTTCAATTTTATTGCTTAGATTAGTTGGGACATTTTGAATATATATAGTTCATGTGGAAATTATTTAAAATCATAAGGTAGACCCTTGTCAGCCTGACACAGTTTATCTGTGGTTCTGCTTGGAAGCTGGGGTATGGATTCTATGACGTCTATAGGCCCCTGCATGTCCCAGGAATATGTGAGTAATTGGTTTTAACAGTGCTTAAATAGCACATGGTTTGAGTATAGAGTAGGCAGAATGTGACCCCAGGAAGACAGGCATAATGTTAATTTTTTAAAAATAAGAGCACTTGAAGAAAGCCAGAAATAAATCCCGAGTTTCTATAAACAAGAGAGAGGCTTACTCATCACAGGGAAAAGCCAGGCTCATTAAAGGAGGTAATTATTACCTCTGACATACAGAACTGTGTGCTGCTTTAAATTAAGGTTCTTAACGAGGCATTTCATTGTGTGTCCTTAACTGAGGGTTTCAAGGAGGCAGCTTTTCTTCCAGAGTCTATGGGAATGGAGTTATGTGCAAGAGTTCCACCGGAGGAGAATATTTCAGGAACGAACAGTTCTGGAATACTAAATACACAAAACTAAACACACATGATTTCAGAACAGATTGCTAGTGTGCTGAATGCCCATCCAAGCCATGTGCTTGTAAGAGGAAAATGTAAACTTTGCCACATGCTAATGATATGCTAATGAGTACCCCTGTTAGACAGATGACGAGATCATGGTCTTTGTTCCTTTTCTGCTAATGTAACAAATAAGCTTGAATAAGCACTTTTAAGAGAAAGTTGTAAACGTTTACATTTTCCCCCATTTTTATTAGTTTCTGTTTATTTCACTTCTCTTGCTCAACAAATGGCTTTTTTTCCTTCTGTGCTGTCTTGCTTATGGAATTCGGGGTGGACTTCATTTTATTTGGGATTTTAACAGACTTTCACCTTCTCACAAGATAGAAGTTTGCCTTGATCACCAAAAAGAAATTCTTTATTTCTGTCTCTAAGTAGTCCCTGTATCAAAAAGTTTATACTAAAAACCAAGATCAATTACTTATGATACTCATAAATATAAATGTGTTATGTTTTAAGAAAAATAAATGACTTTTCAAATACATTTATTTAAATAGCTATAGTTTATGGCTCTGATTTTTAAAATTTAAAAATACCTCCTCAAACCATATTGCTCTGGGGTATTGTATTTTATTTCTATTTTCCAGAAAATAGTTAAATTCTGGAAAACTTATTGCCCATTAACATCACTTCCCTAAGGAATTTTTACCTGTTCCATGTAAGAGTAAGTGATAGTATAGCAATCTTGTGACCTCATCTTCTCTGTATATCAGCAACGTGGTAATGTCTATCGCACACCCAGGAGGTACATAGTCCAAGACAGAAGCTATGGTCTATACCTGTTACAGAAAAATAGTCTGAATCTTTCTAAACTTTAGCATGTGGGAACATTGGCGTGTGACGCATAATATTGCTATCTGGTTAAAATTCATTTCCAGTTAAATTACAAAGTCCTACTGTTAGTCATATGCTTCTTACTAAGGGATTTTTAAAGCTGGTTCTTGTCCCGGTAAGTGTTCAGAATGTTGTCTCAAGTCAGATAATCTGTGACATAAACTGTTTTGTCAGCGATGCTGACCGAGCCTTTGTCAGTTTCTATCATGATGTCATGCTTAAAATATATGTTTAGTCTGTTATAAAAATAAATACATCACTTTCTGGTTCTTTTTATAGGTTATCTTTCCAATCTTGGCCACTGTTGCAGCCTTTCTTCTGTGTTTTTCTCTTTGCGTTTTGTACAGTCTATAGAAGAGATGTCCTTTTGTTGGCTGTTTCAATCAACTTGGTACCCTCTTCCTACACATTCTACATCATTTAAACTGGAAATTCAGAATATAAAACTTCTATTAAATATTTAAATTATCAGAGAATTTGGAGTTAGATATTTGCAATGGAAATATGCAGGATTTTATTCAAATACAAAGGAAATAAATTCATGCATACACTACTATGCCCAATATCACAATTATTTGATTTTTGTATGAGTTTAATTCTATTCATATGTCATTCATTCACTTAAAGGGATTCGTTACATTAATTGGTGGCTATGTCTTCAATTTTCAATTTTGTGTGGGCGCTGAGAGACCAAAGCCTTAGAGAAAGGATGTCTCTGATATGCATCTTCGGGAATATTCCATTTAAATGCATATCAATAATCATTTCATTAAATTGCAATATTCAGTCATGGAAAGATTTTATTGAACTTTCTCTCTCACTAGTTCAGTTCAGTCGCTCAGTTGTGTCCGACTCTTTGCGACCCCATGAATCGCAGCACGCCAGATCTCCCTGTCCATCACCAACTCCCGGAGTTCACTCAGACTCACGTCCATCGAGTCCATGATGCCATCCAGCCATCTCATCCTCGGTCATCCCCTTCTCCTCCTGCCCCCAATCCCTCCCAGCATCAGAGTCTTTTCCAATGAGTCAACTCTTCGCATCAGGTGGCCAAAGTACTGGAGCTTCAGCTTTAGCATCATTCCTTCCAAAGAAATCCCAGGGCTGATCTCCTTCAGAATGGACTGGTTGGATCTCCTTGCAGTCCAAGGGACTCTCAAGAGTCTTCTCCAACACCACAGTTCAAAAGCATCAATTCTTCGGCGCTCAGCCTTCTTCACAGTCCAACTCTCACATCCATACATGACCACAGGAAAAACCATAGCCTTGACTAGACGGATCTTTATTGGCAAAGTAATGTCTCTCACTAGTTATCATATCTTTAAGCCAAATGATGCCTTCATTTAAATTGTATTGTCTTATGGCCTTTTATATCTTTCTCACCTATGATTTGAAAGGGTTGTATGTGCCCTTTTCATATTTTGGCATTATTGATAGAATTTCTTTGACAATGTGCATTTATAGTTATGGTTCTAGCTGTAAAAGCTAATAGCTCTTGGAACTCTAAACATAGTCCAATTCTAAATTATGGATGAGAATATGGAAATTCTAAGGAGTTTAATATTAATCCAAAATGAGTGCACAATTTTATCAATAGATTAAATGAAAGAAGAAAAGCATGATCTGAATTTCATGATCCTTCCACTTCTGATTTATTGCCGTACAGTCAGTCTGGAATCACAACAAAATAGCTAAATTATTTAATACAAATCTAGGGTGGTCTTTCAAAACAGGCAGTCCTGCAGTTATCAAACAAGCTACTAAAGCTCCTTGTTGACGTTTTTGAAAGTTGCATTTGTTAACTGTCACTGTGGGTATTTTGGCAAGCTAAGTTTTAGAGATATTCTGAGAAAGATTCAGTGTTAGTTTTTAAGTGAAAGTGAAAGTTGCTCAGTTGTGTCGGACTCTTTGCAACCCCATGGACCATACGTTCCGTGGAATTCTCCAGGCTAGAATGCTGGAATGGGTAGCCTTTCCCTTCTCCAGGGCATCTTCCCAACCCAGGGATTGAACCCAGGTCTCCTGCATTGTGGGCAGATTCTTTACCAGCTGAGCCACCAGGGGAGCCCAAGAATACTGGAGTGGGTAACCTAACCCCTCTCCAGGGGGTCTTCCCAACCCAGGAATCCAACGGGAGTCTCCTGCGTTGCAGGCGGACTCTTTACCAGCGGAGCTCTCATGAAGCCCAGCTTTGATTTTACCTTTTTGTCACTTCTCAAGCACAAGCTTGTGATGTTTGAGACAATCGAAGGTACACTGCCCACGATTCTCCACAATCACCTTCACAGGGAATGGTCCTTGAATTAGGCAGCTGCCATCCCCTCCCCTCCCAGCAAAGGCCGCCAGAGCTCGCGGTGCCCTTCACTCTGGCTCTCATCTCTTTCAGCCTTCCAGGGCCTCATCTACATTTTCTTCTTAACCGTCCTTGAAACACCTTCTCTCTTTAAACATGGTCAGTTTCCCTTACCTGAAAACCATGGAAAACCCATTACTTAATATCGCTACTATTCATTATGATCGCAGGCGCTGTCATTTTCCTTCTTTTCTTGTCACATTTAAAAATATCCATAACTCGTTGGTATATTGATTCATCCATCCTTAGACATAGTACTTTATTAAAGATATTTATTGGGTATCTGATAGTGTGCTAAGGTTGGGAGGGGCGAAACCTGTGTGTGTCACTCGCCATCCCCAAGACACACTTGGACAGTACTTAGTGTGTGAGTGTGTGGATGTTCAGTTGCTTCAGTCTGACTTTTTGTTATCTCATGGTCTGGGGCCCACCAGGCTTCTCTGTCCAAGGGATTCTCCAGGCAAGAATACTGGAGTGGGTTGCCCTGCCCTCCTCCAGAGGATCTTCCCCATCCAGGGACTGAACCTGTGGCTTCTGAACTGCAGGCAGATCCTTTACCGCTGAGTCACTGGGGAAGCCAGTAGTGTACAAACATGTGTACTGAAATGTGTGCAAAGATTTAAACACCATACCTGCAATGTTTCAAGATACTGTGCATATAAACATTTCAAGGAATGGAACCTGATTAAGTCCTTGCATTGGGTTGCTAACCTAGTTCTACATGACTTTTCAGTCTTTTTTGATGTAAACACATATATGAGTAAATATCCAAACATGTAATTCTAGCAACATAACTAGCGCTGTAGGGAGGCGTGCTTTCTGTAGCACACTTAATATAACTTTAATGTCTTGAAAATAATACTGTAACAGTGCTTCTACATTTATCTTGTTCAATGCTTATAATTTTTTAAATTTTTAGCTAAATAATACATGTGTATATGTATATATATGTATTTAAAAGCATCAGCTACTTTGAGGCTTGAAAATAAAACCAGCAGCTGACAACCCCAGCCACGTTTAACTGCTCTCAGAAACATTTTTGGACCTTTCTTCTGCATTCAAGTTTGTTTTTCAAAATAACACTTGTTTATTGCCATTTTGGGGGGGCTTCCCTGGTGGCTCAGTAGTAAAGAATCCTCCTGCCAATGAAGGAGACACGAGTTCAATCCCTGGGTCGGGAAGATCCCCCGGAGAAGCAAATGACAACCCACTCCAGTATTCTTGCTGGGGACATCCCATGGACAGAGGAGCCTGGCAGGCCACAGTCCATGGGGCTGCAAAGAGTTGGACATGGTTTGGTGACTAATTAACAATTGCCATTTTTAGATTTTCTTACTTTAGACATTATTTAGACAGTGATTTCTTATGACAGAACGATGCAATCTATCTTTTCTGTGGAGCTAACACACTTCATCTTCTTCTACCGTGTATTTGCTGTATTTCCATCACAATTTTTGTGTTAATTCACTACTCGATGTTTATATGACAAGAGACTTATTGTTTACAGCTCAGTGATGTAGAGCATTACAGTTACATTCCCTTGCCTATGCTGCTCCAGCAGTTAATAATTGCCTTATTTTGTATTATTTTCTTACTTTCCTTTTATACTTATTAATTTATCTTCAGATTCTCCAATAAGACTGTCACGTCCTTAAAATATGGTGATGTTTTCCTTAGAGATATCTAGACTTTTTTTCTCCCTGAGGGCTACATTTTTAATGATGTGTTTTGATTGGATTCTTTTTCAGTCTATCAGTTGAGTATTTCATGGACCCTTCGATCGGATATCATTGAAGTTTTGGATTATTTTTTGTGCTGAGAAATTTGTTTGTATTATTTCTTTGAAATAATTTTCTTTATTTTGTTATTTTCTCCATAACTCAGATTGATTTTTTCTTACATACTTTTTCCTTTTTTGAATATATTTATTCTATCTTCTCAGAAAGTTCTTCACTTTTACATTCATCTTTAAATTGGATTTTTAACTTCTCTTGTGCAAGTTATTAATTTTCAAGAGCTATTGTTTTATGAACCACCCTTGTACTTAATAGTATCCTCTTTTGTTTCACAAATCGTCTCTTCAGTTCGTTTCAGTCGCTCAGTCATGTTCGACTCTGCGACCCCACGGCCTGCCCCCATGCGACTGCCAGGCCTCCCTGTCCACCACTCCCGGAGCTTACTCAGACTCATGTCCATTAAGTCGGTGATGCCATCCAACCTTCTCAATCATCTCTCACTTTCTCACTTTCTTTGGCCATCATTTCCAGTATATATATTTTTGTTTTTTAGTTTTCCCTTTCTCTCTTAATGGTCTTATTTTTTCTGAGTTTCTTCTCTCCATCTCCTTTAATCTTTGTCTTTCTTGTTGGAGGCTTTAAAAAATATTTTATGTGTCTGGCTGTGTTCATTTTCAAAACGAGGCAGCGGTGCACTCCCAGGAAGGTCTGGACGGGTGAGTGAGCAGATCTGTTGACTGGGTGTAAACTCAGCCTTTGGGTTGAGGGTTTCCAAGTCCCAGCCTCTATGGAAATTTTCTCCTGGATTGGGACATTTCCCCAGAAAGAAACCCCCCAGTCCCTTGACCAGGGTAAGGATGGTACGGAAAGAATGATTTTAGCCCGGGTGTCAGGGCTCTGGGAGCTGGGCAAGGGAAGAGTGTAGGCTCATTGTTTAATACTCTGTTTCACTCTCCTCCTTCCTGGTGATTCGATCTTATGCTCAGCTGCGTCTGATGTCTGTGAACCCAGAGCATCTCTGGGTTACAATATTTGCATAGTAAACCTCCTATCCTCTTCAGGGAGGCAGAGATGTAGTGACCTGGATGAGTCAGATGGGGGAGAGGCTGGGGTGTAGTTACTATTCATACAGACCAACCTCCGTGTTCTTATTTCCATCCTATGGCCTTGCCTTCATATGTACTGGCTGCCTCCAATTTGTGAGATACTCTGAGATCATTTGGTGAAAACTAACTTGTTTCCCGTTGGCCCTTAAACCGAGTGCAGTTTTGATAATGGCCTATAGACAGAATCTTGGTGTTTCCTTGTGATCCAAGCCGTCCACATTCTCCGAGTCTCACTGCTGCTGTTGGTTAAGTCTTCTTGGTTTTTAGTACAAAGGTATGACACAAACACCAGCAGAAAAAAAAAAAAATCAAATGTGCAATACAACTAAAATCTACCAGAAATAATGTATCTTGCTCAGTAGTGTTTTATTGTCTAGTGCATAAAAAATAAGTGATTATATAAATTTTATCATTTCAAACTTGCATTGAAACGACTGACAGAAGAAATATCATAATAGCCCCCAAACTTAGTGGAGGTAGGGGGACAGTAAATTACTCCTCTAGGAGAAGGACACCCAGGCCAGGCCCAGTGCTGTGAATAGTGAATTTCTTGTAGATTTAATGAAGAGAGATGTAGAGAATCAACCGGCAATGCAGGAGACCCTAGTTCAATTCCTGGGTCAGGAAGATTCCTTGGAGAATCTACTAACTGATTTTTTAGAATGCCAATATAAGAAGAACAACTATGGGGCATATTTTGCATGCCGTCTACACCTGCCTAAAACACGGGGGCGTAACTGTCCTGATGAGCTGGCATTCTTTAGTTGCTTCCCTTTGGGGTGTTCCTCTGAAATAAAAGCCTTCTTAGATGAACAAATATTTCATAACCCAATAAAAATACTATTCAGTCTGCTTTCTTTCTCCTTAGCAGGAATTACCTGGATATTTCTGTCCGATATTTGGAGGAAAAATTCTGGGCAATGGCAGTTTATGATATCTATTGAAACAAACTAATTCTGTAAAACGAGAGATTTACAAGAAACCTGAAGATTTACTGCAAATTTACAAGATTTACAAGACACTACCAGGGCTTCCCTGGTGGCTCAGACAATAAAGAATCTGCCTGTAGTGCAGGAGACCAAGGTTCAATCCCTGGGTCGGGAAGATTCCCCCCGGAGAAAGGAATGGCACTCCACTCCAGTAGTCTTGCTTGGGAGATCCCCTGGACACAGGCTACCGTCCATGGGGTCGCAAAGAGTCGGACAGGACTGAGCGACTTTCCCTTTCACAAGAAACCTGGAAGTTCCTGCGAGGTGAGTTTCCTCCCCGGATCAGATCATGCCGTTCTCCCACGCTCACCGCCATGCTGCCGCCCAGGGATGCTTTTCTGCAGATGGCGTGGCAGTGGGCCTTCTTCAGCGGCTCCAGGACCATCGCAGAAAACAGCAGAAAACAGTAGAAAACAGTCAGCAGCCTCAAGAGGCCGTCTCTCTGACAGTGGCCATATCACTTCACCGTTTCTTTTAAATCAAAATCATTCTTCATATGTATTATGCCCAGGGTGTTATTTTTCTTACCAACGTAAGGGAACTGAGGGATTCGCTTTAGGATAGATCCTGAACAGTCTCGCGTTTTCTATGATTTAATTCTGAAAAGAAGTCACAGGCCAAACTAAACCTTGCTTTCAAATAATTTCCTCAAAAATACAGAAAAGCATTTTTTAGTTTTGCTTTTCTCTGCACATGGTCCTCTACCCGACCTCACGGGGACTGAACGTATGTCCCTGAGAGATGGAGGAGGCCAAGAAAAAAAGAGCTGTATGTTAATTTCTACAGTGATCAATTTGTCAGGAGGGTTTCCCTGGTAGCTCGGACTGTAAAGAATCTGCCTGCAAGGCAGGAGACCTGGGTTTGATCCCTGGGAGGGGAAGGTCCCCTGGAGAAGGAAATGGTAACCCACTCCAGTATTCTTGCCTGGGACATCCAATGAACAGAGGCGCTTTGTGGGCTACAGTCCGCTGGGTCGCAAACAGACACGACTTAGTAAAGAAAAAGCAACCACCACAAAGGAAGCAGTGGATTTGAAGGCAGGTGGGTTTTGCGTCTCAGCCACTGGCAGAGTCTGCGGTTTTGGAGGCGGGTCGGCAACAACAGGCTGTCAGATTAGCGTTCAGTGTTGATGAGAACACCCTGGTGAAACACGCAGAGGAGGCCCCATATGAAGGGGCTTGGAACGCCTTTTCCCGAGGAATTCACCCTCCTATCAGTCGAGGTAAAGTGGATATAAGAAAAATGCCATGTGTGTGGAGAGTATGAGGAAAGGTCATCTATTTCCAAAAAGAATATTGTTTACAAGGAGTGTTAATAGGTTTCAGGGGAAATGTTAATTTTTTTTTTCTCCTTGATGAAATAGCTACTGTAAGTTTTTAATGGTTAATCATTCATTCCTGAATTTTTATATTAAGCATTTTATATTACTTTATTGACTTAACTTTTATGCTCTTCTTCATTTTGACAGTAAAGAATGGCCAGGCAATACTCTTTGAAAATTGGAGACATTTGCAGCTGCTCTCTGTTGAGGAAAGTGAATAATAGGGTGCCCTCAAGGAATTTCGAAGGTATCACTCAACAGAAACTTTTGTGTCTGAAGAAAACTAGATCATTTTATCATGGTAGGCATAGTGATATGTTTGCTTTAATAAAATGCCATATTTCTGCCTTTAATCTCTTGTCAACCAGCTATTAAAAAGCCCCAAAGTGCATGCTTGCAGCACGTGTAAACACTTATGGTTTTGAGGTTGCCACAGAACATACTAATAAAGCATGTAATTTGTGTTTTGTGCACAGACTGTAATAATTTATTGAGTGGTAGAAAGAAGCTAGAGAAGGATTTTCTCTAACTGTAGCCAGCAAGTCAATTTAATTTTAGGCCTTTATGCAGAGGTGCAGGCAGACACATGTTCATACAATGAAATCATGTGTAAAAAGCATCAGAAAGTCTCCAGAACAAAAGTGAGGCAAAATGGAAATTAATTTCACACACACACACCCCGAGCACATTATATTAAGAATTGTCATTTTGTTCCTTTAAGCTAATCAGCTGGGAGGGTGGGTCTGCTTTCTCTAAGAGGTGTGTGTGCCTCTGCTTTCTCTAAGAGGTGTGTGTGCCTGTGTGTGTTACACACTGATAATACATTAGCAGAATGTAGATTAAGTTAATTCAAGTAAATCAAGATAAATCATTATAGCAAATCATAGACATCATCTATTTTCTTTTTTTCTTTTTGGCCACACCAAGCAGCATGTGGGATCTTAGTTTCCAGACCAGGGATTGAACCCGTGCCCCTGTAAGTGGAAGCCTGGAGGCAGAACCATTGCACTGCCAAGGAAATTCCAGCAATCACTGTTTAAGCTTCATAAACATGACCTCCATAGATCCTGTGGAAAGAGGGCAACAGCAGTTCTGCTCTTTAAAAAAAAAAAAATACAAGATAACAAAGTGTGGGAAGGTTGCAGCACTTTTACAGGATCATGGAAGAGCTCACCGTCCGACTGCAGCATCTACCATGCTTGTTGGAGCAGCTGGTTTCACTGTTTATGCAAGGTCCTTACAAGTAAGGATTGCACCTTGCTGGTTTTCATTAAACTTCTTCCTTTGTGAGATATCTTGCACACAACAGACAAGACACGCAGATCATGTCAATGGAGAGACTTTGAGTAGAGGGAAAAAATGACAACCTTACTGTAGACATGCCAATGTCTGGAAAATTCTGCGAAATTCTGTAGTTTGGGAACAAAACCACACTTTACGCAAACAATAAAACATGCTCAGTTTAGGGAAAATGTCTGTGCCCGGAGGAAATGGGTTTTAGGAGCTCTGTGTTTATTCCGAAAAGATGCAACACCTCTTGCCTGAAAAGCAAGTCACCATTCTCTATGCTTTTCCTCCCCTCTTACAATGTATATATACTAGTTTTCAGTGCAGACAAATCTTCTGTGGTTCAAAACCTTTGGAATTTGAGGCCAAATGAAAACGAATCCTTTCTGCCAGCTTTAAGCCTAACCCACTTCTGCATTTGGTACATTTGCTTATCTAATCAACCAACTCCTACTGACAACTAGGGGTTGAAGAGCTTCCTGTGATCAACGGAAAGCATATTTGGCTAATCCTTGAGGAGACAATAGCAGCGTGTGCTGGAGAGCCACCCTATTTAAAGCGGGATTGAAATCGCACTGGGAAGGAGTTTTCTATGAGGGACTCAGCCAGTTTTCTGCTCTTAGGAGAAGGAAGCCATAAGCCTAGAGGCCACTGTAATCCTCCCTGTGGTCTGACCTACTCTAGTCTTTGATCACTTGCTTACATCATAAAGAAACACAGAGAAAGGAGAGAGGAAGGAAGAGGGAGGGCAGAGGAAGGAAAAAGAGGCAAAGAGGTTGTTGTCTGGTTGCTAAGTCATGTCTGACTCTGTGATCCCCTCTATCTGTGTGATTTCCCATACGAGAATACTGGAATGGGTTGCCACTTCCTCCTCCAGGGGATCTTTCCAAGAAGATAACTAGAAATCCACGCCTTCCAAGTGTTTGCCTTGTTCATGTTGGCTGGTGGTGTTTTGTTTTGCAGTAAATCAGTTCTGAAGTCAATGTTCATAAAAACCCAGGAACAAACGTTTTCAGATTGATTAAAGTTGTAATTTGGGAGGTTTTTGATTGCTGAAAAATATAACAGAAAAAGTAGAGATTAGTTGTTTAAGTAGCTGAATTAAAGCAAGCTTAATTGGGGCTTTTCTCCTTCATGCCAGTTTTGGTGCATATCTGTGGGTTTCTGAACGCTACATGGATGTCAAATCATCTTTCTAGCCAGTTTCTTTTAACACATAAAGGGGAAGAGGGACTAGCGGAGTCAAAAGACTAGAATCAAAACAAGGGCAGCTCCCCAGGTCGTGTTTAAATCTGTAACTGTAAAAATTTGGGAAGGTTCGTGCATCTCAAACTCACTTAATTTTATTTCAGTGTAATGATCAAAATGGCTACTGAACCATTTTAGATCAAAATGGGCAGATATGAAGACGAATAACAAAGCTGAATCCATTTAGAACGCCAGGTAGAGACTATACTCTAAATCACAATTATTTAAAAATAAAATCAGTATCCACTGCTGTTTTTTTTTTAAGAGCTTTCATCTTTTTGTTTAAAACAAAAGTGTCATACATAAAGGTGATAATTCCTACTTAGTTAATTCAAAATTCATGATTGCAGTTAGAACCCTAATTGATACCAAAACACAGTATTGACCTCACAAGACATAATCCAAGTTGAACTGACGACATCTACTGATACCTATGTGCATGTAAAACTCATAAAGTTCAGCTATTTTCCTCTAACATGAAGCATGAAGGAAAGGCAATACTTTTTCCTGTTTGTTCCCACAGAGCATACGTATATTTCTTTATACTGAGATCTCTAACAAACTGAAGAGTAAAAGTCCAGAGATAAGAAAAAGCGTCACAAATTCAGGTTCCAAAAGGGCTGGGCAAGGTCACTGGCTTATCAGTATCTTGAGCAATCACTGATCCTTTATAAGCACTTGTAGATTCGATATTTTTGGATCACAGTCTTTCATGATTTAAGATTATACAGATAGAAAAAATACTTAAGGACGTCCCTGGCAGTCCCAGTTGGCGAAGTGGCGAAAAACCCTCCTGCCTGTGCACAGACACAGGAGACATGGGTTAGATCCCTGGGATAGGAAGATCCCCTCAGAGGAGGGAAATGGGGACTCACTCCAGCATTCTTGCCGGCAGTGGTCCAGAGTGGGGGAGGGGGGTGGACAAAACAAAACTATGGACAGAGGAGCCTGGTGGGCTACAGTCCATGGGGTCACAAAGAGTCAGACCTGACTGCAGGACTGAGCGTGCATGTACACGCTGGTGGTCCAGTGGTTGAGACACCATGCTTCTAGTGCAAGGAACATGGGTTTGACCCCTGGTTAGAGAACTAAGACTCCACATGATATGCACCCAATAAATAAATAAATATTTAAAAATATTTAGATGCAGATTCAGACAGCTCTGGACTAGATTTTGCTAAACGAGACTTCTGAAATAAAATCATTAGTGTTTTTCTCAAAATATAATTTACATTTTTTCAACCTTAGTGTTTCCCTTTCATATCTGAAATAGTCATTAGCTCTGAATGATCATTTACAAAAATAATCCTAGAGTCTGTTAATTTTGGAGTCTGACTGGCTCAAAATATTCCTAAATTCAGGGCAAGATTTCCTATGTTCTGATATTTAAAAAACATCAATCTTTCATTTATTGGTTCATTCCTCCACATGCCTTGGGTAGGTTCTAAGTAAATATTTTGTGGATGGAAGAATGAATGAATGTATGTGAGTGAAGTCCCACACATGTGGGGTATATCTCTCACTTAGGAAATAATCGTGAATTCTGAATGAATATTAAGGAAAAATCATTCTAGACTGGTGATCACATGGTAAAGTCAACATGACATTTCTGGACCTCATGGAATTTTTTTCTAATGATGATATTTCATAAATAATTTTCATGCACTTCAAACTATACTCCTAAACAATTGGAAAATTTATTTTCTCCTTTAGAGTCCTGTGGTTTCCTTTGCCCTTCATCCAGGAACATGCCTTTAAGGTTAGTACTGGCCCAGGGGCTGTTAACATTTGCTGCTACTCTGGCACTTTCCCTTGGTTGCTCATGATGACTTTATTGGGGGTATCTCGGCTATGATCTCAGAAAAAGAGATTTCTACTTAACATTGACAAGATGAAACCAAGGGAGCATGTATTGATCAGCTGTTTTCCCCAGACCATGCTTCTGGCAAGAAATGCCAACAGTCTCGCGCATGGCGATGACCGTTTGGGTCCCGATGTCTGTAAGAGGCACTTGCGGCTCCTCTCTTTCAGGTTAGACTAAGGATGGCCCTGAGGAAAGAGAAGAAAACAGCCTCTCCCTGTAGCATCTAGACTGCTTCTTCTATACTTTCTGCTTGGGTAATAGGGTACTCTGTTTCCTGAAATCATACTTTGCTTTTCCAGCAAGGACATTTAGTGCCTGAAACACCTTCCAGGGCTCTGTTTCACTGACTTGCATCTGGAAGAGGAAGGACATGAGATGTAGGGGGACCCGGGGTGCACACATGTGAGGCAGACTCAGGAGGAGCCTTGTTTGCAGGACGTAACGAAGGGTCTTTCTAACAGAGCTCACCTTCAAGATGGGAGAAGTCAGAGAACAGAAGTGGGAGCCCAGGAAATGCCTCATGGTCAGAAACGGTGATTCTGAGATAGAGGAGAGCTTGTCACTCACATCACCTCCTGGCCCGGCCCTATGAGATCTCGCCTGAGTGTGAGGGAGGGAATTTTGCGACAGAAAAAAAGATGGAAATAAATGTTTCTTTTTAGCAGGAACACGGCTGCAGGGCTGTAACCACCTTGCAGTGGGTGATCACCTGCTCGCGGAACGTCCCCCGGAAGCAGGACGCTCAGCTCCTAGGTGGCTGCTCAGAGGCGCTCGAGAGCCCACCTGGCTTGTAGGCAGCAGTGCCTGCAGGCAGATCCTGTGGACAGTGTCAGGTTACACAAAGATGGCACAGGAAGGAATTTCAGCAGCATCAAACACAAGAAGAAAACCCTGTTGCCAGCCCGAAGAAGCTGCAGCGGAGTGTGGCGACGGCTACTACTTGAGTTTTGACAGTCCGCCTGGGAATGTTCTCAGTGCTTCCCCTTGTGTGCCCTTGTACTCCTCAAAACAACTCTGTGAGTTAGATCTTTTTAGAATCCCCAATTGACAGGCAAGACAATGGAAGCACAGGGAGGTTAAGTAACTTGACCAACATCACACAGCAAAAGGTGGCAGAGACACTATTCTAATTGGGATCGAAAAGGAAAGCGCACGATTGTTCTAGAATCTGAGAAACAGGAGCGGTGAGTGGGAAGGAAGGATTTTGCTTTCAAGTGGCATCAGAGGTAGGCTTCCCAGGTGGCTCAGCAGCTCGGCGGTAAAGAACCCACCTATGAGTGCAGGATAGGTGGGTTCCATTCCTGGCTCAGGAAGATCCCCTATAGGAGGAAATGGCACCCTTCCGGTGTTCTTGCCTGGGAAATTTCATGGACAGAGGAGCCTGGCAGGTTACAGTCCACAGGGTCGCAAAGAGTTGGACACGACTGAGCAGGCTCCAACGCCCGGTATCAGTGGTACTGAAATAGCCAGGCAGAGTGTGAAATCTATTTTTTTTTTTTTAGTCCTAGGTTAATATGGCCTGAAAACATTCTTCTGAAAGCAATGGAGCAGCAAACAGCCTTCTCATACTCACCACCGCTTGAACTACCCCCGAGAGAAGAGGAGAGGCAGAGAGGAGAGGGCGGGCCTGAAACGCCTTACCACGGGTCAGGAGCTGGCCCAGGTGTGCCGCCCGGCACCGGATGCTCACAGCCGGCCTGCCTCTGGACCGCTTCTGTTTAGATTTTATCGTTTACGAACAGGCTCAGAGGAGCGAAGCAAATTTTCCAAAGTGCCGCAGCCGCAAAGTTGCAGAAAGGGGGTGTGAAATGCGGGTCCAAGTCCCAAAGGCCATGTTATTTTCAGAATGCGATACTGCTCCTCCCCAGAGGAGAGAGATACCGGAGAAAGGAAAAGAAAAGTGGACTTAATGCATCTTTCATGTTAAAAAAAAAAAAAAAAAGTGCCACCTACGGAAAAGAGTCTTCAATGGATCACTCACTTGAATTAAACATTCCTCAGAATACAATCGAGGGAGATTCTATTCATCTATTTGCAATTACAAGGAAATAAAAGCAACAGGGACCCCGTCGTTAACTGGAGGTTCTAAGTAAAAGCATCTCTGCTGCTTTTGATGAGGACAAGGACAGATGCTAAACACCACAACTTGCCCAAATGCTCGGGAAGCACTTTGAAAACAGGGCTGTTAACAACTCTGTACAAACGTGCAGATTCAAAACCTCAGATGCACGAAGGCTCAGTTCACCCAGGCAGTGTTTTCCCCAAAGGTTTATATTAATCAAATGGCCGCTTCTGTTCTATGGTGTTGCTCCCCATGCCTTCTCCCTCAGCCTACACACGTTAAGCCTCAGGTATGACAATGTGGCGACCAGCCCCTGGCTTTAAAAAAGTTTCACTCTGAAGGCTTCTTGGAGATCACATCCATCGTCTTAGAAGACAGTTGTTGTAAAGATGGCTGCATTGTAAATTCCTCCTCTTAACCTAACTGGCAGATGCAGGGAGCAAGGCAGGAGTCCGGGGGGAGAGAAGGAAAGTTTGGTGTCATAAGAACAGAGTTTTGAACTTTTGAGTAAAGGGACAGCATGCCTACCTGCTCAGTCATGTCCTACTTTTGTGACCCCATGAACTATAGCCCACCAGCCTCCTCTGTCCATGAGATTTTCCAGCAAGAATACTGCAGCAGGTTGCCATTTCCTCCTCCAGGGGTCTTCCTGACCCAGGGATCGAACCCGAGTCTCCTGCATTGACAGGTGGATTCTTTACCAGTGAGCCACCTGGGAAGTCCAGCACTTCCCGTGAAACCTATGCGGAGCCTTGTTTGTGGGTGATGGTCACACTGAGCCCCTACAGTGTAGCACGGCCTAGGCACCAGACCGGACGCTAGATGCTTCAGTGCCTTGTTCTTCACTGTTCTGTGCGGTTAGTAATGTAAGTGATCCCATTTTACCAAAGAGAAACATAAGGCACAGAGCTCTGTTCAGTTCAGTTCAGTCGCTCAGTCGTGTCTGACTCTTTGTGACTCCATGAATCGCAGCACGCCAGGCCTCCCTGTCCATCACCAACTCCCGGAGTTCACTCAGACTCATGTCCAACGAGTCAGTGATGCCATCCAGTCATCTCATCCTCTGTCGTCCCCTTCTCCTCCTGCNGACGGACTTTTGTTGGCAAAGTAATGTCTCTGCTTTTGAATATGCTATCTAGGTTGGTCATAACTTTCCTTCCAAGGAGTAAGCGTCTTTTAATTTCATGGCTGCAGTCACCATCTGCAGTGATTTTGGAGCCCCCCAAAATAAAGTCTGACACTGTTTCCACTGTTTCCCTATCTATTTCCCATGAAGTTACTGGGAGCCAGAGAGGACTGGGACAGAGCACTTGTCGACTGGACTGACCCCGGGCACCGGAGCGCAGTTGGTACCAGAAGCATCGGGTTCCAGCTCATAACACACTGTCACAGCCTTCAAGGAAAGGAACAAACAAGTTTAAGAAACATCTGTCGGGGATCATCCAGAAACCTCGTTGAACTACGTACTGAGGGTGCAGTGGGTTTACTGTCTAAAGCTGAGCACTTCTGATAGGCTGTGAATGATAGTGTGATAATGGTCTCAGAATAAAGCGGCAGTGCCTACATCTTCATAGTTAACTTCAGGCTATAAAACCCTCCGCATTTGCCTTTATATGACTGGGCACAGCTCTAACATGGCATTCAGATTTTGTAACAGATTTCTGCAAAAACATTTTAAATGTTCCGCCCCACCTCACTGGGGCTTTAAGGCTATTCTTTCCCTATTGCATTTCTATGAAAATGAAAAGGTAGATTCTTATCTGTCACCAGGGAGCCTT
The DNA here is from genome assembly GCA_006410935.1 of Redunca redunca. Lineage (NCBI taxonomy): Eukaryota > Metazoa > Chordata > Mammalia > Artiodactyla > Bovidae > Redunca > Redunca redunca. The sequence goes on along the minus strand of SJYQ01000402.1, from coordinate 1,275,428 downwards.
TCGGGTATAAATAGTGGCCAGAGCCACGTGTGTTTGATTTATTGCTCAGACCATGGTTCTGCATGGCCATTGGTGTTCAAGGTCTAAGCGTTGCATATCTCCTAGTGGGACTGTTACATTTTAAGTACAATTGTAATTTTTTTTTTTGGTCTCTCCCTCTATATTTAATCTCAAATTATACCATAAAGGTAAACAGCTGCAGAAACAGAAGACAGCCTGATATCCAGTGGAGTTGGCTAATCTGAAAAGGGCTGATAAGATCTTCTTAGTCTCTGCAGAGCAAGGCCAGAGGGCACTGCATGGTTTTCTTTAGCTCACTAGAATGTTCTCTCATTTCTCAAAGTCAGTCCTATTATGTGGAGGAGGAGGACACAGTATTCTTACGCTAGAGAAGCTGTCTTTTTTTGGTTGTTATGTGTGAGCAATTCTATTCTGCTTAATTACAAAAACATGATGATGCCACTAATCTGATAAACCATCTATTTCTTCTGATACTTCCAATTTCACTGGCAGAACACGGTATAGATAAGTTTGTCTGGAAACGCCTCCAGGGAACTTCAATTGTTTTCTTTGTTGTCGTTATTCAGTCGCCAAGTCATGTCTGGTTCTTTGAGACCCAGTGGACAACCGCACACCAGGCTCCTTGTCCTTCACCATCTCCCGGACCTTGCTTAAACGCAAGTCCATCCAGTCAGTGGTGCCATCCAACCATCTCATCCTCTGTCATCCCCTTCTCCTGCCTTCAGTCTTTTCCAGCATCAGGGTCTTTTCAAATGAGTCAGCTCTTTGTATCAGGTGACCAAAGTACTGGAGTTTCAGCTTCAGCATCAGTCCTTCCAATGAATATTCCTTTAGGATTGATTGGTTTAATATGCTTGCAGTCCAAGAGACTCTCAGTAGTTTTCTCCAGCACCGCAACTTGAAAGCATCACTTCTTCAGCACTCAGCCTTCTTTATGGTCCAGCTCTCACATCCTTACATGACTACTGGAAAAACCATAGCTTTGACTGGGTGGACCTTTGTCGACAAGGGCTTCCCAGGTGGCTCAGTGGATAAAGAACTTGCCTGCAATGCAGGAGATGCAGGAGATATGGGTTCAGTTCCTAGGTCAGGAAGATCCCCTGGAGGAGGGCACACAGGTTATTGATATTTCCCACAATCTTGATTCCAGCTTGTGCTTCCTCTAGCCCGGCATTCCACATGATGTACTCTGCATATAAGTTAATTAGGCAGGGTGACAATATACAGCCTTGACATACTCCTTTCCCGATTTGGAACCAGTCTCTTGTTCCATGTCTGGTTCTAACTGTTGCTTCTTGATCTGCATACAGATTTTTCAGGAGGTAGGTAAGGTGGCCTGGTATTCCCATGTCTCTCAGAATTTTCCACGGTTTGTTGTGATCCACACAATTAAAGGCTTTGGCTTTGGCATAGTCAATAAAGCAGAAGTAGATGTTTTTCTGGTTTTTCTATGATCCAGCAGATGTTGGCTATTTGATCTCTGGTTCTTCTGCCTTTTCTAAATCCAGCTTGAACCTCTGGAAGTTCCTGGTTCACGTGCTATTGAAGTCTGGCTTGGAGAATTTTGAGCATTATTTCATTAGCATTTGAGATGGGTGCAATTGTGTGGTAGTTTGAACATTCTTTGGCATTGCCTTTCTTTGGGATTGGAATAAAACCTGACATTTTCCAGTCCTGCGGCCATTGCTGAGTTTTCCAAATTTGCTGGCATGTTGAGTGCAGCACATTCACAGCATCATCTTCTAGGAATCAAAATAGCTCAACTGGAATTCTATCACCTCCACTAGCTTTGTTCATGTGATGCTTCCTAAAGCCCACTTGACTTCTCATTCCAGGCTGTCTGGCTCTAGGTGAGTGATCACACCATTGTGATTATCTAGGTCATGAAGATCTTTATTTATTTATTTATTTTTGTATAGTTCTTCTGTGTATTCTTGCCATTTCTTAATGTTCTCTGTTTCTGTTAGGAACCAAGATGGACAGGTCATGGTGGAAAGATCTGACAAAACATGGTCCTCTGGAGAAGGGAATGGCAAGCCGATGCTTGCCTTGAGAACCCCATGAAGAGTATGAAAAGGCAAAATGATAGGACACTGAAAGAGGAACTCCCCAGGTCGGTAGGTGCCTGATACGCTGCTGGAGAAGAGTGGAGAAACAACTCCAGAAAGAATGAAGAGATGGAGCCAAAGCAAAAACGACACCCCGCTGTGGATGCCACTTGCAATGGAAGTAAAGTCTGATGTTGCAAAGAACAATACTGCATAGGAATTTAGAATGCTATGTCCATGAATCAGAGTAAATTGGAAGTGGTCAAACAGGAGATGGCAAGAGTGAACTTTGACATTTTAGGAATCCGTGAACTAAAATGGACTAGAACGGGTGAATTTAACTCAGATGACCATTATATCTACTACTGTGGGCCAGAATATCTTAGAAGAAAAGGAGTAGCCATCATAGTCAACAAAAGATTCTGAAATGCAGTACTTGGATGTGGTCTCAGAAATGACAGAACGATCTCTGTCCGTTTCCAAGACAAACCATTCAAAATCATAGTAATCCAAGTCTATGCCCCAACCAGTAATGCTGAAAAAGCTGAAGTTGAATGGTTCTATGAAGACCTACAAGATCTTCTAGAACTAACACCCAAAAAAAGATGTCCTTTTCATTATAGGAGATTGGAATACAAATGTAGGAAGTCAAGAGCTACTTGGAGTAACAGGAAAAGTTGGCCTTGGAGTACAAAATGAAACAGGTCAAAATCTAACAGAGTTTTGCCAAAAGAATGCACTGGTCCTAGCAAACACCCTCTTCCAACAACACAAGAGAAGACTACACATGGACATCACCAGATGGTCAATACCAAAATCAGACTGATTAAATTCTTTGCAGCCCAAGGTGGAGAAGATCTATATAGTCAACAGAAACAAGACTGGGAGCTGACTGTGGCTCAGATCATGAACCCTTATTTCCAAATTCAGACTTAAATTGAAGAAAGTAGGGAAAACCTAGACCATTCAGGTATGACCTGAATCAAATCCCTTATGATTATACAGTGGAAGTGACGAATAGATTCCAGGGATTAGATCTGATAGACAGAGTGCCTGAAAAACTATGGACGGAGGTCCGTGACATTGTACAGGAGGCAGTAATCAAGACCATCCCCAAGAAAAAGAAATGCAAAAGGGCAAAATGGTTGTCTGGAGGCCTTACAAATAGCTGAGAAAAGAGGAGAAGCGAAAGGCAAAGAAGAAAAGGAAAGGTACACCCATCTGAATGCAGAATTCCAAAGAATAGCAAGGAGAGACAAGAAAGCCTTCTTCAGTGTTCAGTGCAAAGAAATAGAGGGAAACAATAGAATGAGAAAGACTAGAGATCTCTTCAGGAAAAGTAGAGATACCAAGGGAACATTTCATGCTAAGATGGGCACAATAAAGGTCAGAAATGGTATGGACATAATAGAAGCAGAAGATAAGAAGAGGTGGCAACAAGTAAGTACTTCAACAAAACAATTGTGATATAAAGCCATGTGAAGTGGAAATTACAATCTTGATTTTATTTTGGATTTTTGAATTGGTTTATTTAGTTGTAGTTTATTTAGCTTGAATAATTGTATATGTAAATGTATAACTGAATCACTTTTATTATCTATTTCTCTCATCTATTGATCTATTACGTTATATACAAAAGACTTATAAAAATAGTAGGCTCAAAATAGAAAAGGTAGAGAGTTTCATACAATGAAAAAGGTTTTATTCATCAACATACAAAACAATGGACTAAGGGCTTTTTATATAGAGGAGCACCTTAAAGGCATTTAAAATATTTAATGTACTTTACATAACCATTTTACACTGATAAAGCTTTAGATTTAGTAGGAAACATTAAGATTATTTAGGATAGCCTTAGCAGATGAATGAGTTCGTTCTACAACATTCATAATAAGAGGTCACTACATTTTCCCCTCTATTTCTAGTGATGAGAAATGTACCGTATCTTTGAAAGTCAGACATGCTTATATACAAAAGAAATTTTTAGGCAATTCTTTCTTACAATGAGCTTTTATTTATTTATTTCTACAATTTTCCCCTGCTTGGGTTTTGTTTTGTCCTTTGAGGTCTCAATAAGTGAATCTCATCTCTGTTCCACTTAACAATGCTTCAGATATTTAGAAACAGCTAGTGTATTTCCTCATGGACCATAGTCTTGTCATGGCAATGGGTGTTGTGTAACTCAGTGAAGCTATGAGCCATGCCATGCAGGGCCACTCACCAAGGATGGGTCATGGTGGAGAGTTCTGACAAAATCTGGCCCACTGAGGCTGTTGCTGCTGCTGCTAAGTCGTGTCAGTTGGGTCTGACTCCATGCGACCCCACAGATGGCAGCCCACCAGGCTCCCCTGTCCCTGGCAAGAACACTGGAGTGGATTGCCGTTTCCTTCTCTAGGTCACTGGAGGAGGGACTGGCAAACTGCTCCAGTAGTCTTGCTGCTGAAACCCCATGAACAGTATAAGGCCAAAAGACACCGGGAGATGAGCCCCCCAGGTTGGAAGGTGTCCAATATGCTCTTGGGGAAGAGTGATGGGCAACTACTAACAGCTCCAGAAAGAATGAAGAGTCTGGGCCAAAGTGGAATTGTGCGTGTCTGGTGGTGAAAGTCTAATGCTGTCAAGACCAATATTGCGTAGGGACCTGGAATGTTAGGTCCATGAATCACACTTTATTCCATCTCCCATTAGACCTCCTCAAAATCATTAATTGTTATTCAGATTTTTTTTGGTCAAAGACTTCCGAGGCCTGAACAAAATGCTCTTAAGGTACAAACCAGGACAGCATAGAGTTAAGAATCCTCTTCTCTGCTCATGAAATAACCAAAAAAAAAAAAAAAAAAGAAAGAAAGAAATTTTTGCCATATCTTTTGACTACTTTGCACAAAAAGATAGCCATTGGATTAACAAATGTGCTTACCCTGGTGATTTTGTGTTTCCCCTTGATTTTTGACTAAGATTTTTGATTTTAAAAAAAAAAGGAGAATCAAGGATGACATCAGATTTTCATCTTAGGAAAAATACAAATCATTGTTCAGATTCAAGAATTTTTAGTAAAGAGTTCTTCTTTTAGGTTATCCAAAGGAAAATTAGAACATGTAAAATGCACCTCATAGTATAAGAATTTCATCATTATTTTTCTCTACAGTTTTGCTGTTTCATTTCTGAATCCTATTCTGCTATTATTTTAATTTTATTTGTAAGGGAGCCAGCATGTTTTTTTTAATTTTCTCTTTCTTTTTACCAGTTACAACTGAATTTATTGGTAAAGTCTAGCATATTTTGGAACTCTGAATTGTAGCATTTCTAAGCCAGCAAATGTGCCTCAGTAACTTTGAATGCAGTGATAGATCCTAATCTATCAGGTATGTTTTTAAACTCATACCTGAATAACATTTTTTCTTCAGCTGCTTTTTCCACTTCTTTTTCCGTCTTCTTCCCAGGCTCTCTTTCACTTTCAGAACGTCTCAACCAGCTCCTTTATCCATTCGTCTGCTGATGGCCATCCGGGTTGCTTCCATACTCTAGCTATTGTAAGTAGTGCTGCAGTGAATGTTGGGGTACATGTGTCTTTTTCAGTTATGGTTTTGGGGAGAAGGTTTTGCTCAGAAAAAGTGCTCTAAAAGAAATCAAATGATGCAGAAGCAACTGTACATACAGGTGAAAAAAATGTAAATTTAGATACAGACCTTACATCCTTCACAAAAGTTAATTCAAAATGAATTGTAGACCAATACTTAAAATACAAAACTGCAAAACTCCTAGAAGGTAGCTTAGGAGAAAATCTGAATGGTCTTGGACGTGGTTCTAACTTTTAGATATGACACTAAAGCACAGTCTAGAAAATAAATAGTTTATAAGTTGGACCTCATTAAAATAAGAACAAAATCTTGCCTTGTGAAAATATTTGTGTCAACAGACAAAAATATTTTGGAGAACATATTTACAGACTACATATCCAAGAAAGGACTTTTATCTGAAATATACAGACAGTTCTTAAAACTCAACAATAAGAAGACCGACAACAGATTAAAAAATGAGCAAACTCTCTGAACAGGCACTTCATCAAAGAAGATATATGCAAATAAGCAAATGAAAGGTTCTCCGCATCACATGTCATCAGGGAAATTCAACTTAGCCAACACTAAATAAAATGCCTATGGGATCCCCCAGTACTATTTTGCAACTTTGTTGAATCTATAATCAACTCAAAATCCAAAGTTTAAACAAGATAACAAAGGGAAACGGGAAAGGGTGCCGCAGACTTTGGCTGGAGGTGGCTTGGAGAGGCCGGAGGAGCTTTGTGGGGCATTTGGGGGAGGATGTTCGTAGCAGAAGGACTGGCAGCTTCCTACATTTTCCCCCGTGAGCAGAGTGTCAGGAAAGCTTCGGCTGGCTGCCCACAGGTCTCAAGCCAAGGTATAGTTTCTGAAGAACACAGGACACATCAAAGCTGTACCCCGAGGGCTTGAGCTCTCAGAATGCCCTGCTTGTTGATGGACTGTTACCTGGAAAGGTGACTGACTGGGCATAATTCCTTGCCATACATTTTTTTTTTAATTACTGTAAAGGGCTGCTCTGTTTTTTGTGAGTCCATTCTTTCTTCTTCTTCCTGAAGTAGATAAGTTTTTCTTTTATTTTCAGAGATACTCAGAAGATTCATCCTGCCGAACTGTATGGTAAAATTTAGAAGGCAGTTTTTTTTTGGGGTGGGGGGTGAAGGCGGTCAGGATTCCCAGCATGGCACAAACCCAACTTTATATTAAAAAGTTGAAGGAGAAAAAAATTAAATCTCAGCACCCATTACACCAAAAGAAAGTGAAGTCATCTTAAAAACATGATGATTCACCAAACAAAGGCTGGAGTTGGGCTCTACGAATTCATGTTTGAAGTAGTGGATAATCCTGTAATTGCCTCTTCTCAGAAAATTTCTGTGTCTATGTGGGAGAAAGCTGTTATTTAAAGCATGGAATGTTACACATCAAAGCTGCTTCTGTCAGGTATGTTTAGTTGCTTTAAACATTTTTTTTTTTTTTTAAGACAAGACTTGGGAACCAAGGTTTCAGTTGGAGCCGAAAGGAAAAAAATAGGAAGGAAAGGGGGGGGGAAATCCATAACTTTCTTTCCTTGAAGGAAAAGAAAGAAGATTTATCTTTGCATGCCCACATCCATCTTTTCCATCACAGAGGAAATGCATGCAATCCTTTATGATGAGTTAAGATACAACAAGAGAAGGGAATGGCAACCCACTCCTGTAATCTTGCTTGGAGAATCCCACGGACAGAAGAGCCTGGTGGGCTACAGTCCTTGGGGTTGCAAAGAATTGGACACAATTGAGTGATTTACACTTTCACTTTCACTTCATTTTCAAGATGCGGTGAGATTTTCTTCTGGAGGAAACCGTACTGCATCCCCTCTTCATGGATTCCAATGTTCCCCGTGTGGTTGTCTTTGCACGCGGCCAGAGGTGTGCAAGTAAAGGGAAAATTCAAGTGCAAATTTGGTTATGGCCTCTGCCTTCTTAAAATCCAACAGATGACTACCTCCATGTCATGTGCGTTTAAAATTCTCAAGACATTTTACATAAAATACACGCCTCTGTCAAAATATGAGCCTCTTACTTCCCACCTCGACGTCCTCCGGCCTGGTGCTCTAGTCGCTCCAGTTTACTCGCTGCCGTTTCGGACGCCACGCTGGCACGCGGCTGGGTGCTGGGCGCGGTCTCCCCTCTCTGCACGCCTTTCCGCCCCCTTCCCACCCACACGCTCCTGTTTAACCAGGTGTCCTAGCCTTTCGGCTACTGTAACACGCAACACCGTAGTCTGGGTGACTTGTAACAGCAGACATTTATTTCTCACAGTTCTGAGGGTTGGGGTGTCCAAGATGAAGGCTGTGGGACCTTTGGTGTCTGGTGTGAGACCCCTGGGTCATAATGGACCTTCATCTTGCCAGAAAGGGAAGAGTTGCTCTCTGTGGACTCATGGAAGGGCTCTAAACCCACCTGTGAAGACTCCGCCCTCATGTCCTGATTATCTCCCAAAGCCCCCTCCTCCTAACTCCAATGCACAGCCTCCGGATTCAACATATGGATTTCAGGGGACAATAGCATTCCGTCTATGTTACCAGGCTGTTACTGTACCTCTGGCCTGGGGAGCCATCTGTGAGCCTCCAGGGGCACCAGGGTTCCCAGAACATCTCCATCAAAGCCCTGACAGTAAGGAGAAAGAATAAATCATCAGTCACCGCTCTAGACTGAGGGCTCCCGAGAGAACAAGACCTCGTTATCCACATTTCCTAACAATCCAGCGACACAGTAAACACACAGTGGACGGAACTGAAATCTTTCCAGTTCTAGGACCTCCTTCTTATGTTTTATGGACTCCAAAATCCATTTGTTAAACCCCAGAAAATCTCGGGAATGGAGCACTTTGTATTATATGTATATGGGGGCTCCCAAGGAAACTCCTGGAGTCTTACTTGGGTGATCTCTGTGATGCTCCTTGAAGCAGTTGTTGGATTCTGCAACTACCTACATGAGAGCTGTTCTCACAGCAGACTTTTCATAGTTCTGTTGAAAATATAGGTTTTATAACTGCAAAATAAATTGAAATTTAAAAAAAACCCAGCAACTTTAACTCATCAAAGGGGAAAAAATCAACATACTTCCAACATTTCAACTTTAAGAAGGAAATGCCCAGCATTTATAAATTAAAAATAAGGCATTTATTCAACTCCAAAGCTGCACCGCCTGACTGCCCTAAGAAGGCTCACCAGGCCCACTGTCTGGTTGAACGCAGGTTGAAGATTTTTGACCGCAGGATTTAATTTAGTAGATTCACATGTGTGTCAGTCATCCAAGTAACGAGGTCACAAAGAAGTATTTTTTTTTAAAAAAAACCAACATTCTTAGTGTGAGCACCTTAATTTGCTTCTTCTGAAGGATCAAGAATGGCAGGGCATGTTCACAAACATTCCAATTTTACATACATTTTTCATACAATGTGTTTCGTAGAAACCTTATAGACTAGTTACATCTTGTTAGTAATGGGCCTTCATCTCAAATCCCTAGGGGGTTCTTTATTCTGGAAAAAAAAAAAAGAGTATCGAGGCACCCCCGGGTACTATTTAGGAGAAATGACTGCATGATCTTCTCCTCCTGTGTCAGTTCAAGTTAGAGTACTTTATGGCACTGTCAAAATTTGGTCAATAGCACATAACTTATTGTCATAGTCTATTGCAATAACAAGTAAGTATTTGTCAATAACAATGCAAAGAATAGCTTATCCATCCTGAATCTCTGTATGGGTGATGCTAAATCAAATGTCTATGAAGGGAAGAAGAGAAGTGGATATTCTAAGATTCAATCTGATTATGAAGGGCATTTGATATCTCCATCAATGGGAAGATTCATGCTCTTAAATAACAGAGAAAGAGAGCTTTGTAGAAGCAAAATAAGCATCTGAGTGAAGATTTTCTCAAATAGAGAGAGCAAAGGACAATTTTTTGAGTCCTCAAGATGGGACTGTATTTGAAATGTTTTACAGAATAATTTAACATTTATTTTACAGACAGTTTTCTCTTTATAGTGAGGTTATTTTTTGAATTTTGTTTTATATTATAGTTGATTTACAATGTTGTGCACAGTTTCAGATATTGCGTTAGTTTCAGGTGTACAGCAAAGTGATTCCATTATACATATATCTGTTATTTTTCAGATTCTTTCCCCGTATAGCTGCTTACAGAATATTAAGTATATTAACCCGTGTTGATTCTCGATTTTGTATATAGTGGTGTATATATGTTTGTCCCAACCTCCCAGTCTATCCCTCTCCCCTGACCTCCACCTCTTTGGTTTCCTCTTTGGTAACCGTAAGTTTGTTTTCTATGCTTGTGAGATTATTTTAATGAAAATGATAATATGTTTGAGCTCACAGTTGCCAGGGATAAAGGAGCATTTTACAGAGTCAGAAGCTCTTGTTTTGATGTTCATGTATGAGGCTGCCCCTCTGCCCTCTTCACCTTGTGATGGTTCACGAAGAAAACTTACCTCTGCACCTGAGCCATGGCTGGGGTCTGAGAAATGGGTAGGATATTTGCATGCTCTTTGCCTCTAGATGTCAAATCCATTTTATAGTATTAGCTTCTGAGACTCAACAAAGCACTCGAAGGCACTAATTCCTTGAAGCATGATCAGATCATAAAGTCAGAGAGTTAAAATGACATTTGGGACATCTAATCCCACACCTCTCTTTAAAATAAGACTCTTCTCTCTAACCTGTGTGCTGGTACAGAAAGTGGTCTCTGAGAATGGGACTCTTTGCTTTCCAGGTCAGATATTTTTCATGGATGCTGATACTCTTAAGTGTTGAAAAAATTTCCTTCTTTTCATTGGTACTGGTTCTGACCATAATCACACCTACGTACTTTTCCCCATCACAGCCCTTTAAGATAGTCATAAACTCTCTTCCAAATTTCCTTCTATTTCTTTATTTTTATAAAATGGCTCCTTTATTTTTATAAAATGATTTCCAGACTCTTTCCCATCTTGGTGACTCTCCCTGAACATAATTCAGTTTTTCATTGTACTTCTTTCCATTTGAAGCTTTATCTTCCATATGAATTTTGAGCATTGATCACTAAGGGTCTTCACCTTTACTTATCCAAGATGATAATTATAACATGCTTGTCTTATCTTATTATTAGTTACATATCACATAGATTCATGGGACATGAACTCTAGAAAGACTGAGCCAGGTCTCTATTTTTTTAAAAGCAAAGACAGAGACAGTGGGCATATGGCCAGGATAGGAACTCTGAAATATGAACACAGGCACAAGCCCCATTCAGAGAGGCAGAGCACGCGGGGTAAGCTGGAATCCAGGGACCATGCAGAGCCGTGGTAGAAGAAATGGACCATTGCCTCAGAGTCTCGCCAGAAGAAAACTTTATTGGTTAAAAATATATTTTTAATCATAACAGTCACCCAGTGCTGCTTTTTAAGCTTGCTTGATTGTCTTTGAATGCTATTACAATCCTGAGAGGTAGGTGTTATTATCCTTATTTTGCAAATGAAGAAACTAAAGCTCAGAGTAGTCTGGTCCATGGCCAAGGTCATGAAGCCAGTCAGTGGTGAACTTGGAACCCAGGCAAGTCAATCTGATTTTAGAGCACTTCTCATAACCAAAGTACTCCAAGCCTCTTGGGTAAGGCTTCTTGAGCTTGGTCTCAGTTGAGGGATCTAGGAGCAGTCCTGAGTGTGAAGACAGAGTTCATGGCCTGAAGGTAATTACAGGGACACTGTAAGGGCTTGGGACCAGTGGGTCCTGGAATTTACCGTGGACCTGCAGGGCAATTTACTATTATACTGGTCACTGCGACATTAATGGATTGAGATGGTGACATGAGGTGCCTTTTACAAGATTCACTATTAATTACCCTTTGGTTCCTATATCATAACAACTTAGAATGTTGGTTTCAGTAAAGAAAGTTAACATTAAACCCGCATTGAAAAATTAAGTTACTTCGAAGAACAGTCTCTCTCCCAGCCATGCTAAAGGAATGATCCCATCGTCGTAATGAGAAATACAGACTTTAAAAAATAAACTGCCAAACACTGACAACTACTTTTGAAGAACAACAATCTGAACTGTTATTATTGAAGCCAGAAGTTATTATGAGCCCTCTATTGTTTTCAGAGCTTTTCCTGAATTAATTTATTTAATGCCTGTAATAACTCCCCAAGCTGGGTACTTCCTACTGTTAGCCTCATTTAAAGAATGACTAAAGTCAATCATGGAGGAGGTATTCTTGCCTGAAAAATCCCATGAACAGAGGAGCCTGAGGGCCTATTGTCCAAAGGGTCCCAAAGAGTGGGACATGACTGAGTGACTAGACACACGTACGCACATAAACGCAGGCACAGACAGCATACGCACATAAACGCAGGCACAGACAGCAGAGTCAAGCAGTGAATGAGTCATGTGGGGCCCTTGGGTCAGGGGGTCTCCATAGCCTCCATGTTTTTCACCCCTATATTATAGGATCCCTCCATTTTGCACGATAATATATATTTTTTCAGTCTCTTGCTGGATACTCCCATGGGGGAATGCACCACAATAAGCCCCATCCAACTTGGGAGCTGAGGTTCCACTTGGACATCTGAGTCTCTGGGGTTGATGAGGGGGTTTGTCTTTGGAGAGCCCCTCTGAAGTTCCAGGAAGACTCTAATAGCACCCACGGGCATGAGAACACCCTGGCTTGGGGCTTGTAGTTTTAAATTCCAAATGTAACTAAGCAATACCCATGCTAGTTTGGGGCTTTTTTTCTTATACAATTTCTTTAAGAAGAAGCAACTGACATCCTAATGTATATTTCTCTAAGAAATCTGTTCTGTGACTGTCAGTAATGCTGTAGGTATTCTAAGGATTAGTATTTTTCTATGACTATTTTACATCTGTGTGTGTGTGTGTGTGTGTGTGTGTGTGTGTGTGTGTGTGTGAGTGTGTTTGTTTTCTGGCCCAGTATTGTCCAACTCAGAGGAGCTAGGCTCCTCTGTCCATGGGATTGCCCAGGCAGGAATGCTGGAGTGGATTGCCCAGGCAGGAATGCTGGAGTGGATTGCCATTTCTTCCTCCAGGGGATCTTTCCAACCCAGGGGTCAAACTGGCATCACTTGCGCCTCCGTCATGGGCAGGCAGATTCTTCACCAACCGTGCCATCTGGGCTTCCAAGTTGCATCTGCCTTTTGTTAATCTCATTAACTTAAATTTTCATTAAAAACTCTTCCTCAGAAAAAAACACTTTGTCCACTTATTTGGACTTTTCATTATTAAAGGGTCCTTTCAAGAATTATTGTGGTAATAGTGATAGTTATAATGGTGATGATGGTAGTAATACTTTTTCAAAAGAAATGAGTAAGTAAATAGTTTTAATTTAGGTCTATTTTTCTATTTTCTTTTCTCCTTCTCTGCCCAGGCCTATGTTTATTGAACTCCACTGATGCCAAGACAGCATTTGTAAAGGGGAATTTATTTAACTCTGGGTGAGTTGTACAAATGCAATAATGTGGCCCAACTCTTGTTTAATTTCGAAGGTTTTCTCCTGGACAACATTGCTCATAATGGAGGGTTCAAGCCAAATTATCCATTATTGTTCCCAAAGTTTACAATTAAACTATCGATCAAAACTGGCAGTGATTCCTCCAGCAGCCCCAGCACAGAGGCGGCGGAATTGCATCAGAACCCGAGTGTGTCAAGGCAGGAGAAGGGGATGCAGGCAGGCCAACAGCAGACTGATGGACAGACACACCCTCCACCAGTCACCCGGGATCCAGCGTTGGGTACTTTTCCCTGGGCCCAGAAACAGGCTGCAACCAGGGGTACGCAGTGTTCACGTGCAGTTTTAATAGCCAGAGGTCCCCACAATTTGTGACCCCTCATCCCCTGCTGTAAAAATTGGAGTTTAACAGGTTCGGCTCCAGAGGGAACCGACCTCAGCTTTTAGGCTCCTTCAGATACTGCAGAATGCATCTTTTCTGGGGAATTCCACAATAAAATGACTGTTATTTATCATTACAAACCTCTTTATCATTTAGTCAATAAAAGGCCTCTCTCTCTCTCTCACTTTTTTTCCTGTGGCGTGCTCAGAGTCAGAAATCGGTATTAGTCTCTCCTGGCCCGGAGGCAGGAGATGTCAAAAGCTAAATCATGATCTGCCCTGGCTTCCTGGCTAAATTGTGTATGAAGGCCTGAGGCAAAAAGGTGCACATGCTCATTACTTGAAACACAGACTTTTTCCTCCCTCTTTCTTTGAGTTTTCCTTTCTTTTTCTCTTTCTTCTTTTTATATATTGAGACATATAATACATGTATTTATATACATATGCACATACATGTATGTGTGTGTGTGTGTGTGTGTATATATATATATATATATATGGCTCATAAGACATCCACTGTGAAGCCAGGCAACCAGAGCTTAACGTGTCCCACCTTCCTGTAGTTCTTGATCAAGAAATAAAAAGTGGATTGAACAGAAAAGAACAGTGAATCTCACCTCTTGAACTTATAGAGCATAGTGGAAAAAAGAAGAGTGCCTTTGAGGATTGGGTGTTAGTAACGTGTGTGTGTTAGCTGCTCAGTCGTGTCTGACTCTTAGTGACCCCATGTACTGTGCTCGCCAGGCTCCTCTGTCCATGGGGTTCTTCAGACAAGAATACTGGAGTGGGCTGCCATGCCCTCCTCCAGGGAATCTTCCCAACCCAGGGACTGAACCCATGTCTCCTGCATTTTAGGCAGATTCTTTACCATCTGAACTACCAGAGAAGCCCTGGGTGTTAGTAGTGTGTGTGTGTGTGTGTGTGTGTGTGTGTGTGTTAGTTGTTCGGTCGTATCCAGGCAAGAATACTGGAGTGGGTTGCCATTTCCTTCTCCAGGGTGTTAGTAGTAGGTACCTTCAGATGGAAAGCAAACTCAAGAAAGGCAGATTTTCAGTTCAGCAGTAGCCGTGTGACTGTTACTGCACAGAGACGGGGAGCTGAGTGCTTGCTGCAGGCTGGGGAGAGGGGTCCCCATCTCTGCATCTGCAGACAGGTGTTACCCTTTGGTTCCTCCCCTCCTACAGCAGGTCACGGATGACCATGTGCTGTGAGTGTAGGGGCACAAAAGGTCAGTAGAAATGTAAGAAGTGTCTCTGGACATAACCTATATGAGGTATTGCGGTCAAGCCAGCTCTCCTGGGTGACGTCTGAAGCATCTTATTTTATCAAAAGGTACAGTCTGGTGCTCTGAGATCTCATCATTAAACTGCCGTGGCTGTGCTCTCTCCTGATTTTTACATCTGCTAAATAAAGATGACATTCTCCTGAGGTGGATTTGTTCATGCCTTGAACGCCTTATTTATTCCACACACTATAAGCTCGTCCTGTGTGCCAGATACTGTGCTGGTCATGGAAACACAGCAGTAAACAGGTGAAGGATTATAGATCACGATGAGATGAGCTCAGGAAAGACAGTGACCTCAGCTGCCTAATCCACGTTTCCTTAATAATGAATGGGTCAATTTAGAAATAAAGAAATAAAATTTCCCTATATTTCTGTTGGTAAAATCTTAGTATTTTCCTTGTATTTTTTAACTCCTGGAGGAAATAGTGTCTAGAAGAATAGAAACCAATATTTTTAGAGCTGAAAATACTTTAGAATTTTGTTTGATACTCCTAGTTTAAGAAATTGGCTTAGAGATATAAACAAAAAACAAATATTTTATGAACATTCAGCTAACAATTTCTGTGTAATAACTGAAACTTGGATTCCTGTGCATACATCCAGCTCCTTTCCTGTGTGATAGCTTTATTCTTATCTTTCTTGCACAGCATTTATGATTTTTCAGTGCATTCAAGGTTTGCTTGGGGAGGACAAGAGGACAGAGGAAGAAGCTGTCCAGTGGTAGCAAATACTTGGGTTTATTGTCATTCCACCTGCCAGTTCAGGAGATGCAAGAGATCCCTGGGTCAGGAAGATTCCCTGGAGAAGGAAATGGCACCCCACTCCAGTATTCTTGCCTGGAGAATCCCATGGATGGAGGAGCCTGGCAGGCTACAGTCCTTAGGGTCACAAAGGGTCAGATACGATTGAGCAGCCGAGCATATGCACACACACACTGTCATCACAATTGTCATCATATGACCATCTATGTTCTTAAAGGTGATCAAGAATGTATCGATACATAAGTCTAGGATGGCTCAGCTAGGGAGTTCAAATTAGCTGCTGAATATATTTATACTTGACATATATATTTTCTTTGGGGCTTCCCTGGTGGCTCAGATGGTAAAGAATTTGCCTGCAATGCAGGAGACCCAGGTTTGATCCCTGGACCAGGAAGATCCCCTGGAGATGGGAATAGCAACCCACTCCAGTATTCTTGCCTGGACAATCTCATGGACAGAGGAGCCTGGCGGGCTACAGTCCATGGGGTCGCAAACAGTCAGACACGACTGAAGTGACTTAGCACGCACACGCTTTCTTTCGTTTGCTTCGCTATTGGGCAGGTCCCTAAATATTGATGCTTACTTCCCCCTGATGTAACGTGATCAGAGATTGAAAGTATCTGCTTTAATTCTGCCTTTCCACCTTGCTCCACTGGCCTGTGATCTGCTCTTGGACATTGTCTCCAGGATAGAACAATTATATCAAATTCAGATTTGCAAAGCGGAGGAGTCACTGCTAGAGCACGCAGATTTAAAGAGGCCCCAGCCAATCTTCATGGCCCTGTAGGCCAGCCTTGGGGGGCATACGTCATATGAACCCATGAACGTGTGGAGCAGAACCTCCACTTCTGATGGGTATCTATGCAAATTCAGATGCTCTCTACCCCTTCTCACCAGACACTTGAACTGCCCGAAAGAAATCAGCCACTTGCAGTTGTTAATTTGTTTGTATCCAAAATGACCTGGAATATTTTGAAACATTTAAATTTCAGACTGACATGTTATGTTCTCATCTCAGAGTGACAACTTGTGACAGATTATAAATGACTTAAAAATGAGATACTGTGTGATAAGACTGCAACCAGCAGATTTAGCAGCATCCTGAAGCTACAAAAACAGAGAGGAGCTTCAGATTTGTGTGTTCTTCCATCCTGAGCATGATACTCAAATCAATCCTACCTTTAAAGAGTGCAGGATTAAGAAACAGAAAAAAAAAATAAAAAACCTTTTCTTTTCATTCCTCTCATCTTTTGGGCCTGTCAGCTCTCACTTGCAAATTACACCAGTGTTCATGTTCTAAGTAGTTTGAAAATGATGCAAACTATTTTCCAAACTGATAATCATGCCTCTTTTATCACTTAATTTTCATTCCACACCTCCTAACTAGCCAGATTACACAGATTGGGAGCCATGACTTTTCCATATAACCAATAAAAAACAAAGCTCTAAGAATGAGTTTATTTAGGCATCTCTCACATTGTTTATTTCTTCCTCAAATCAAGCGCCGGCTGCCTTAGCCTCTTGGGACTTGATGTTTACTCATGTGTGGTCTTGTTCTTGACAGAGTGGGCAAAGACCCACCCAGGGTGTCCACCTGGATGGTGGTCCTTTAGCATCTTCTTCTGGATTGATGAGTGTATTTATGGTTGGCAGTGATGAAAGCACTTCTGTGGTGGGGAGGGATGGCCTTTCTCTGCCAGGTGTGAGGTGTTCTTCAATGGGACCTTGGTACCCAGCTCTGCCCCACCATCACGTGTCATGATTCCCCTTTGAGAGAAGGGTGTTCAATACACGCTTTTTGGATTAGGTCAAGTTTGGCATCTTGGCGTACAGGGATAGACTAAGCATATAGATCATGCACTGCGAACTCTGAGCAGGGTGTTATTTTGAACAGTTTACATGTATTTAACTTTCTATTCCAATATTTAAGTTCATCAAATTGTTGACAGACTACACTTTTGAGATTGATGAATAAGACTGTCCATACATAGGCTCTCAAAGATGTCAGTAAACCTTAAATATTTTAAAACAACCAGCAGGATTTTGGGTTCTTATGCTGGCTAGAAAATATTTTACATTTTATGCATAGAAAATATACACATAGATTTTATTTATGTTCCCGTTCTGATTGGTTCCGTTTACTCTATCTGGAAATTCCCCTAGAATGGAATAGTTATATATCCCGGTAATGGTTTTATTGTATTCCATAATCATTATGTCTTCTGGTAAAAAGATACATACTCACTCGTTGCTGTGTGACTGTCTGAGCTTCTTGTGGGCTCCAGAAGTTGGCCTTGGCCATGTGGCTTACTTTGCCAATGACCAGTGAGCAGGTGGGCAGAAGACTTGTGTGGCAGAAACTCGATGCCCTGTGGGTCTTTTTGCCCATATACTCGCTTTTTCATGCTGCTGTGAGAACATTACGTCCCAGATAAGGAGTGCTTCTTCAGCCCAGAATTTTAAATTGTGTGGAGAAGAACCATAAAAACCTCAGCCTCCAACATTTGGCATGATTGAAAAATGAACAGTTGTTAAAGGCCACTCAGATTGGAGGGTTATTTTTCTTGTAGCAGAGATGACTAATATCCTCATTAGCAGGTATTTTTTTAAAGGATAACTAGATTTTCGAGACACAGAGATGCAAAGAAGAAAAAAATAAAGAGTCATCCTCCAACAAAGACGACCTTTGTTAGTATGTATATATGGTTTGGAAATTTTGAGCTGAAGAGAAAAAGAGCATATCTTCAATTTATCATTTAATCATTATATGGTAATATGTGCTTTTTTGAATTTCTTTAAATATATTATGTGACAGGTGTATATCATTAGAAAATTTGCCCTTATGTTTTTATGTATAGTTTACCTAAAATTCCTAAGCTAATATTTGAAAGAGATAAATTATGGCACATGGGTATTTTCTTATACTATTTACTTTTCAAAGCTAAGTACACAGCCAGTGTTTCTAAGATCTATGTTGGGGAAACATGTTTCTCTACAAAGAAGTGGAGACATTATTTTGATTTATTTCCTATAAACTAAAATAAATTTCCATTCCACCATGAAGGAAATGAATTTGCTTGCTTTGTTTTCGCTTTGTTTTGGCAAATAATCATATAACAATTTGAAATTGGCCTGACACTTTATTCCAAAAGATGGGTATCTTCAGAGAAATTTCACTGTGATTCCAAACCTAACTCTTACACAGAGATCTTTGTGATAGTTTGTAAAACAATACCAGCAGAAAGCCTTTCCTTTTATTTCTCTCTCTCTTTTTTTACTCTTTATATCTTGCTTGTCAAGGGCTATTTAATTAGTGAGAGTCCATTCTATTTTCTGCATGCATGTCTCTGTGCATATCCAGAGCATTATGGTCACACACCTTTTGTCTTAGAACAGTTGAGGAGGAACCTGCCACCTGGTGTTGATGGACAAGGGTGACTGAGGATTTTCTGAGAACTTGAGAGTGTGTATTTCGAAGCTGGACCTGATTTGCAAGCATTCTACATGGAAGATACTGACAAGGCATAGATAGATACTACATACAGAGACAGAGACAATAAGCATTTTAGATACAATAAGCTATACATAAGCATACATATTATAAATAAATATGTAGAGTTTGAAAAGTAAAGCCTATCACATTCTCCTGGGCTGTGATCACTCCAGACCTTGTACTTATTACAAGGGACTTTTAATCCTAGGGTGGATTACTGTAATTACAAGACATTTAATGCGGGATTCATCATTGATGATATTGAGTTTTGTAGATATACACTACCATTCCAAATTCATTATAATATCTTTGAAGATAAGAGGTATGTCTTCTTCATCTCTACATCTACATCTCTTGCACAATTCTTGGCTGACAGTAGGCTTCAGTTAATAGTGCATGACGATTGCAATCATGTGGTGTATTACTATTACACTGAGTCAATTAGAACTGTAAAGAAATCTGAGATTGCTGCCTAGTTCTTCTAAAAGACTGAGAATTGGAGAGATAAGATTATAATAGATGCAAGAAAAGAAAAAAAAATTTTTTAAAGACAAGAGTAATGAGCATTCTTATATGCAGAGGATGAAGAGCCTGAAAAGAGGAAAAGTCGAAGAGAGAAAGGAATTAAGGGAACAAGGTCTATTGAATGAAGAGGCAAGTGAATGAGTGGGCAGGGTCTCAAGTAAACCTACAGGGTGGGCTTTGTCTAGGGGGCAGGTACCACTCTTTGGTGATGGAGGTCAAGGGGTGGGGGGATGGGGAGGCAAGAGGTTTTTAGCTACTAATGTCTTGAATAATCCATCTCCTAAATGGCACCCCACTCCAGTACTCTTGCCTGGAAAATCCCATGGGCAGAGGAGCCTGGTAGGCTGCAGTCCATGGGGTCACTGAGGGTTGGACACGACTGAGCAACTTCACTTTCACTTTTCACTTTCATGCATTGGAGAAGGAAATGGTAACCCACTCCAGTGTTCTTGCCTGGAGAATCTCAGGGACGGGGGAGCCTGGTGGGCTGCCGTCTATGGGGTCGCACAGTTGGACACGACTGGAGTGACTTAGCAGCAGCAGCAGCAGAGTAGTCAAAAACAGTATGACTTATACTTAAAAGTTTTTGCACAGCAGAGGAAACTGTAAACAAAACAAAAAGACATTCCACAGGATGGGAGAAAATATTTGCAAATGAAGTGACTGACAGGGGATTAATCTCCAAAGCATATAGACAATTCACTCAGTTGCATGTCAAAAAAAAAGACAGCACAATAAAAAAATGGGCAGAAGATTTAAATAGACATTTCTCCAAAGATATATGGATGGCCAAAAAGCACATGAAAAGATGCTGCTGCTGCTGCTGCTGCTGCTGCTAAGTCGCTTCAGTTGTGTCCAACTCTGTGCGACCCCATAGACAGCAGCCCACCAGGCTACCCCGTCCCTGGGATTCTCCTGACAAGAACAATGGAGTGGGTTGCCATGATCACTAATTATTAGAGAAATGGAAATCAAAACTGCAGGGAGGTGTTGGCTCACACTGGTCAGAATGACCATCATCAAAAAGTCTACAAATAATAAATGCTGGAGAGTGTGGAGGAATGGGAGCCCTCCTACACTGTTGCAGGGGAATGTAAATTGGAACAACCATTATAGAGAGCAGTATGCAGGGTCCCTAGAAAACTAAAAATAGAATTACTATATGATCCAGTAACCCCAAGCCTGTGCATGTATCCAGAGAAAACTACAATTTGAAAAGACACACGCATCCTAATTTTACTGTAGTGCAATTTACAATAGCCAAAGCAAGGAAGCAACATAAACGTGTATCGACGCAGGAGTGGATAAAGAAGATGTAGTGTGGGCTTCCCTGCTGGCACAGACAGTAAACAATCTGCCTGCAATGCATGCTCAAACCTGGGTAGGATCCCTGGGTCAGGACGATTCCCCTGGAGAAGGGAATGGCAACTCGCTCCAATATTCTTGTCTGGAGAAAGTCAAGGACAGAGGAGGCTGGTGGGCTACAGTCCGTGGGGTCGCTAAGAGTCGGACATGACCGAGCAAAAGAAGACGTGGTACCTACAGACAACTGAATATTAATCATTAAAAAAGAACAAAATAATGTCATTTGCAGCGACATGGATAGACCTAGAGGTTATCATACTAAGTGAAGTAAGTCAGAGAAAGACACATATGATATCGTTCATATGTAGAATCTAGTTTAAAAAAATGATATAAATGAACCTCACAGATTTCAAAAACAAACTTATGCATACCAAAGGGGAAATGTAGGGTTGGGGAGGGATAAATTAGGAGCTTGGGATTAACACACACAGACAGGTGGCCCTGGTGGTAGAGAACCCGCCTGCCAGTGCAGGAGACATAAGAGATGCAGGTTCAGTCCCCGGGTGGGGAAGATCCCCTGGAGGAGGGCACAGCAACCCATTCCAGTATTCTTCCCTGGAAAATCCCACAGACAGAGGAGCCTGGCGGGCCACGGTCCACAGCGTGGCAGAGTCAGACACGACTGAAGCCACTGATCACCACTCCATGTGAAACAGATAACCAACCGGGGCCTGCTATATAGCACAGGGAACTCTACTCAATATTTTGTGATAACCTAGACGGGAAGAATCTGAAGGCGGATGAATATATGCATATGTGTAACTGAATCAATTTGCTATACACCTGAAACTAACAAAACATTATAAATCAACTGTACTCTAATAAAATTTTTTTAAAAAAGAAAGGAATAAAACTGATCATTTTATTAGTGTTCCAAACTTAGATTATTATTATTATTTTATAAAGGGGATACCTCTTTACCTTTCAAGAGACTTTATCATGCTTGATTCTCTAAACTATTTGGAGCTAACGAGATGGCAGTTGGTATCGTCCCCTTTTATTAGGGGAGAAAGTAAGAGCAAGAGGCAGAAAGGACGAGACCCACCCTAGCTGAGGAAAGTCCGTGCTGGCCCTGAAACTGCGTGCGGTCCGGACCCACTTCTGCCCCTGGCACCTGGCCTTGGAAGCCATCATCAGCCAGCTCTGTCTCCATTTGGGATCTTACCATCTACCTCTGACTTCTAGCTCAAGCATCTGAAGTTTGCCTCCCCTCACTGAAGCGTGGCCTCCTCCACAGGCTACCTGGCTGGATTTCTGGATTTTATCTTGTATTTGTCTTGTGTAATGACCTTGGATTCAAGCCTGTGGTACCCAGAGCCAGACTTATTCCATGGCTAGAATCTGACCAGGCCCACCTTAAGCACCTTCCTGCCTGGTAAGAGTCAGTACAGTTTTAACTTACAGCTAAAGTCAGAAACTGAATCGGGAGCTAGGTGTCCTAAACCCACTGGGAGCTGGGACACAAATCACTTTAACATACGTTTGTATATGCTTGTATCAACCAGTTTTAAGGGACAAATATCAACAGAAAGCTCTGCCACTTGAAGCTTTGCATAGGATGTGGCTCTTTCTACAGAGAGTGATTCTGCTTTTGTTTGCGTTTTCCTATGTCTAAAGACCCAGGAGAAGGAAAGGAAAACCCATTCCAGTATTCTTTCCTGGGAAATCCCATGGACAGAGGAACCTGGTGGGCTACAGTCCATGCGTCTGCAAAAGAGTCGGACACAACTTAGCAACTCAACAACAACAACAATTTCTAAAGAAACTTGCCTGGACAGAAAGATTGCTTTTACTTGACTTCTTTGCTGACATGATCAGCTCTGCTCTTTGATCAGTTCGTATTTATTCAAACTCTGTGCTGCTCTGTAAATTGCTGGAATGACTCTTAGTCTATAAGACTCTCCTACCACACTCAGGCAATGCTTCTAACCAGCTCACATGCCCCAATGCCCAAAGTGGTATTACTTAAATTTTGACCTTTATATCCATTATGTGTCTAGGAAGACTCTGCTAAATTAAGTAGTATTGAAATTATAACATTGAGATGCTATTAATACTTATCATTAACAATAATCACTTTATTGCTGAGAAATATGCAAAGAAGACAAGCAAAAAGCCCCAATAATTGAATTCACATCACCTATACCTAAATTTCAAAGAAGTTGGAAGTTGAGGACCATAATCTGTTCTATAGAAAAACCAAAGTGATATGCCTTCATGGGTCAGTAGTAGTGTTAAGGCAAAAGGGACCTCGGACTTTCACAAGTGTTATAACAAAACTGAGGCACTCGAATTTTGCAGTTATATGGAAGTCTGATTGTTCTTTAGAAGAGAAAACTTCCTCATGCTCACAGCTCTTAGGGTTCCTAGCTTCTACTCCAATTACTTTCTTATACTTCAGGTGTGACTTTGACTCACCTTCCTGTATTGTACCAGCTGCCTAGGATTAAAGTTACTGTAATAAAAACAGGGAAAAAAGCTATTAAAGTTACTTGAATGTAGTATTAAATATGAGTTTATTTTTCAATCCACAGCCTTTTTTCAATTTTATATTTCAGATTTGATCCTTCTCCAAATGTTCTTCTTTCACAGATAAAATCACTTTTTGTTTTGTTCCCAGTAATGAGGGAACAAACACGATTATATTGGTAAGCATAGTTTCTTCTTTGACCAAAAATCTGAAAGTGAATTTTAATGATTTTTTTCTGACTACAAATGTGTATTGTAGAAAAAGCATGAAGAACAAATTCAAAATAACTAATAGTTCTACTTGGGGGAAAATAATATCTTTATACATTTGCAGATAAATAAGATAAACTTTTCTCTTACCATAGAAATAACCCTTGAGTTAGTTCCAAAGAATAGCAAGAAGAGATAAGAAAGCCTTCTTCAGCGATCAATGCAAAGAAATAGAGGAAAACAACAGAATGGGAAAGACTAGAGATCTCTTCAAGAAAATTAGAGATATCAAGGGAACGTTTCAGGCAAAGATGGGCTCGATAAAGGACAGAAATGGTATGGACCTAACAGAAGCAGAAGATATTAGGAAGAGGTGGCAAGAATACACAGAAGAACTGTACAAAAAGGATCTTCAGGACCCAGATAATAACGATGGTGTGATCACTCATCTAGAACCAGACATCTTGGAAAGTGAAGTCAAGTGGGCCTTAGAAAGCGTCATTACAAACAAAGCTAGTGGAGGTGATGGAATTCCAGTAGAGCTATTTCAAATCCTGAAAGATGATGCTGTCAAAGTGCTGCACTCAATATGCCAGCAAATTTGGAAAACTTAGGAGTGGCCACAGGACTGGAAAAGGTCAGTTTTCATTCCAATCCCAAAAAAGGCAATGCCAAAGAATGCTCAAACTACTGCACAATTGCACTCATCTCACACACTAGTAAAGTAATGCTCAAAATTCTCCAAGCTAGGCTCCAGCAATATGTGAACCGTGAATTTCCTGATGTTCAAGAACAGCTTGCCTTTAGAAAAGGCAGAGGAACCAGAGATCAAATTGTCAACATCCGCTGGATCATGGAAAAAGCAAGGGAGTTCCAGAAAAACATCTATTTCTGCTTTATTGACTATGCCAAAGCCTTTGACTGTGTGGATCACCACAAACAGTAGAAAATTCTTGAAGAGATGGGAATACCAGACCACCTGACCTGCCTCCTGAGAAATCTGTATGCAGGTCAGGAAGCAACAGTTAGAACTGGACATGGAACAACAGACTGGTTCCAAATAGGAAAAGGAGTACGTCAAGGCTG
>SJYQ01000402.1:1240265-1250327 GCA_006410935.1 Redunca redunca | reverse complement strand
CAACCTAGATGGCATATTCAAAAGCAGAGACATTACTTTGCCGACTAAGGTCCGTCTAGTCAAGGCTCTGGTTTTTCCTGTGGTCATGTATGGATGTGAGAGTTGGACTGTGAAGAAGGCTGAGTGCCGAAGAATTGATGCTTTTGAGCTGTGGTGTTGGAGAAGACTCTTGAGAGTCCCTTGGACTGCAAGGAGATCCAACCAGTCCATTCTGAAGGAGATCAGCCCTGGGATTTCTTTGGAAGGAACGATGCTAAAGCTGAAGCTCCAGTACTTTGGTCACCTCACGAGAAGAGTTGACTGATTGGAAAAGACTCTGATGCTGGGAGGGATTGGGGGCAGGAGAAGAAGGGGATGACAGAGGATGAGATGGCTGGATGGCATCACTGACTCGATGGATGCGAGTCTGAGTGAACTCTGGGAGTTGGTGATGGACAGGGAGGCCTGGCGTGCTGCGATTCATGGGGTCACAAAGAGTCGGACACGACTGAGTGACTGAACTGAACTGAACTGAACTAGTTGAGTTACATCTTTTTAGACAGTGCATCACTTTTAATAATCCAGTATTTTATCAGTATGTGATCTTCAATTTCTTGAACCAACTTATTATTATTGTTTAGTCGCTAATCTTGTCTGACTCTTTGTTATCCTCTGGACTGCAGCATGCCAGGCTTCCCTGTCCTTCACTATCTCCCAGAGTTTGCTCAAATTCATGTCCACTGAGTTGGTGATGCCATCCAACCCTCTCGCCCTCTGCCACCTCTTCCTCCTCCCGCCTTCAATCTTTCCCAGCATCAAGGTCTTTTCCAATGAGTTGGCTCTTTGCATTAAGTGGCCAAAGTACTGGAGCTTCATTCTCAGCATCAGTCCTTCCAGTGAATATTCAGGGTTGATCTCCTTTAGGCTTGACTGGTTTGATCTCCTTGCAGTCCAAGGGACACTCCAGTGCCTTCTGCAGCAGCGCAGTTCCAAAGTACCAATTTATTCTTGGCAACCATTTAAAACCTTAATCCTTTATGATAACTCTGTGGTGACTATTTTTCAGTAAGTAAGTCTCCTTGTACTTATCTAAAGTAATTTCTTAGGATAAATCACTACAAACATAAGAATGATATCTAAAGCAGAATGGTTAAGATGTTGGCTTTTAGACACATATACTTGGGCTAAATTTCAGTTCTACCAAAGAGGTAAATTGACCCAAAAACATATGAGAAATCTACTCAATCAGTGCTAACCTTTCTGAGCTTCAGTTTCATAATCTATAAAACAGGGATAACTAAGTTCACCTCAGAGAATTACTGAAGCCAATACAATAAAGTAAATAATGTTCCCATATGTATTTCATGGTTACTACTTTTTCAGGTATTGTTTAATCGTATTACATATAAAATTGCAATGAATGGTTACAGTGAATCTATGAGGTAATACAATTAAGGTTATTGAATGGTCAACTAATAATCTTTAAAAAAATAGGAAATTTAAAGTTTTCATGGGTCTATCATCCCAAATTTATCCCATTGCAGATTAAGCGTTCCTTGTAAAACTCTCCTCTCCACCTGACGCATTGTGTGTTTTTGTTGCTGTTGACTCCACATTTGTGACTTTTTGGTTGCGTGGCTCTTAGGTAGAGTTGCCAGAATTAGTAAGCAAAATACATGCTGCTCAGTTAAATTTGAGTTTCAAGAGTACAAAAAATCATTTTATAAATCAGAAAAATCATGCAGTATTTAGGACTTAGGCTAAAAAATCTTTATTTATTTTGAAATTCCAATTAACTGGATATCCTTTATATGGCGGGCTTTCCTGACAGCTCAGTTGGTGAAGAATCCGCCTGCAGTGTGGGAGACCTGGGTTCGATCCCTGGGCTGGGAAGATCCCCTGGAGAAGGGAAAGGCTACCCACTCCTGTATTCTGGCCTGGAGAATTCCACGGACTGTATAGTCCGTGGGGTTGCAAAGAGCCGGACACGACTGAGCGACTTTCACCTTCTCTTTCACCTTTATATGACAGTGTTAGTCTTGGGATGTCATACCTCCGTTCTTCAGATGGAGTCCAGTTGGAATATCTTAACGAAGCCCCAGAGGTGTGCTTGGCTCAGAGGAGAGGGAGGGAGGGCAATTCTGGGGCCTCAAAGTAGGTGGCAGGACACCTGGTTTCTTACTTCACAAGTTTTATGCATCTCTTTTCCTGAGGCCCCGTTTCCTTATTTTTTGAAGGGAAGGGGTACATCAGATGGTATCCACCCGCTCTTCCTGCTCTAGCACTCTGCCCTCTTCACCTCATCATTCTATTATTAATTTACTCTAATGTATTTAATGTAAATAATAAACAATGTTTATTGGTTGTTTATATGTATTATTTGTGAATTGCTTTTTATGTACTTTATTTTCCTTTGATGATGTTAATGATTTTCTTACTATTAATAATTTCTATAAATTATTTTTAGATAAAAGAATCAATCAAATTTGTCACACATAAACAAATTGCATTTTTGTGAACGTCCACGTGCTTTTAGTTCAGTTGTAAGTAGCTAGCCAGGTCGTTGAATTTGCTGAATGAAAACTCACAAGCTTGGTTTTCACATTTGATGCTGTAAGTATATATGAATACACCTCTGTATTCTTTGGGAGAGGTGAAACCGCTGGCAGTAAGTTCACTGATCTCTGCAGTTCCCTGAAAGGCTAATGAGATAAAGCACTTGTTGTTTCTCATTTTCCATGCCAATGGAACAAAGAGAAAGAAAGAAGAAAGGAAAACCAATCAGATGAACACAAAACAGCGACAGGAAGCCCACCGCCACAGCTGACAGCTGCGTCTTTCCTGAGCTTTTACCGGCCTGTGTTTACCGGCCTGTGTTTACTGACCTGTGTGTATATGTTCGTGTGTTTGGAGGTTTTTTGTTTCACTTTTCCCCTGTATTTTTCAACCTAGCTGGATTTTGACCTATTGGCAGATAGGTTTTTTACAAGTTGACGAACAGTGTATAAACATGAGTATGAGCTCCAGGAAGGCCAGAATCCTCTCTCATTTCTGCATGTGTTCCCAGGACCCCTTGCTTTGTACGTCTTAAGCACTCAGTGCTGTTTGAATTAACGAATTAATAAAAGCCATGATGACTTCGGAATTAGGAAGAAAGACATCTGAGTGAGAGAAGAATCTGAAAAGAAAGAAGAAGGGAAGAGAGCTGCAGGAAGGTGAGGGAGAGGATCTTGACAATTTTGCCTAAAGTCAACTCAACTCTCAAGTTTTAACAAGATTTTCTTTCACTGCCCAAATTCCTAGGCTGCTATTTCTAATATTTTTGTTTTGTGCAAATAGTTTCCACTTGGGAGAGGGAAGAAATTCACTTGAATAGCAATGAAGAGGCTTTAATAGAAGCTGGTTTGGCTCAGGCTTTATCTGTCATTTATTTACTATCCCGTGGGAGCCTCCTTATAAATTATTCCATATCTTTCCTTTGTCCTTTTTATAAGGTGGCTTTTGTCAAAAATACACCGTTTTACAAACTTCAGAGATTTCCATCTCAATCAATTTATTTTTATAAAAGGGTAGTTGATGCCTGGGTTATAGCCACAATGACAGGAAGGGTATCCTGGTTACGTACCTGGAAAAGGCAGCACCCAGCCTTGTAGAAAGAACTCTGGATCAGGGTCTTCGAACTTGGTACCTAGAGAAGGAAGCCAAGTGTTAGCCTGAGTTAAACAGTTCAAATCCTTCTTGGGAAGAGATCATCTTCTTTTTAAAAAAAATAATTTATTTCTTTTAATATGAGGATAATTATTTCACAGTGTTGTGATGGCTTTTGCATACATCAATATGAATTGGCCACAGGCGTAAATTTTGTCCCCTCCACCCTGTATTCATTCCCTCCCACCTCGGTCCCCACCTCATCACTCCAGGTTGTAACCGAGCACCGGTTTTGGGTGCCCTGGGTTGTACATCAGACTCCCACTGGCCATCTGTATTACGTATGGTAATGTATATGTCTCAGTGGTAGTCTCTCGAATCATCCTACCCTCTTTTTCTCCCACTGAGTCCGAAAGTCTGTTCTTTATGTCTGTGTATCCTTTGCCGCCCTGCGCGTAGGATCATCGGTACCATCTTTCTAGATTTCATATATACGAACGTCTTCTTTACCAGGGAAAATACCTATTGGGACTGACAGTTATGGACGAGGCAGCTGCCCTCTTCTACCCAAGCAGGTTCCGGTTAAATGAGCTAAATCGCTCTGAGTAGTAAAGCAAGAGGAGCTTTAGAGCAAGGATTCAGTTCAATTCAGTTGTTCAGTTCAGTCGCTCAGTCATGGCAGCTGCAATTTCCTTAAAGGAAGCTACCTTCACAGGACTAGGGAACGAGAAGAGCCAGTTCCTCAGTAAATATTTATTGAGTAAGGTTGACAAAAATGACAATGATTCTCCAAGTGATAGTCACTGGGCTTCCCAGGTGGCTCAGTAGTAAAGAACTTGCCTGCCGTCTCTGGGTTGGGATGATTCCCTGGGACAGGAAATGGCAACCCACTCCAGTATTCTTGCCTGGAGAGTCCCATGGACAGAGGAGCCTGGAGGGCTACAGTCCATGAGGTTGCAAAGAATCGGACACGAATGAAGTGTCTGAGCATGCATGTACACACATCCAAGTGAAATCATGGTGAAAGAAAAAGACAGTAGTCTCTCGTGCTTAATTCAAAGAATTGAAACAAGTGACTATTTTGTTTGCAGTTCAAAAAGAGTTGAGTCCCCAATGAGAGAACCATTTGAAAGAGATAAAAAATTTTTGCAGTGTTGGTCCAGTGGTTATGTCCCCTCATCTCCACTGGAGGGGGCACAGGCTTGATCCTGGGTCAGGGATCCCTTGGACAGGAAGGTCCCCTGGAGAAGGACAAGGCAACCCACTCCAGTATTCTTGCCTGGAGGGTCCCATGCACAGACCATGGGGTTGCACAGAGTCAGGACACGGCTGAGTGACTAACACACACACATGCACACACACACAGATACAGACACACACAGATAGGGAACTAACAGCCCACATGAGTGGCACAGCCAAAAAGGATTTGCAAAATCTATATACAGAGAGTATAAGGTGAATCCAATCACATCACTAAAGATATATTGAAAAAAATTTAAGAAGAAAAAAAAAGAGAAAAGACGGTGGAGGAATGAAGAGAGTTAATTTTGAAAAGCTTCTCCTGATGGTTTTCCCTCTGCTTCCTTCTGTGAGAGGAAGGCTGTCTGGGTGACTCAGATGACTGAGTGGGCATTGGTGGGCACCCATGCATTCCCAGTGGGGTAGCGTCTTAGGCCACTGTTGCCGTGCAGGACAAGAAAGGCCCATAAAGATGACATGTTTCCTTGGCAGCTCCCTGTTGGGGCTCCAATGTATTACCTGGATCTAATTATCTCATCTCCAGCTGACAGAGGGGTTTCCATGGAGCCCTTCCATCACGGCTGCCTGAGCCCAGCTTCCAGGGGGCTGTCTAATAGCTTGATATATTTTGGGATCCCCTGCTCATTGGATGAACAAGCTGAAGCAAATCACGTATTGACCTCAAAGCATTTATAAACTGTAGAACATTATATTCTCATCAGAGCCATAGGGGCAGTAAACTATAGTTTCTCTGCTGTGAAACATGGTTTTGCTTATGCACTGTGTTACTGGGGTTGTACCTAAACAACGATACATCATTTGTGGCACATGTCGCCTTCTTTATTGAAAGGCAAAACAAAGAGTTGAGGACAAAAATCATTACTTCTTTAGCAATTTTTCACAAAATGCTTTTCTTTTGTACTTGACACACAGATGGGACACTGTACTATGAAGGGAATGATGTATGGCGGCGTGACAAATTTCATTTCCTTTCTAAAACCAGAATCAGAAGGATGCACAAATTTGGCAAAGTTGTGTGTTTCTGAAAAAAAGAAAGAGAGAAAGAAAAGAAGCTTCGAAAGATGACCTGGGCTGGGGGGACTGTTGTGGGGTCTCCCTGAGAAAGCGTCTGTATGCTTTAATTGACTCAAGTATTGATCAAAGTGCTTAGATGAAAATATGGGGAACAATAAACTGGCTTGTGTGGGAGCTTTTGTCTCCTCTTGCAAATGATCGGCCATGTCTGAGGCTGGAATGAACACCGAGTGAAGCAGCCCAGGAGGAGATAGACAAAGGTGGGGGACACAGCATTAGCTCCTCTGGGTCCCGGAAAGTTGTGGGTGTGAATTTTCTGATGGTAGAAGAAATAAGGCTCTGCTCTCAGTTCTTGCTGTATCTTCCTTCCTATCCTTGCTTTTGCCTCTCGACTTCATCCCCAAATGCATCGTTTTTCAGAGGCTGTCCTTCCACCATCACCTGCTTTCCAGCCACAGGGATGCTTCCTAAAAATGAAAGATTCCAGCGTCACCACCGTGCTCCTGAATCACACTGTGTCGAGCTGGGGGTTGGGGCTCTGC
This sequence comes from Redunca redunca, assembly GCA_006410935.1. Classification (NCBI taxonomy): domain Eukaryota; kingdom Metazoa; phylum Chordata; class Mammalia; order Artiodactyla; family Bovidae; genus Redunca; species Redunca redunca. Next base: position 1,243,884 of record SJYQ01000402.1, on the reverse strand, counting down.
TGGGATCCTACGTCCACAAGGTGACTTGTCTTCCCTCCCACATCTGGACATCATTGCCCCTAGGACTCATTCCACTGCCTCTGGGCAGAAGATTCATGCTGAGTTTCTGCAAAGGACAGAACTTCTTTTTCTGTCTTCCTTCAAAGGGCCCGTTCCTTCTTACTGTGTATCTTTTTAAAAGTGTTCCTGACTCGGATAATTTAGTGTCGTTCCTCCAGGTAACGCGTTCGTATTCTTTTCGTGAGCTTTTTGTTTCTTAACTCATCCTTTCCCAAACAGCGTGAGGCATTTCTTCAATAAATAAATAAAAAATAAAAATTCAAATAGCTGTAAGAAGTGATGGGTTACATTTAGCATTGCTCAGTGAACTAGCTTGACCACAGGGCTTGTCAAAGCTTTTAATATAGCCATGGCCTCTGGGGGTCGCCAAATAGGAGTTTCTTGAATATTCTTGATAGCAAACTCTTCATGCTGAACAATTTCGTTTGTGCCATGTATATAGCTGTTCATTATCCTCATGTTCAGGTCAGTTCAGTCCAGTCGCTCAGTCATGTCTGACTCTTTGTGACCCCATGAATCACAGCACGCCAGGCCTCCCTGTCCATCACCATCTCCTGGAGTTCACTCACACTCACGTCCATCGAGTCAGTGATGCCATCCAGCCATCTCATCCTCTGTCGTCCCCTTCTCCTCCTGCCCCCAGTCCCTCCCAGCATCCAAGTCTTTTCCAATGAGTCAACTCTTCACATGAGGTGGCCAAAGTACTGGAGTTTCAGCTTTAGCATCATTCTTTCCAAAGAAATCCCAGGGCTGATCTCCTTCAGAATGGGCTGGTCGGATCTCCTTGCAGTCCAAGGGACTCTCAAGAGTCTTCTCCAACACCACAGTTCAAAAGCATCCTCATATAGACTCCTGTATTTCTGGAGGAGAAATTGTCTAATACAGAAAAATGAAGAATACATGTTTCTTAGTCCATTCCGAACACTTTAACAAACATAGTGTAGACCGGGGTGGTTTGTAAGCAACAGAAATTTCTTTCCCACAGTTCTGGAGGCGGGGAGGTCCAGGATCACACATCAGCAGACGTGGTGTCTGGTGAGAACCTGCTTTCTGCTTCACAGATGGCTGCTTTTGCCAGGTCCTTCTGGCAAGAGGTGAGGGATCCCTCTGGAATTTCCTTTATAAGGATGCTTATCCCATTCACGAGGGCTCCCTTCTACGACCTAATCCCCTCCCAGAGGCTCCACCTGCTAATACCATTACATTCAGGGTTAGGTTTCAACACATGATGTTGTGGGGGACACAATTACTCTCTCCACAGCAACGTGTGAGAGAATTTAATATTTACACCACCATGGATTCACATAGAAAATATTCCCTAGGCAATGTTGTATTAAAAAAAAAACCTAGGTCGGTGCCATTTATCTCAGTGCCTATCTCTAATAGGGCTTCCCAGGTGGCCCAGCGGTAAAGAGTCCACCTGGATTCTTGCAGGAGCTGCAGGAGACACAGGTTTGATCCCTGGGTTGGGAAGATCCTCTGGAGGAGAGAATGGCAGCCCACCTCAATAGTCTTGCCTGGAGGATCCCCATGGACAGAGGGGCCTGGCGGGCTATAGTCCATGGGGGTTGCAGAATCGGACACAACTGAGAGACTGAACATACATACCCCTATCTGTAAATATAGAAGCTACTGAAATTTTCCTTTCATTCTCTAAACTTTTCATCAGTTAATCGAAGTATGCAAAAGTCAACAAAATTTTCAAATACCAATATAAGCACTGGATGAATTGAAGCATTTCACCTGTTTTGGGGATACTTCTGCAAATAGCAAGGCTACTACTGTCTCAATAGTTCCTTACTGTCTTGGGGTCATCATGTGCTCTTGAGATTTCTGATGAGAGCAATGGGACTTCTCCCCAAACATTACAAATTCATATGCAAACAAAATTCCTCCCTATAATTTCTAGAGCTCCACAAATCACCTGAAACCTACCTACCCCAGATGCAATAAAGCCTTTTCACAAAGGTCCTTGGACCACTTTGCTCTCAAGATTCTTCATGCCCCTGTCTGTGACATGAAGACAGGTTCTTCTCTAAATTGCCAAAGTCCATGTGCCTTCTATTCAGATATCTTCCTCTTTTATCCCCTTTCTCTGTAGTTTCTGGCAACAGCAGATATGATTCTATCTACATCTATAAAGGTTCAGTTACAAGGATTGATGAAAATTTAGGATACTGTTAGTCTTGTTAGAGAACATAGAAGTATTTTCCCATTTATTCAAAATTGTTACCATTTCTTCTGGATAGTTAGCATTCCTAATTAGGCTGATCATAAAGAAGGACAATATTTTATGACTGGTATAGAGAAATGATTTTCCTGAACTTTCAAAAGTGCATGAAATCAGTTATTGCACATTAGAAAATATAAGTAATAATTTGATTTAGGATGCCACAAAATAAAATGCAACATTGGCTCAAAACTGAAATGACAGACTGTGTAGCCACATACCATCATCTGTGCATCGTTCCCCAAACATTTTTTTAGTACACTTTAATTTTTGGAGCAGTTTTAGGTTCATAGAAAAATTGAGCAGAAAGTACATCGAGTTCCTATACTTCCAACTCACCCACACACATACAAACACACTTCCCCCACTCCCCGCCACCATCAAAATCCCACACGAGAGTCACATTAATTGTAATCAATGAACCTCCCTTGATATGTCATTATCAGCCAAAGTCCATAGTCTACGCTGGGGTTCAGGTGTCGTGAAAGTGAAAGTGTTAGTTGCTTAGTCGTGTCTGACTCTTTGCGACCCCTTGGACTGTAGCCCACTTGGTGTCATACATTCTATGAATTCTGACCAACATGTAATGACATTCATCCACCCTTACAGTATTATAGAGAATAGTTTAACTGTCTTAAGAATCATCTGGGCCCTGCCTCACCATTTCTTCTTCCCCCAGCCCCTGGCAACCACTGCTGTTTTTATTGTCTCTATAGTCTTACTTTTTCTAAAGTATCATATTGTTGAAATCATCTACTATGCAACCTTTTCAGATATGCCCCATTCAGTTAGTAATAGATATTTACACTTCCTCCATATTTTTTTATGGCTTGACAGTTCACTTCTTTGCAGTATTGGATAATATTCCTTTGTTTGGATGAACCATGGTTTATCTATTCATCTACTAAAGGATATCTCTGTTGCTTCTGAGTTTTGGCAATTATGAATAAAGCTGCTATAAACATCTGTATGCGGGGTTTTTTGGTCATAGGTTTCCAACTCCTTTTGGTAAATGCCAACAAGTGTGATTGCCAGATTGTATGCTAAGGGTATATTTAATGTTGTAAGAAACTGCCAAGCTGTCTCCTAAAGTGGCATATTTTGGATAACGGTCTTCTACCAGATACGTACATCTTTTGCAAGTATTTTCTTCCAGTCTGTGACTAGTCTCATTTTCTTGATCCCTTATCATTGTAATCATGCCACACTAATGGCAATAGAATATTTGTAGTGGTGTTTTTGTATTTTTTCATAGAGTTTGATGTATAGGAAAAGTTATGTTTTATTTTTGTTATTTCAATGTTATTTTAAAAGGAAAAAGTTATATTT
>SJYQ01000402.1:1162906-1240255 GCA_006410935.1 Redunca redunca | reverse complement strand
TCCACTGAGTGAAAAAAAAGATGTGTATTTGTGTGTTTGTGTTTCGTATGTGTGTCTTGTGTATGTGTGCATTTTTGTGTATGTGTTTATGTGTAGGTGTGTCTTTGTGTGTGTATGTAAAGAAATTCGCATAGTTTGCAGGCTCTTTGAAATGTGAGCTTGCTCTGCATAGTTCCATCTGTTCTGTTTGAAAGATCTAGAACTTTTAGAGCCAACCTTAAAATGTGAAACTGTGTGCCTAATGTACCCTTTATCAGAGTTTAATAATTTTAGGCTTATATTGTATTATTGTCCTTCCTTTTCTTCATTTTTCAATAAAGTAACTACAGTATAGATGAGGCAAATGAGAGAAATTGCAATCTTTTGCATTGTTACTTCATTTTCCAAGCACATAAGGTGTCTTCTGTCCAACAAAGGCGTGCTGTGATTTGGTGATACACAGAAAGGATGGGGTCAATGCTGTCAGTACTGGTTATTAGCGCCCGGTGGCCTCCAGAAGGCTGACCCATGGCTGTAGAGGGACCTGGACAAAGCTACCTTAGGAAAATCCTAAACCTGTAGGTAGAACACCCACAGGTTTCAAACAATATCACCAACAGCAGCAAACAACGACGTCTCTGTTCTTTCCTGGTCTGAGTTCAAGAGCATCTCTAGGTGTGTAGCATGGAGAAGGCAATGGCACCCCACTCCAGTACTCTTGCCTGGCAAATCCCATGGATGGAGGAGCCTGGTGGGCTGCAGTCCATGGGGTTGCTAGGAGTCGGACACGACTGAGCGACACAGCAGCAGGTCTGTAGCATAAGGGTTAGTTTCAGGCACTGCAAGTGTGTTGATTACACAGGCACTTTGTTGTGGTTCTTATCGGGTTTCTGGTTGCAAGTGTGCAAAATTCACCTTCCTCATCCCTTTATTTGGATGTCAGGACCACTGGTCAGGTATCTTGCCTCATCTACTCATTAAAGCTTTCAAGTCTGTATCAGCAAAAGTAGGAATGCATTATTTTCTAGGTTCAGTCAGTTGAAAACGCCTCTAGCATCTGCGGGGTCAATTGCCAAATGCAGCCTCTACATAATTCCTGCATGAAGGTGTCTATAAAGTCACTGGAGATTTGTTTGTTCTTTTTTAATTTTTTCTTCTTTCAAGGTCCCAACTATACTTTTATCTGTGTCAGAATTACTCCAGATGTATTGCCTCCAAATGTTGCTCTGAGTATGCCATCATTGATCAAAACAGAAGAAATACCCTGACTAAGACTATCTTTAGAGATGAATCTGAAAAATGCTTTCAGTATGATTTTTACCATGGCTAAAACAGTTCTATCTCTAAGGCAGATGAAAATGCTAGGAGCCTTGGCCTGAAAACACAGGCTACTTGCACAAAGTATAAAATGTTTCTTCTCTCTTTTTTTTTTTTAAATTAAAATGTGAACCTCTCTTGCCTTATTCATGGCCCTGCTATTGAGCTGTGTATGGTTCAATTAAGACAAAATGTATGCTTATTGTTCTTTTATATATCAGTTAATAAAAAATTAAGCCCATTAGGACTACAGCATTTAGACAAGAGAGAATGATATTTTTTTAATGTCACACTCAAAACCACATCTCTTTTAATCAACATCTGCTCCCTGTTAGGCTGCCTATAAAATCTGGTGCCCTGTTGACAGTAGAAGATGAAAACAAACAAACAGGAAAACTACAAAAGGCTTGGTATTAACATCAAAGGAGAAGAACCCTGCTCTCTTTCTCTGGCATTTTAAAAACGTCTTTATTTTGACCCTAAACAATTGGATTTTCTCCCCACCAGTCTTGATTTTGGAGCTCTGGATTAAGAAGACTCACATGCGAACTGAAACTTGAGAGTAAAGGGGGCTGAGGGCAAGCGAGAAGCTGTTTGAACACATTAAACCGTTTGCAATTGTAAAACCGTCTTCATTGCTGAGGACAATCAGAAAACAGCGCCGTATTTGTTTGTAGATTAAACCCACGCTCTTTAGCTGTAATGGCAGGTACCGCATAGGAGGGGAAATGACCCCTGCTGTAGTCTTATAACCCTGCAAATAAAGCAGTTCAAAGGTTGGCTATTACAGAGAAGAAGATCTCTTGGATTTTTTGTGATGCTGGAGTTTAGGAGCACCATTATCTTTTATTTTTGTTTTTCCACTGAGAATGATGATCCAGATTCGTCTTAACACTTCATGACTAGGTCTTTGTCTGGGCTTCCCAGGTGGCGCAGTGGTAAAGAATCCACCTGCCAAAGCAGGAGACATGGGAGGCTCAGGTTCAGTCCCTGGGTAGGGGAGATGGCCTGGAGGAGAAAATGGCAACCCCTCCCGTGTTCTCGCCTGGGAGATCCCATAGACAGAGGAGGCTGGTGGGCCACAGTTCATGGGGTCACAAAGAGTTGGATGCGATGGGAGTACTAAGTGTGCACAACTCTTTGTCTATATTTAAAATGAAATAAAAGGAATGTTTGGGATGTCTCACTTTAGAAGATATATCCACTCTGCACAGATTGTTTCGATTACAAAAAGAGAATATACTAGTTAATGCCTTACATGGAGTGGGTTGTTGTATATTTATTTATTAACATAATAGCATCTGCTGTTAACCAGGTGGCAAGTTATATGCTGGGGGTTAAGCACAGTCTCTGACCTTCTAGAACTGCTAGAAGAAAACAAGCTAATCACCACCACAAAGACAACAACCATGAAAGGATTTCCTTACAGGCTAAGTAGGAGGAAGTGTGTGGAAGATCCTTCCTCCTAAGCAAGATATTCTCCAGACAGTGGTACCTTCTTCTCTCATCACATGTTGAGGGATTCTTATGTGATGGATGGCAGGATAAATTCGCCACTGAAGAGAGAATAACATAGGGAGTATTCAATGCTCAAAATTCTCCAAACCAGACTTCAAAAGTACATGAACCGTGAACTTCCAGATGTTCAAGCTGGATTTAGAAAAGGTAGAGGAACCGAGATCAAATTGCCAATATTACTGGATCATTGAAAAAGCAAGAGAGTTCCAGAAAAGCATGGAGTATGGGCTTCCTGGATGGATCCGTGGTAAGGAAGCCACCTGACAATGCAGGATATGTGATTTCAATCCCCGGGTCGGGAAGACCCCCTGGAGGAGGAAATGCAACCCACTCCAGCGTTCTTGCCTGGAGAATCCCATGGACAGAGGAGCCTGGTGGGCGTCAGGCCCTGGAGTCGCAAAGGATCAGACATGACTGAGTGACTGAGCACATGTACGCATGCGTGCATGCACAGAATGTAACCTTTAAAACTTTGAATCACTATGTTACACACCTACGTTATGTAATATCGTATAGCAGCTATACTTCAAATAAAATAATAAATACGTATTTTGTAAAAATGTAATTTTATTTATTGATAACTTTGCATTTCACTCCCTATTGATAGGGTTTTATTCAACTGTCTATATTTGCAAGCATTCGCTGTAAACTCCACTGGAATGCAGAAAGTGAAAGTGTTAGTCATTCAGTCCTGTCTGATTGTTTGCGACCCCTTGGACTGTAGCCCATCAGGCTCTTCTGCCCATGGGCTTCTCCAGGCAAGAACACTACAGTAGGTTGCCATTTCCTTCTCCGGGGCATCTTCCCAACCCTGGAACTGAACCCAGGTCTCCTGCATTGTAGGCAGATTCTTTACCATGTAAGTCATTAGGGAAGGCCCACTGGAATCCAGGGTTATTCCAAACATGTTCTTGGAATCACTAAATCCTAAGACAATTCTGTCTCCCTTTTTAACTTCTTCCAAGTCTCTTTTGCAAAGATTTCTCTAGATTGTCCATAGGAAGGCCATGGTGAACTTGGGTTTGCAGTATCTTTTTTATTCAAAGAAACCCAGGAAAGCTTCTGGGAGGAGAGCTGGGGATCCATTAAAAATATGGGCAGGAGCACACATTTTAGATGCCCATCCCAAGGACTTTTCATCTTTCGTTCATCAGCTTTCTTTTGTGCAAATGACATTTGTTCTTCATACCCAGCTAGGTGACCCTGGATTTCCTGTGATACACATGGGTTTGAGAGAGAGCTGTGGAGGAGGAGACTCTTCAAGGCTAGGAGCTGAGGTTGGGAAACCAGAGAAGGAGGAAGCCCCTGGATATGTAAAAAAGGGGGAATGTGGCATAGCAGGTGTTCGGAAGGCCAAAGGCCTTGTGTTGTTTTAATCACATGTTTCTTGGATTTCACCCTTAATCTGGAACACCAAGGGACCAATCACATGATTTAATTAATTCTCCAGACCTTATTGGGGTGTCTGGTTTAGGGCCAGTGTGTGAATAGATCATCAAGAAAGCAAGAAAGTTCCAGAAAAACATTATTTCTGCTTCATTAAATACGCCAAAGTCTTTTACTGTGTGGATCACAACAAATTGGAAAATTCTTTAAGAGACGGGACTACCAGACCACCTGACCAGCCTCCTGAGATATCTGTATGCAGATCAAGAAGTAACAGTTAGAACTGGACATGGAACAACAGACTGGTTCCAAATCAGGAAAGGAGGACATCAAGGCTGTATATTGTCACCCGGTTTAATTAACTTCTATGCAGAGTGCATCATGAGAAACGCTGGGCTGGATGAAGCACAAGCCAGAACCAAGATTGCCAGGAGAAATATCAATAACCTCAGATATGCAGATGAACCACCTTTATAGCAGAAAGCAAAGAAGAACTAAAGAGCCTCCTGATAAAAGTGAAAGAGGAGAGCTGGAAAAAGGTGGCTTAAAACTCAACATTTAGAAAACTAAGATCATGGCATCTGGTCCCATCACTTCATGGCAAATAGATGGGGAAACAGGGGAAACAGTGACAGACTTTATTTTGGGGGGCTCTAAAATCACTGCAGATGGTGACTGCAGTCATTAAATTAAAAGACACTTGCTGCTTGGAAGAAAAGCTATGACCAATCTAGACTGCATATTAAAAACCAGAGACATTAATTTGCCAACAAAGGTCCATCTAGTCAAAGCTATGGTTTTTCTAGTAGTCATGTATGGATGTAAGTGTTGGACTATAAAGAAAACTGAGCACTGAAGAATTGATGCTTTTGAACTGTGCTGCTGGAGAAGACTCTTGAGAGTCCTTGGACTGTAAGGAGATCCAACCAGTCCATCCTAGAGGAAATCAGTCCTGAATATTCACTGGAAGAACTGGTGCTGAAGCTGACTCCAGCACTTTGGCCACCTGATGCAAAGAACTGACAAATTGGAAAAGACCCTGATGCTGGGAAAGATTGAAGGCAGAAGGAGAAGGGGATGACAGGATGAGATGGTCGGATGGCATCACTGACTCGATGGATGTGAGTTAGAGTAAGCTACGGGAGTTGGAGATGGACAGGAAAACTTGGCGTGCTGCCAACAACGGGGTCATAAAGAGTCGGACACAACTGAAGGACTGAACTGAACTGGACTGTGTGCAGTTTTGATACTATTGGAACAGGGACTGTTGGAGGAGAAAGGGTGGCCAGCCTTACACAGACCCTCAGAGTCGCTGGTGTGTGGGATCTATATCCCCTACAGAGCAGTGGCTGCAGCTGAACCAGCTGCACCAATCCTTTTGGAGTTTTCAGCTGCTTTTGGAAATCACTGACTTCGAAGTTTATTGACTCCGGGCGTGCTGGCTTCACTCTTCAGCAGCTGCACTTACTTGTTCAAGGAGGGCAGTTTGCTCAGCCACCCAAAAGGGTGCTTCTTAGTGACATGCTCATCTTCAGATCTTTCTTATTCATGGAAACTCCAAGTTTAAAAACAGAACAGATGATTTTACTGTGTTTTTTTAATCATAAAAGGAACTTAGTCCTGTTAAGACTAGTGCATTGCTATAAAGATGTAGATAAAACTAGATCTGTAGATTGTAGGCACCTAAGTGTGAAAGCTATCCAAGCCCTGTTAACCTCTTCACATACATATAAACTCAGATACTCCACGACTTTTCTGGCAATTCTACAATTCCTCATTAAGGAAGTTTCAGGAATACTTGAAATAGGCATGAAGAGCAAAAATCCCCTGTTGAAACAAAACCACTGATTTCTCACTATGCAACCAAATTAATCTTTAAAATAATCTATTTCTCTTCATTTGCATCTCTTTCATGCCTACCTGAATTCTGTCTTCACTTCTTTCTCTTTATCTACTTTTTTTTCCATTTCTCTTTTTTTCTTGGTTCTAATTAATTAAACAAGAGCTGTTCGGTAGCTACAGAATGCAGGAAGTTCAGTTCTAGCTTCTTGGCTCACATTCTGAAGATAGAAAGAATAGCAATTTTTTATGGATGAATACTATAAAGTAAAATGCTAAATTGATGCAGTATACGTAGAGTGAGACAGACTATACATTGCATTTTAGGAATTCTTTCTCATTTTTCTATATCTCTCAATCTCTATATCCAACTATATATCTATACAGCCACATATATACACATACTATGGTTGATTAGCCTATGCGAGATGATAGCATTCAATAGGCAAGAATACCCAAGAGTTTTCCTCACTTGATGGTGCTAGAATAAGGATTCCAAGGTAGTCCATTTCCCTTCATGCTACTTAAAAATAAAGCAAGGTGCATTTTACATTATGCACGCAGAGGCAATATTCAGCTACTGCTTAACATTCAGAGGGGCTTCTGTGATCCTCCATGCTGTCACGGCTGCTCTCCCTCTCCCTGCGGTACAAGAAAACATGGTTATTTACCCTGGGACACAGGTGACTGAACTTATAAAAATCACTACAAGACAAGATGTATTGAGGCCTGGCGTGGAATGACAAATTCTGGTGAGGTTCACCAAGAAGAGACATATTGATTCTTAAATGATTAATAAGGAGAATATAATTGTATTTCATTAAGATGGATGGGATTTCATTTAGTCTGTCTTCTCCCTTTCCACTTCAGATGCGAGAGGAAATCAAGTCATCATCAGTGGCACCTCGTGTTAGCCTGCCATGGCAACAAGCTCATTGAGTGAGTCAGAGAACTTTGAGATGCACTGGCTGGTCTTTAATGGGTTGCTGAAAGCAGAGATAACAGGGCCGAGGGAGCCGACTCAGTCAAAGGAAGAGTGGGAAATCACAATCAGATTTCTCAGTGGTTCCTAACAGAGTTAGGCCCTTTTATGAATCTCAGGCTGGAGTACAAAATGATACCCACTTCCTTCATTTGGGAGAGAGGAAGATTTGCTCTGTAGCAAAATCAGGACTCTGCATGAGGACTTTATGCTGGTAAATTACATCAATACAAAAATAATACTTAAGATATTTTGTATGTGCTAGACATTTTTTTGCACAATCTTAATTATTTTTCTAAACCTGCCTCGGTGCTGTGCACTGTCACCATTTTACTGATGAGAAGGCAGATGTTCGGAGTGACTCGCACCTATCGAGGATCAGATTCAGCCTTGAACTCAACAAACCGATCCTGTTTTTAAAGGAACTCAGTTTTCTTACAAAGGCCTTTTTGTTTATAGGGAAAAGAAGCTAAAGGCAGCAACAGTGGTTCATGGGTGTACTTTGGAGCCAGACTCTCTGGGACAAAGTCCAACTCCACCCTAAATAATTATATAAACTGATGCGTTATTTAACCTACTAGGTCTCTTTGCTTGTCTGTATTATGGGGTTGTTGTGAGGCTTGAATGAACTGATGTAGCTAAAGTACTGTGAATGCATTGTCTCACTGGTGCATAGTAAAGTGTGCAAAACTCACAGACATGTGCCTGGGTTTGAGTTCTGCTCTGTTGCAACAGCAGATACCCAAGAGGACCATCTTCCTGGTGATAGCACATTCCAAGCCTAGCTTTCTCTGTTGCAAAGCAACTTCTGAGACCGTTTGACTTCAAAGTACAGAGGAAGGACAGTCTGTCCATTTAGAGGTGGGATGTTGAAAATGTTTGCTGAACAATAACTTAAACTATTGAATTACTTAACTGCTGCAGGACTTTTGTCTTCCGTGAAAGAAAATTTAAAAATAGTAACCATCACAGCATATGGTGAAAAAAATGTGAGAGGAAACTTAGGGCCTTGGACGTGTTAAGAATTCCATACAAGTCAGCCATCATATTTACTATTACTGTTGCTCTTAAGACAGCATGGGAATAATAGTAATAAGAATACAGAAAGATCTACCAAATCTAAAATTCTATTTAATAAGAGCTTTACTACATGGGGAAGGCAATGGCACCCCACTCCAGCACTCTTGCCTGGAAAACCCCCTGGACAGAGGAGCCTGGTGGGCTGCAGTCCATGGGGTCGCTAAGAAGCGGACACGACTGAGCGACTTCACTTTCACTTACTGCATGGAGCCTCTGTGGTTTCCAACTTTCAAAGAATTAGCACATAATAACTCAATGTAAAACTGAACTGAATATATAAGGAAAATTGGATGTTGCAGAAGATATTTGAAGTTCCTCAATTATCATTATTTTCAAAAGCATAACTTGGTGATACTCAGTAGGAAAAATGCTGACTAGACCAGGTTCTATTGGAACAGAGAGTTTTTCTTAAATAAAGGGGTAATAATAAATATATGAATTTTTAAAAGAAGTTATTAAGCAACATACAGATAATACTACTATTATTTTAAAGATATAAGAAAGTCATTTAAAATGAGACAAGATGAAGAAGAAGGTTCTTACTAAGAGGGAAACTGAGGCAGTGAGGATGAACAATTCTAGTCAGAGTTCAAGCCAAGGAACCTTTGCAGGTCTGTGCTCTCAGTACTGTGGTTCACTGCTCTGAATGGCCCTAAATCCAAAGATACAATCTGCTGGTCTCTGGGAGTGCATGTGACTCTGGATTCTACCTTATCTACAAATAACTTTGGAGAAGCCAGTCCATCTTACTGAGTCCTTGGGACGGAGGGGTAAGAGGCAGAGGACTGGGGTGTTGTTCTAAACCTGGGACACTGAGGACTAGAGGAAGATATATCCGGTTAGAGATGAAGGTTCGTCCATATACACTATAGCTAGGCACCCCTGCTGGGGTCAAAGGAGCCCCTGAGTCCCCTACCATACCAGCAACTGTGCTCTGACCTCCCAAGAGGGCGTGACACCGAGTGTTTATCATCAGAGAATAAAGGATGTGTCTGTGTTCTAATGTCTAGCAAAACGACAAAAGAAGTTCACCGTTAGCTAACATCCTATATTTGGAAGATGCATGCACTCATCAAGTGAGATGAAACTGCTAACTGAGGGCAATTCGTTCCATCATGAATTGCAAGTTGTGGTCTGGGATTACAGGAGGAAGGAACATGCACACCACCCCCAGTTTAGAATCTGTTTGGGCAGTGGAATGAGGCTTATCCCAAACTTCAGAACAAGTTTATATTAGGCAACCAGGAGTGCACTTTCTAATAAAAAAAATAAAATAAAGCTTAAATGGCACAGGAGTCTCCATAGATTTCAAACGGTTCCCATAAAGTAACAGTTTGATGATTTAAATAGAAATGAATCAGAACATATAGATTAAGTTTCCTTGAAAAACACATTGGCTTTTGAATATTTTTATTAAATTTTCATTTCCAATATCAGAGTAGTTTCCAGAAAAAAAATTAAAAAGAAAGGAAGGATAACAGAAACATGTATTCAGCTCTGAGTGTGACGTTGTTTCATAATATTTTCAGTAAATAAGAGACACTGAAAAAAAATTAAGGCAGTAGGAGTGCTTGTTGTGTAATACCTACTTTATCCTTGAAAACAAGAAGAATCTGGAACATAACAGCAAAAATTAAACAACACTGGTTAAAATATAAAAATTTCATCTACTATATTTTTAAAACACAAATCAGTCTCCTCATTAAAGAAACATTTTCTAAAGATTCCCTTATATAGGGGCATCTTTGAATACTACCACATGATAGGTTGAGATATAATTTCGACTTGAAACCAGGTTTTGAGGGGTAAATGGATAGAATGCTTACTAGAGGAATTTCCTGATAAATTAGTAATCATCAAAGGACATTAAAAAGAGAGATTATGGAAAAGAAAGAAGGACGGCCAGCATCATCAATATTAACAAAATAACTCAGCTAAGGAGAAAGGAGCACTATATATTCACTTGCTTTATTCTCACAACGACTACATTGCATTTATTTTTGGTATCTCTGTTTCACAGAAATGGAAACCTAGGTTCATAGATGTGAAGCAATTTGCCTAAGTTTGTGATTTAGCAGGGCGTAAACGAATTCCCGTCTCAGGCTATGACCCGTCTCTCACACTGCCCGTCTTTCCTGATTTAGTTGCTCCGTGTGGGTAGATTACAAGCTCTAGTGGTTTCTTCAGACAGGGGGCATGCAAGCTAAGTTACTGAGCCTTCCATGCATGAAAGGAATCTTATGTGCCTCACACATGGGCTTCCCTGGTGGTGCAGAGGTTAAAGCATCTGCCTGCAATGTGGGAGACCTGGGTTTGATCCTTGGGTCAGGAAGATCCCCTGGAGAAGGAAATGGCAACCCACTCCAGTATTCTTGCCTGGAGAATCCCATGGACGGAGGGAGGAGCTTGGTGGGCTACAGTCCACGGGTTGCAAAGAGTCGGACACGACTGAGCGACTTCACTGTCACTTTCACACATGATGCATAGTTTTCCTGGGTATAGATTTCTAGATTGGAGGCTATTCTGGTTCAAAGTTTTAAAAGTGTGTTTTATTTTATTTTATTTTATTTTTTTATAGCTTCCGGACTGCCATGAAGAGAACTGCAAGGCAATCCTGATTTCTGAATCTTTGGGGGTGACTTTATGTTTCCTACCTGGAAGTTTTTTTGCTATATTGTTTCACCCCACTGTGACCACAGTGTCGTGGCAATCCATTAAATTGCTTATTCTTTTATATTCTTTGTCCTGGAGCCTTCGTAAGCTTTTTTAACTAGAAAATTTGTGCTATGCATTTCTGGAAAATACTATTTGTTTTGTTGATAAGCTTCCCCTCCCTTTTGTTTTTCTGTTCTCTATATTGGAAGCTTTATTTTATTGAGTTATTGGATTTCCTGAGCTGGTTTTCTAATACTCTTATCTTTTATTCTTCTATGTTCCACCCCTTTGTCTTTCTTTTCTGCTTTGTAGAAATTCTTTAACTGTCTTACAATTCTTTGACTGAACTTTACAATTTTAACTAATGTTTTTATGGACATGTGAAATTCGTGGGGCTTTTAAAAGTTTGTTTCCTTATTGTGCCATTTAAATAGCACTCAGCGGTGGTTTGCCGTATCTCAGTTTCTTCCAGGTCACTGGTTCCCTGTTGCATGTATCCAACTTGTGTGGGAGTGACTTTCCTCTAATATCCATTAAACTTTAGTAATGTCCTTAAAACTGAGGATTAGATTGAAAACTATGGTCACATGGGTGGAGCTTCTGACTCCAAAAGCCACTCTCCTGGAGATCTCAGATTTCCTGGTGAAGTCTCCAGGGTGTGCCTGTGGGCTTAGCTGCTGAATCATGTCCAACTCTTTCGTGACCCCATGGACTGCAGCACTCCAGGCTCCTCTGTCTATGGGATTTTCCAGGCAAGAATACTTGCCTTCTCCAGGATATCATCCTGACCTAGGGACGGAACCCACATCTCTTGAGTCTCCTGCACTGGCAGGTGGATTCTTTCCCACTAGTGCCACCTGGGAAGCCCCAGGCTGGATGATAAAGGCCGAGGTGATAAACTCCTCTCTAAGCATGGGAACGCATGCCTCATGTGCACATGTTTGCATTTCACTCTAAGCTTTCTGCCATTAGCTATCAACTCTGCTACTGTGTCCTAGTCATCCAAATAGGGAACCTACTTCATTCTCTCCAGAAAATAAATCTCCAGTGTCCCACCGTCCTGAAAAGTGGTAAAGAGTTCTAACAAAAATGTGGCAGGAGAGTAGAATAGGGGGCTGGAGCAGCTCCATAAGAGGTAACGAGTAATTTCTTATCATTTTAGAATAATCTCTACTCTCATTTGCAGAGGCACCCACTACTCCAAACCCCTGAAACATTTGGATATTCTGTGTTGTAAATGTTTTTGTGCTTGGCTTTCTTTGCTGGCTTAATATTCAGCTAAGTCAAATTACTCATCACCTCATCATCTGCTTTCCATCTTCCTTTCTTTTCCTCTTGGTTCCCTCCTATTCTTCCTGTCCATTCAAAAGAATAATTCCTTTTAATTTTTGTGGATTTTCATGAGAGAGCAAGATTAAATTTGCATGTTTAATTACTCATTGATTAATTACTGTGAATGTCATTTCTTCTTACAGTTACAAGCTTCAAACAGGATAATTCTTTGATTTTAGAACCCCGACACTAGCAAGAGTTAAAAAGAAATCTTCTTTTTTGTTGTTTTTTTATCGGTTGCTGAAGAGATTCTAGACCATTTTTTCCCTCACAAGTCTCACTATCTCCCTCCCTTATCTTATATCACAACTCTGGAATTACAAGGGCTTTCCAGATGGCTCAGTGGTAAAGAATCCACCTGCCAATGCAGGAGACGTGGGTTTGATCCCTGGGTCAGAAAGATCCCCTGCAGTAGGAAACGGCAACCCACTCCAGTATTTTTGTCTGTAAAATTCCATGGACAGAGATGCCTAGCAGACTGCAGTCCATGGGGTTGCAGAGGATTGGACACAACTTGACAACTGAGCACACACACACACTGCAATTACAAAGGTTTTCCCTTAACCGCAACTCAGCTTATTGAGGGTTATTAAAGTGCAATCTCTGTGCTAATCTTACAAAAACTGCTGAAAACTATAAATCAGGAACTTCTTACAGGCTACTCTCTTGTCTTTGTATTTACTCAGCACTCAGCATAGCATCAGACACAGAGTAAGTCCTCATAGAAATGTTAAATCAACAAACGAGTTACTGATTTCAGGAGATTTGGAATCTAAGTAGGAAAACCAGCAAGAAATCCTTTAGAAAGTGAGTGCAGCCAGGAGGCAGGGAATGTGCTGAGAAGACTTTGCAGGAGACACAGGGCCCAGGGCAGCCACTTAATTTAACCATTCCCAGTTTCTCTGGGCATTGAAGGCATTTAAAGAAAATATATTAGCCGAGACATTTATTGTGTCCAAAGTATACTCTTCAGAAAAACAAACAAGCAACTTCCACCAAACCTAGTATTTTATATTAACTGCTTAAAGGATGCATTCAAAGGGCATCTCGCTCAGAAATTGTTCTATGGGATGAAAAACACGTGCTTGTGTATGTGCATGCTCAGTCGGGTCCGACTCTTTGTGACGCCGGGGACTGCAGCCCGCTGGGCTCCTCTGACCATGGGATTCTTCTCCAGAGGATCTTCCCCACCCAGGGAGCAAACCGGGGTCTCTTGCATCTCCTGTATTGGCAGGGGGATTCTTTAGCACTAGCGCCACCTGGGAAGCCCTCTATGAAAAACACAGAACAAGACAAAGGAATTAAACGTGATGCAGACAGGATGGTCTCAGACCCTGGTCAAGTCCAGCTTGACTCTAGACTCCTTGGAGGCAGAGGTGGTGTCTGTACTGTCTGTTCTTCAGTTCTAGCACGCAGACTGTCATCTGGTGGCCCTGGATGATCTGAACTGATATGAATGAATGAAATCTTGTATGCATAACACTGTACCAGGCGTCCCAGTCCACTCCATCTGCTCTCACAGAACACCAGAAATCAAGTGGTTTATAAGTGAAAGAAATTATTTCTCACAACACTAGAGGCTGGGAGACCCAAGGTCCGGGCACTGGCAGTTCCTGTGCCCCTTTCTGGCTCATAGAGACAGTCCTCTTCTCCTTGTGTCCCCACAGGGCAGAAAGGGAGCTGTCTGGAGCCCCTTTTATAATGGCACTAATTCCGTTCACGAGGGCTTCACCCTCGGGACCTAATCAACCCTCAAAGGTCCTCCCTCCTAATACTATTACAAAGAAGATTAGGTTTCAACAAATGAATTGGAGGGAATACAAAAACATTGTCTATAGAACTAGATATTTGTGTAGCTGTTAAACTATTTTTCCCAGTTAATTGTTCTCTGAGAATCCAAAATGAACTGAGCACCTGCAGAAAAAGCTGTGAGGTTGGACAGGGAAGTAGTGTTTAGGAGGGCTCGGGGGGAACGAACCTGCCTGAAGTGCAGGGGACATACGAGCCATGGGGTTGGCAAGACCCCCTGGAGGAGGGAATGGCAACCCACTCCAGTGTTCTTGCTTCAGAAATACCGTGGACAGAGGGGCCTGGTGGGCTACTGTCCACGGAATCACAAAGAGACAGACACAATTGAGGGGCTAAGCACACGGCACAGAAACTCAATGCAAAATGCCCCACAGAATAAATAGCTACTAAAGCCTGACCCTTTCCCCCATCCCTCTTGTCCAAGTAATACTATTCTACCAAAGACAGAGATAAATAATATGACCTGGGTCTCTTGTGGGCATGTGATTATCCTCTCCTTGGACTGTTCTGTTCCAAATTCCCTGGCCAGAACTCTTTAGCTGTCTCTTAGCCTGCAGGACATCCTCCTCATGGGCGGCAGGGCTTGCAAAACATTTTACTATAATAAGGGATCGACTACTGCTCAGATCAGCAAATGTGTCATTCACTTTAACAGCAGAGGTTAAAGGCACTCAGCACCTCACAAGGGGCTTGAAGAGCTGGACACGGTGTGTTTCCAGGACAAGAACAAGAATCACATTCTGAAGCTGTCATGAGACCCTTTCTGTGGCCAGGGCTACTCACGCCTTTAGCTGTAAGTAATTTCTGATTTGATGGCCAAGTTTTAATTACCTATGAAATGGTGCGCTACCTGGTGTTCTGTCCGTGTCTCAGAGGGGCACAGTGAAGGGTAATTATGTGCAAACAAAGTTGCTGAATGGGCAGTGGAAATGGGAGTTTCAATTATTTTTAACAACCTGTTTACCGATGCTTTGGCGCTGGGTATTTTTCAGGCTTATGAGGTTCCTCATTGATGGCTTCAGGCAAGGAACCAACAAAAAACTGAGGGAGAGGATCGAGGATGGCCTGGTACACGGGCTATATTCTCTCACTCGGGACTGTGGTTACAACCTCTGGGTTTTACAGAGGTTTTAGACACAGGTGCAGAGCTGTCTGCTTGTTTGAGAGAGGAAAATACCCCATTTGGTGAAAGATAAAATGCACTTCTTATTGGAAGGAGAGTTCTTGGCTTGACACGGCCATGGGTCTTGCTCAAAAGGCACCAAAAATAACTCTGAAGGCACAGCACAGCTCACTGAGACAGTCGCGAGGCATGCTTTGTCCATCAGCTCAGACAGGAGTGAGTTTTACCATGAAAGAATGCAAATTGTGTTGGACACCCTAATAAAGAAAACAGCACTATTTGAAAAACAGAATAGCAGTTATTTAGCACTCTAGTGAAGAAAAAAAAATCACTACTTAAAAAAAAGGATCGAAGACTCATGTTTACATACATCATTATTAGAAATAATCCATATGATATTTGGAACATGTATTTAGTTCCCTTCCATGAAATTTATAATAATTTACAAAGCTTCCTATGTTTCTATTTGCTGCTCTAGTAAATTTGCCTGGTTGTTTAAAGGGGTTTTATTTCTATTTTCTAGATGGCTACGTGGCGGGTTTGAGTACACTTTTTGGGATTAGACTATACATCAAAAGTCGTGGCACACAGAGGAAATATAATCCAAGCTACTTGATTCCCCAGTGGATGTTCATGTGAAAAAATAAAACACACAAAACTAATGTTTTCTTTCAGCAGGATCCGTACGAGTATTTTTCTCTTTTCCAGTAGTGAAATGTGTCAGTGGTCAAGTCTGAGTTCATAAGAAACAGATGACTCTGTTTTTAGATGATACAGGTCCTTCCTCTTATTCGGATTTTCTTTCCACATCATGCATATTTCAAGATGTCTTAGTAAAGCCTTATGCTTCATTCTGATTTCGGGCAGGGAGAGTGTTCTGCACTGCCAGCGAGCCTGGAGTCTGAAATTAACTGCGTCACCCTGGTTCCAGACCTTTTCTCCAAGATTCTGGCTCTCCTACGTTCCTCCTGTCAATCATGGAGAAAACCATGACCCAGTTTGCTTCCTGGTGCTCTATTCCTTGAGAGTAAATGCATCTCTTAATCTTGCATTGGAGACCCCTCTCTGCACACACACGCTTTCTCTTTTAGTCAATAATTCGTTTTATTGGTTACAACGCGACTACCCCATTTCAGGCTTCTCCACAGCCGAGCACAGCTGCTCATGTTGGCTATTGATTCCATATGTTAGCTTGAAATTGTATAATAGTCTCGTCTAATAGTTGCCTTTGGCTTTTCCTCTCCCCACGCAGAAAAGTGCCCTCTGCCCCTGGCCTGGTATGCCAGCAACTAGAAATGGATCCTGATTATATCAACCATTCTTCACCAAGAAGCTCAAAAAGCTGTCTCCTGTTGGAATAGCTC
The DNA here is from genome assembly GCA_006410935.1 of Redunca redunca. NCBI lineage: Eukaryota > Metazoa > Chordata > Mammalia > Artiodactyla > Bovidae > Redunca > Redunca redunca. Next base: position 1,223,871 of record SJYQ01000402.1, on the reverse strand, counting down.
ACCATGGTTTTGGTTTGCTTGGCTTCATGCTGCTCGGTAGAAAACACTGTGAGAGATCAGTTCAAAAGCTGTGGGTGGAAAGAAAATATGGCAGCTATGGAAGCTTTACTGACCTCTATAAATTTCCTCACAATATTAACGTGTGAGAATTTGAGTTTATCTTCTGTTTATCCCTACATCCTCCCATTTTCTCCTCTGTTTCAACCTTCCAACTTTTATTTATTACCGTGAGCTGCATTTTTAGCTCGTGTGAGGCAGAGCATCTACTCCCTTGAAGATGGCTGGAATAACAAACAGCTGGTCAGTTTCACCTTCGAATGCTTAAGGAAGCTGTGAGTCGCTGCGCACAGCTGGAAAACCGTAGCAGTCCAGAGCTGAGGCTTTGCCTGAGTTTCTGGGCATTTGAGTGATCCAAAAGCTCAGAATCTGCGCCCCAAGAGCCTTTCTGATGTTTCCTTTGAGTGCTCCAATAGATTCTTACGTCATAGTAAGAAACAAAGCGGAACAGCCTGATGCTTGCTCTTTGAACCCGGACAGCTGAGAGAAGAAGGCATGAAATCTAAGGAGGTTTGGGAAAACATGTTCATCAGATTGATCTTTCAGAAAACCTTTCAAAATTTATCTCAGTGAACCAAGGGTTATGCAACTTTCCTAGGCAGATTCCCTGAGCAAAAATCAAAGAGTGAAAAGAAGGGGAACAGAAATGGAATACGGTTTTGCAAGCAAATTTGGGAATGTGGCAGACCTCCAGGAATGGGGCGAGGTTTACACAACAAAGCCCCAAATCTTGGAAGCCCCAAGTCTCCCAACCTTCTTCGGCCTCTCACTCTGGCATCTAAGTCCACATCCTGGGGATCTTCCTTTTCGGTCCTTGTGGCTGCCTCTCGCCTGCGTCTCGTTCATCATGCCTACACTACTTAAAATTTCCCTACACATTCTCTGTTTCTAGTTTTGTTCACCTTTAGTGAATCTTAGTGGTGAGCGGTCAGATTAATAGTCTCAAGATATCCCATTCATTATGCCTCTATTCTGCAACAACAACAAAAGAAATACAACTTTTTCACTAGTAGCCATAGAAATTAGACTAGTGTAGTGTATGTGTGTGTATCTATGTGTGTGTGTGATGGAGGTAGGTGGCAGGTTAAACCGTCCACCCCAAAGAGCCTCTGTCAAGTGTTCGATGTCTTTAAGTCTCATATTTTAAGTGAATCAAGCTAAATGGGTTACAATAGAAATTCCCAAATCTTTTGGTAACATCATTATTTCCAGAAATAGTGCCTTGTTTATCCTCTCGCTGCACAGACTGCTTCCCTGCCATCTCCTCTCCCTCTCTGCAGAAAATGCACTTAAAAACAAAGCATTCTCATTTGACTGCTAGAACTGCACGCTGGCCCTGGGGCCCTTTGGTCCTCTCACCTGTTGCCATTGCTGACTCCTGACCCCTCTACACAGACCTCCCTCCTGTCTGCTCATTAGGGCTCAAAATATGAGACGTAAAGGCATTAGGCTTTTTGGGGTGATTTGTTTAACTGGCCGCTTACCTCCATCTCTCACACACATACACACACGAGCGCACGCGCGCGCGCGTGTACACACACACACACACACACACACTACTAATTTCTATGGCCACTAATGAAAAAGCCATTCGATTTTTTTTTTTTTTCAGAATGATGACATGATGTCCACTCATTTCATTTCTTCTACTTAAAATGTTTACTACTACGCCTCCATTTAAAAATAAATTCTATTCTAATTTGACGCTCCAATACTTTGGCCACCTGATGCGAAGAGCTGACTCATTGGGAAAGACTCTGATGCTGGGAAAGATAGAAGGCAGGAGGAGAAGGGGGCAACAGAGGGTGAGACGGTTGGATGGGATCACTGACTCAATGAACATGAGTTTGAGCAAGCTCTGGGAGATAGTGAAGGACAGGGAAGGCTGGTGTGCTGCAGTCCATGTGGTTGCCAGGAGTCAGACATGACTGAGAGACAGAACAACAATCCTGATTACAAAATAGATACCTTCTGTCCTTTGACGTTTGTTTTCTTAAGAATGTTGACCAAAGCAAAGGGTTGACCAAACACTCCTCTGAACCAGCATGCATGAGATCCTGAGATATCCAGGGATGCTCAGTCGGTTGAATTCACCCACAGTCTCAAAAATTAACAGGGACCCGAAGATGAAAATACACACTATTCTTCATTTTAAGCACCATGAATGAGTTCTTGCGTTGTTCGTCCTCTGGGCTACCATAGCTCATTTTTACACTTCTAAGCACTCTTTCATTTTTCTTCATCTCCTCTTTGGGCACAAAGTGATCAATGAGCTCTATGCTTGGCAGATGATGGATGCTTAATAAAGATATCATGAAATATATTGAATAAAGGATAACTACAGTGATAGTTGTAAGGATACATTTTAAAGTTTATGGAATATTTTGAGTGATCCACCTGTTTCTGGAGTTGTGAAATTAGAAATTCCACCCACAAGGAAATTTCACAGCTCAGTGAAGAGGAAGGCTTTTGTTGATGGGACCAGCATATATTAGTTGCTGTCTGCATGCATGACAAATGTTCTAGAAGCAGAAAAGCATCACAGGGCTCTTGTAAGATTTTTAGAAAAATAAGTAATTGGGATACATTTTCCTAAATATGTGTTCAGTTAAAAAAATGCTAATCTTGACCTTCCTAATCCATTATCCTCACTTCTAAAATACAATTTGCTTTGTTTTTATATAGGTTTTTCCATATGCCAGATAATTAAGGATCCTGCCTTTTCAATTTCAGAGAAATGTGAATTAAGCCTTTTATGAGACCATGTGGGTACAGTTTGAACCTACTAAAGAAGGAAATTGAACAGTAAGCATTAACACCTTCCTTTTGCTCAACCACACCTTCCAAGGGCTCACATACGGAGCACACTTGTGATGGGGTGCCAGCTTTTGGTGCCGCTCTGCATAGCCAGCTCACATTTAGGGCTCCTATTAACTTGAAAGAGAGCTCCAGGTGCATTCAAGTTCTGCTGAAGAAATGGAAATTTGGAAGCTTTATTATTAGCTTAGGCCATTTTCAACTCTCACGTGAATAAGAGATGGAGAAAAGTTATTAGAATCTATTTTTTTATAACTACTGCTTTTAGGAGTGACGTCAAACTGAACGTAAAGGTGGATGCTGAGACAAAGGTGTTGGGGCTCTTTCTTTCTGAGTGGTTAAGTGCCATGGGTCTCCCTCATCTTTGCCAAGGCAGGCAGGCTTCAATATGACTCAAAAGAAATGTTGATATAGGTAGAAAACTTGAAGTATTTGACACGCAGGTAACAGGAATCCTTTGGCGTTAAGGAGTAGAAAACTATTCTGACAAGTGAAAATGGAGAATTGGTTGGAATTCTAAGGGGATGGTTCACAGAATCCAAGGATAGGAGATAGAACCAGAACCAGAAATGTTATGGAAACCACACAGCTGCTTTCTCTGATTTCTAAATGTGCTTTGGGCTCCTTTTGCTTTCTCCACAGGGCAGTTGTTTTCTGGGATATATCTACACGCAGCAGCCACGGAGCTGCCATGTTACCAAGTTTACTATGTCTCTCAGTTCAAGGGAGCAGAAAGACCACCTACTGTTTCTTTGTCTTCCCCAGTCCAACCTTCTGCTCTGGAAGACAGAACTTGATCAGTCTAGTTCAAGGTCAAAGCCAAGTATACAGCCCTTGTCAAGGGTGGGAGGAACAGGATCACATGGTACAAATCCCTCCACAGGAGTTTTATCTTGCCTCCTTTTTTCTTTTAAAGGTGCAGATACCTACTCTATGAGGCAACTGGTGCCCTCAAGACATCTGCACGTTGCCTAATCACAAACACTGCAGACAGGACGTGAGGTCCAGTGAGGTCCAGTGCGGTACTAAGAAGGGGTTCTCGTCTCCTCCTGAAGCACTTTCTTCTCTTTTTAAAATATCCTTTAGTATCTCTGTATGCTGATGTCTCTGCATTTCCAGCCTGTCATGTTCAATTCTTTTCTCTATTCCCAGCTCCCCTGTCTCTCCCTTCTCTTTGTCAAGAGAAATAGTGTTGGACCGGAGCAGTGGTTCTCAGTGGGAACCAGCATCAGAATCACCTAAAGGGCCAGTTAACCCTTATTTTGCTATTTCCCACTCCCAGAGTTTCTGATGCAGTAGGTTTGGGGTAGGACCCAAGATCATGCCTTTCTGACAACGGCAGTGATGTTTCATCTGGGGATCACGCTTTGAGAACTATTGGACAGGAGAGTGGAAAGGAGTTATTGCAATTCAACCTCCTCATTAAACCATCCAGCACTGTTCTTTCAGCCCGCATTCTGTGGCCCACCCCCAACAATTCCTGACTGATCAGGTCTTGTAATATTCTCAGTAAGTCTATCAGCAGGAATGAGACATGGTTCCAGTCCTCAGTGATCAAGCAAGAGAAAAAGGACACAGCTATCTATACAGAAAAGATCTTCATGATCCAGATAATCACGATGGTGTGATCACTCGCCTAGACCCAGACATCCCGGAGTGCAACGTCAGGTGAGCCTTAGGAAGCATCACTACAAAGCTAGTGGAAGTGATGTAATTCCAGCTGAGCTATTTCACATTCTAAAAGATGATGCTGTGAAAGTGCTGCACTCAATATGCCAGCAAATTTGGAAAACTCAGCAGTGGCCACAGGACGGAAAAGGTCAGTTTTCATTCCAGTCGCAAAGAAAGGCAATGCCAAAGATTGTTCAAACTACTGCACAATTGCACTCATCTTACACGCTAGCAAAGTAATGCTGAAAATTCTCCAAGTCAGGCTTCAACAGTACATTAACCATGAACTTCCAGATGTTTAAGATGGATTTAGAAAAGGCAGATGAACCAGAGATCAAATTGCCAACATCTGTTGAATCATAGTAAAAACATGAGAGTTCCAGAAAAACATCTACTTCTGCTTTATTGACTACACTAAAGCCTTTGACTTTGTGGATCACAACAAACTGGAAAACTCTAAGAGATGGGAATACCAGACCACATTACCGGCCTCCTGAGAAATCTGCAGATCAAGAAGCAACAGTCAGAATCAGACATGTAACAGTGAACTGGTTCCAAACGGGGAAAGGAGTACGTCAAGGCTGTGGTGTATTGTCACCCTGCTTAATAAACTTATATACAGAGTACATCATGTGAAATGCTGGGCTGGATGAAGCACAAGCTGGAATCAAGATTTCTGGAAAAAATATCAATAACCTCAGATATGCAGATGACACCACCCTTATGGCAGAAAGCAAAGAAGAACTAAAAAGCCTCTTGATGAAAGTAAGAGTGAAAAAGCTGGCTTAAAACTCAACATTCAGAAAACTAAGATCATGGCATCCAGTCCCATCACTTCCTGGCAAATAGAAGGGGAAACAATGGAAACAGTGAGAGACTTTATTTTCCTGGCTTCAAAATCACTGCAGACGATGCCTGCAGCCATGAAATTAAAAGACGCTTGCTCCTTGGAAGAAAAGTTATGACAAACCTCAGCTCAGCTCAGTCGCTCAGTTGTGTCTGACTCCTTGCAACCCCATGGACTGTATGACAAGCCTAGACAGTGTATTAAAAAGCAGAGACATTGTCGAAAAAGATGTATCTAGTCAAGCTATGGTTTTTCCAGCAGTCACGTATGGATGTGAGAGCTGGACCACAAAGAAAGCTGAGCACCAAGTAATTAATGGTTTTGTGGTGTGTTGGAGAAGACTCTTGAGAGTCCTTTGGACTGCAAGGAGATTCAACCAGTCCATCCTAAAGGAAATCAGTCCTGACTATTCATTTGAAAGACTGATGCCGAAGCTGAAGCTCTAATACTTCGGCCACATTATACAAAGAACTGACTCATTAGAAAAGACCCTGATGCTGGGAAAGATTGAAGGCAGGAGGAAAAGGGGATGACAGAGGATGAGATGGTTGGATGGCATCACTGACTCAATGGACATGAGTTTGAGCAAGCTCTGGGAGTTGGTGATGAACAGGGAAGCCTGGTGTGCTGCAGTCCACGGGGTTGCAAAGAGTCAGACACAACTGAGCAACCGAACTGAACTGAACTGATCTTTACAAAGGGGCTTCCCTGGTGACTCAGTGCTTAAGAATCTACCTGCAATGCAGGAGATGCAGGTTTGATCCCTGGATCCGGAAGATCCCTTGGAGGAGGGCATGGCAGCCCATTCCAGTATTCTTGCCTGGAGAATCCCAAAGGCAGAAGAGCTTGGTGGGCTACAGTCCATAGGGTCACCAAGAGTCAGGCATGACTGAAGCGAGTGAACATGTGTCCACGTCTTTCCTTAATGGTATAGTTGGACTATTCCTTTCATTGTCTAGAGAGAGGAGCATACTTATTTAAATCAGTTCTTTTTTTCTCACCTATAAGCAAGCCTGATAACCATTATACCTACTTGGCAGAGATGTTGTGAGGATTCAAGTAGGCAGTACATATGCAAATTTACAAGTGCTGTGACATACTAGATAGTGGGGTTTGTATCTGGTGTGATTGGAGCATCTGTTTGCTTAGTATGTGGGGCTCCTGAATCGTCTCCCCCATGGACAGCTCTAAGTTCATCTTCCTGCCTCCCTGGCTGTTCAACCTTAGGGAATTTCTGACAAACCATTAGCATTTCCAGAGTTGCTATAGAGCTGAGCTCTGACTATATTCACCCCTCTACCCACTTCTCTAGACTTCTGAAATCCTGGTTGGCCTGAGTTGCAATTTTCTGCCTTATGCTGATTCTGTATCTTGTCTGAACTGCTGCTCTGCTTTCATCTTTGAGCTTCTTTACACAACAGCGAGAACATCCTTTATTGATGCAAGTGAAGTCACATTATTCCCTCACTCAGACCCATCCAATAGCCTTCCACTGCTGTGAGATCTGCGAGGTCTTGTGTAATCTATGTGCTAAATCGCTGCAGTCATGTCCAACTCTATGCGACCCCATGGACTGTAGCCCGACAGGCTCCTTTTTCCATAGGCTTCTCCAGGCAAGAATACTGGGGTGGGTTGCCATACCCTTCTCCAGGGGATCTTCCTGATCCAGGATCGAACTTGTGTCTCTTACATCTCCTGTTTTGGCAGGAGGGTTTCTTTACCACTGGGGGCTTCCCTGATAGCTCAGTTGATAAAGAATCCGCCTGCAATGCAGGAGACCATGGTTTACTTCCTGGGTAGGGAAGATCCCCTGGAGAAGGGGTAGGCTACCCACTCCAGTATTCTTGGGCTTCCCTTGTGGCTCAGCTGGTAAAGAATCTGCCTGCAATGTGGGAGACCTGGGATCGATCCCTGGGTTGGGAAGATCCCCTGGAGAAGGGAAAGGCTACCCACTCCAGTATTCTGGCCTGGAGAGTTCCATGGACTGTATAGTCCGTGGGGTCGCAAAGAGTCAGACATGACTGAGCGACTTTCCCTTCTACTTACTTTACCACAAGCGCCAACTGTGTAAATGGGGGCTTGCCTTATTTCTCTGAACTTATTTCTGTACCACCCTTCTCCTTGTTCTTCATCATCCCCATGAACTTCCCTACCGCTGCTTGAACACAACCATCATTTTCCTGACTCAGCTCTTGCTATTGCTCGGAAAGTTCCTTTTTCACCTCTTGCCGTAGCTGATTCACTTTCTTCCTGTAGGATTCAGCTCACTGGCACTTCCTCAGATGCTTCCTCTATGACATCATCTTGTTTATTTCCTTTGTGATGTGAAGTGAAGTGAAGTGAGTCTCTCAGTCGTGTCCGACTCTTTTTGACCCCATTGACTTTACAGTCCGTGGAATTCTCCAGGCCAGAATATTGGAGCGGGTAGCTGTTCCCTTCTCCAGGGGATCTTCCCAGCCCAAGAATCAAACCTGTCTCCCACACTGCAGGTAGATTCTTCACCAGCTTAGCCATCGTGGAAGCCCAAGAATACAGGAGTGGGTGGCCTATCCCTTCTCCGGCGGATCTCCCTGACCCACGAATTGAACTGGGATCTGCATTGCAGGTGGATTCTTTACCAGGTGAGCTGCCAGGAAATACTATTTCTTCTGTAACCTTATATAATCTATTTTTTCTCTGTTTCTTACTTACTTGCTAGACTCTAAGTACCCATTTCCACTAATGAGTTAGTTTCCTGCCCATGGCTGTCACTTAAAGCAGAATTATGTGAGGGTGTGAGCAGAAGAGATGGGACATCTAATCAAGAAGAGATGTCTATATTGCCATCTAGATGACCTTCTTGCTTCTGATATTTTCTTTAGGAAAAACAGCCTACTTGGGTCAGATTTGCCATTGTTTTCAAGTACTGCTTTTACTGTATTATTTTTCTGTAAAAAGAACCTCCTGAACACACACACACACACACACACTCTTTCACATAGCATATTAAATCTAAACACCCACATAAATTCCCACAGATTTTTGGTGTATGAGGATCAAGAACTGACCTTGAGATTTTTTAAAACTCTCTGTGCAAGAGTTTGCAAGTGAAAATTTGCAAGTGATTGTGCTACAAATTAGCAAATACCAGAAACATTATCCATTGTCCAGCATCTAAACCGTGTCCAGCTCTTTGCGACCCCAGGGACCACAGCACAGCACCATCTCCCGGAGTTACTCAAACTCATGTCCATTGAGTCGGTGATGCCATTTAATCATCTCACCCTCTGTCTCCTCCTTCCCCTCCTGACTTTAATCTTTCTGAGCATCAGGGTCTTTTCCAGTGAGTCAGCTCTTCATATCAGGTGGCTCAAAATATTGGAACTTCACCTTCAGCTTCAGTCCTTTCATTGAATATTCAAGGTTGATTTCCTTTAGGATTGACTAGTTTGATTTCCTTGCTGTCCAAGGGACTCTCAAGAGTCTTCTCCAGAACCACAGTTCAAAAGCATCAAATCTTCTGTTATCTGTGGCATGCGGGATCTTAGTTCCTTCACCAGGGCTCAGACTTTAATCCCTGGTGTTGGAAGGTGGATTCTTAACCACTGGAACACCAGGGAAGTCATGAGCAATGTGGTGGATTTAAAAAGCCCAGATGGTTTTGCAGAGGTGGCAGCGGTGGTGATCTACTCTTCCTCTCTGTGGTTGCTCCAGGGTTGAAGGTAACAAATAATATCCATATCAAGTAAAATTGACTCTTTGAAGGAGGCAGCCAATGTTTCAATCTCTTTTCATACTTGCAAAGGGTCTAAGCTCCATTATCGAAGGCAGTAACTGCAGGATGGATGAAGACTTGTAAAACAGGTACCGTGGCAGCCTTCACATATTGTAAAAGGTGAAGTCCATTTACACTTCTCATTTAGCTGAATGAGAAAGAGTCATTTGCTTAATGGATAATTTTAACTCGATATCCAATAAGTGGATTAAGTAATTGAAGCACTTCAACACAAGGCAGAATATTTGTTATAGCATTTGGAAAAGAAACCATAGCCAGATCTGTCAGCAGCTTAAGATGGAAAATTCCTATTAGTCAATCTATCAATCACGGTTCATTATTAAGCAACATTCTAATGGTCTGGCTGCCCTGCTGACATGTTGTGGGCATTTGCAATGTTACACCAAGGTTGCAGGCTATCCTGATAGGCATCATGCTGTTAGTCCACTTGGTTAAATAGAAGTTGGTTTTATATTTAGCTGTGCATGGAGTGTACAGATGAAACAAATCACTCCTATAAGCTCAACAAGATGAATAGTTGCTGTTGAAAGCTAGCAAGGAGCTGGATGTAAGATTAATATGCAGTCCCAAGTTCCACTTCCAACAATTTTTATTGATTGTGTGAAAAAGTACTAAAATTCATGATTTCTTAGGTGAGTTAGATGGAAACTCTTGCATAGCTATAGTAGATGTAATTTCTCTGAAATGCACCATTTGTCTACAAACGCGGCTTTTCGTTTGGGACCACGTGCAATGAATTCCATGATGAGAGCAAAGACTTTTTGATGGCACTTTCTGCTGCAAGTAGGCCAGGTTCCCAAGCTAGCTTCTTTGAGCTCTTCGGTCTTTGCCAAATTGCCTTTTGGGAGAATTTTCTAAACGCCCCCCACTGCTGTGGTCCAAATACCAGGACTTATTTGGTGTTTGTTTTTCCATTCCCACAAACCACAAAAGATTGAATTTTCATGTATCTTAGCATTAAGATCTTTCTGCTAACATCTGAATGGCATTCCTGCTCATCTGGCACAGGGCTCCCCCTTCCTTCAGTAGGCTTGTGGAAAAAGAGGCCATTAGGGCCTGCCCTTAGTTACTTCACTTTTACAGTGTGGACCTAGGCTTCGGGTGAATGAAAGGGAGGGTTGGGTCAGGGTTGGTTCAGGGCACATAGTCCCGTTCTGTTGTGCTGTGTGCTTAGCTGTTCGGTCTTGTCTGACTCCTTGTGACCCCAACGACTGTAGCCCGTCAAGCTCCTCTGTCCATGGGGTTTGCCAGGCGAGAATACTGGAGTGGGGTGCCGTTTTCTTCTCCAGGGGATCTTCCCAACTCAAGGACTGAATCTGCGTCTCCTGCGTTGCGGCAGGATTCTTTACTGACTGAGCCGCTGGGGAAGCCTTCAACTAGCACACTTTGCTGTTTCTCTTTCCTTCAAAATTTGTTGTTGAAGTCAATACTTGAATTCAGTTGTAATACTAAAATTTTGATGAGAGGGGCTGATGGTTGTTCCATCCCTGACACTATATTCTTCTCTGGGAGTTGGATGCAATGGCCAAACATAATCAGTGAGGACATGGACAGCCTGATTGCTCTCCCCTCATCTTTTCTATAATTATGACATTTGGGTCATATTTATCACAGCTTCATCACATCAACAAAGGTTCATATCTATCGAGATAAGATGAGTCCCTTGATTCTTCAGTTAAATCAAGTTTTGCCGCACATCTGATGTTTGATTCTCCTAAAATATCTATGAACTCAATCTTCAAACCATCTCTTTGGCTCAGAGCCCAGATAAAGTAACTCCCCCCCCCCAAACTTTCAACTTTGTATAAAGATTTTATTGGAAGAGCTGACTTCCGAAAGTATCCTATCACAGTATGGTGACCCTAGCTACTCTATTTCCCATTCTTTTAGTGTCTTACTTTACACATGGTAGTATTTTTTAAGCCTTCTAATTATGTAACAGGCTTCCCTCTCAGAGACCTAGGTACCCATGCAAATTTCAAAGCAAGTGATAATGAGTTCTGATCATGAGATAATGCACTTTGAAATAAGAGGGAAAGAGACTTACTTTAAAAAAAAAAATCAGTGGGTGGTGCCTTAGCATCTCTTTTCTTCCTCCTCTTGGAGGGTGATTGGTGCTTCCTTGAATGTGAGGCAGAGAAGGTACAGCTATGAGAAAGCATCAGTACTCCACAAGAGAAACGGCAGCGAAAAGAGTTAGGAACTGAGAGAAGTCTGGTGCTCTGAACATCAAGTTCTGAGTGTGACTGAATAGATGGGTAGCTTAGTTGATCTCTTGAATAAACAGAGGTGATGGAGGGTGCACTGAATATCCTCTAAAGACACTCTCCTTTGGCCGTGAGCAGATGCCTTTGGGACAGAGATGTTTTCAGTAACATTTTCCATTCTAACCTCTCCCCTCTCCATTTCTGGTCTTCATAGTGGAGGGATAAAGACGATTTCATACATATATACAATGGACTATTACTCAGCCAGAAAAAGGAATGAAATTGGGTCATTTGTAGGGAGGCGGATACACCTAGAGTCTGTCACACAGAGTGAAGAAGTCAAAAAGAGAAAAAGAAATGTTGTATTAAATATATGAATGCATATATATGGAATCTTGAAGAATGGTTGAGTTGAACCTATCTGCAGGGCAGAAATGTAGTGGTAGGGACAGACATGTGGACACAGGCGGGGCGGGGTAAAATGGGATGAATTGAAGGGCAGGATTGAAACATATAGGTGGGGCGGGGGGTAAGATGGGATGAATTGAAGGGCAGGATTGAAACATATAGGTGGGGCGGGGGGTAAAATGGGATGAATTGAAGGGCAGGATTGAAACACATAGGCGGGGCAGGGGTTAGATGGGATATCAAACAGATAGCTAGTGGGAAGCTGCTGTATAGTGCAGGGACTTCAGCTCGGTGCTTTGTGAGGACCTAGATGGGTGGGCTGAGGGGAGTTGGGGGAGGCTCACCAGGGAGCAGAAATACACTTACAGCTGACTGGCTGGTTATACAGCAGACACTAACATGACAGTGCAGAGCAGTTACACTCCAAATAATAACACTAATAATGACGCCCTTATGCTTTAGCACTCCCGTTTCCAAAAGCATTAAAGTTGATTTTCTCATTCATGTGTATTAAAAGTCTAAATATTTACTTGGTTTTGTTGAGTCAGTGACCCTGTAATTCCTTATTACTGAATATCATTATTTTTACAATAATAATGGTGAAATAGTACTTCGTGTGATAATTTTTAATACTGAATGTGTGAACATGTTCCAACACCCTCTCTCTTCAATGAGACCTTACATAGGGAAGTGAGTGTAGTTCAGCAGGATGTCATCAAAAACTAGTGCTTCCTCTTTTCTCTCTACATCGAATTCTTCACTAAAATTAAATTACATTTTGGGAGGATTTCCGTTTGTCCACCGAGGGATTTGAAAATTCCCAGGTAGGGTACAAATAACTTAAAAGCTTGCTTATTTCCCATATTGTCTCCAGCATGTATGACTTCAGACTTCTAAATGTCTTGTTTACATGGCTACCATTTGAATGGCTGAAAGATAAATTGTGCTGGTTTAGACACCTATTTCTAGAGATGAAAAGGCACTTATCAAAAGAACACCACATAATAGGTGTACTTTTGCTGCAGACACAAAACACAAATGTAAAATGCACGAGGTAAATCTTCACCAGGAGAATTCTACTTTCCCCTGGTCCATTTACACACAAAGATTACATCAAATGCTGGCACTGGCAGGATCACCGCATGTTGTTAATAAAAACGTGTCACATCATTAATCCACTAAACTAAATGACTGCTTTTAGTTGCTTATGTATTAAATTCTTATAAGGAGCTTACGGTACAGAGGATATTACATTGTAGATGCACGTAGTTACACGAAATATACCTGATTAATCCAGGCCCTTCATATTATTGAAAATATAGACAGATATAAAGCATTCAGTGGAAAATCTTATGATGTATAAATTCTATGCTGTCTTATTAAAGGGGGATCTATTACAAATGGAATTGCTTTACATCCCTCTCCTGCCCATGTTACTTCTTTCTGCAATACTTTGTGTTAGAGGACCCACCAGAGGAAATGAAAAATAATTGTGGACACTCGTAAACTCAGTGATGTTGCTTTCTAATTTCGTGAGGATGGATGTTGAGCAAATCTGCCCCACTCTGACTCTGGGTTGGAGGACTGTGGTACTAAGAATGCTGGTTTGAACGCCATTTAAAATTTCCTGATCACGCGCGCACACACACACACACACACACACGAAGAAAAGCCAGTGCAGAGAGAGATCAAATGTAAGCCCTTCTGTTACATAAAATTCAGCAGCCATTCAACAAACAATTGCTTCATGTTAGAAGCGTGTTCTAATTAAATATTAGTTGCTGACTCTCTGTTGACCTCTGCTTCCTGTGTTAAAAATCACCATCCTAAAAGGCTTACGTTATGCATTTCATAATTACAAAAAGTTCCCAGAAGACGGCAATGTTTTATCGTATTGCTGCTTTTTGAAAAGGAAAGAATGTCTCCATAGTTCTGTGTCTGAATATATATATATATATATACACACACACACACATAAGTTTATTTGTGTGAAGATACATGATTGTATTTCACAAAATTTTTGNATATATATATATATATATATACACACACACACATAAGTTTATTTGTGTGAAGATACATGATTGTATTTCACAAAATTTTTGCAGTCATATTCCAAAAAGCACGAGGGAGATGAAAGAATATGGGTAACGCAGGGGGAAAAGGGGCTGGAGCAAGGAAAACAATAGGTACAAATTCCTACCAGTTTCCTCGGGCATCCAGAGCAGCTGCTTAATGACACATGTATCATTATATCCTGGAGTAGTTGCAGGGCAGAAACAGACTTGATTACACTACAGACAATTGTTTCACAATAATTCTGGGCCATTTTTCATTAGCTGTCTCCCCTCACAGCAAAACACGGGGTCATTTTTTTAAGGAGCAAAAAACAAAACAAAACAAAACACCCTTCTACCACAAGAAGGTTGTCTGACAGTTAAAGATTTTTAATAATTCATCATGCGTAACATTTTAGGCTCAATGCAAAATTTCTCAGCCATGACAACAAAGATGAGTGGAAAAAAAAAAAAAAACCAAGCCAGAGCTCAACTTGATTTTAGAAAAACAATAGGGTAAATAAAAGAAATTACACACTCCCTTTTCATGACTGTGTGTACATTTTTTTATTACTTGGCTGTTTCTGACAGGCTTTATCACTAGTAGGTGCAATCAAAAGGATTTGTTTTGAACAAATTGATTAAGAAGCTGATTTCTTTTTCAAAGAAGCATCGGTTATTGTTTAAGTATTTTCACGCATCATCTGACTGCCATCGTATCAAGGAATTTAAAGTTTTACTTCTAAGGAAGATGGAGAATTTCAGTCAATGTTTCTGTCTTTCAAGGAGTAGCATTAAGTACCTTAAGACTTTATTTTTCCTCGGGATAATAATAAGTAATCGTTGTAAGGAGCTAGGTAAGTCTCAAGTAACTATTCGGACTGATGGATAAGCATCAGTTTTCGAATCCCCGCAATCACTCTGTGATGTAGGCACCCTTATAATTTCCATGTAATAGACTCTAGGTCAGGGACCTTCCATCCATGTTAGGCAGAACCCCCTTGGGTGGTCCAAAGAGACTGTGTATGAGACAGGGAAACTCGCTGTGACCAGCAGTTACTGTCAGAGGACGATGACCGGCTCTTCTGGAAGACGGAAGGTATTAAACACAAGGTGGGAAAAAGGACACGCACAGCTGGGAAAACCAAACCTGCAGATTTGAAAACCATGATAGGGTTAATGTTTGGGAGAGAGGTTCACTTAACATTATAACTCTTTTCCTGAGTTCTGAGATGACAGTGCCAACCCTCAGCGTAACAAAGAACACATCCCTGGTAAGGCTGGCAAGAGCTCTAAGAAGAGCCTTCACAAAATCACATGTCAAGTGTATAAAACAGAACTCATAGGATTACCAAGGGAATCAATTATATTGAAACAGTTGACAAATATTTACAAATTGTTATATATTTATATGGATGCTTCATCATTAACGCATGCAATAAGAATATCTATGGGGGGGAGTCCAATAACAAATATAATTTCAAAGCAATGATGAATGTAAGCAATATTTTAGGATAATTTCAGTGTCTCTAAAGGAAGAGTCTCCCTGTGGTTTCTACTGAGGGCAAAGCCACAGTATTGCTAATACCATTGTCAGGTATTGTCTATTTTCATAATCAATGGGAATTCTAACTCTCGGTGGAAGAACAGGGGAAAATGTAATTCTGTGAATGAACTTACATGCAATTAATTTTATCTTTTTCGAAAATACTGAATTCAAAGTGTACTGTTTTTCCTCTCTGAAGTACACCACCAAATATGGCCCAGTTGACAAAGTAGGTGAGCCTTACCAATGGTTGCTAGAAAAGTGGGAAGGAGAGAGGAAAACCAACCAGAATAACTGGAAAATACGGTATGAGCTACCAGGACACATTTTCAGAAGCTATCATGAAGGCTCCTGCAAGATCTCAGTCTAAAGAAGCACCATGGTTCAGAGCTGATCCTCTAGGTTAAAGAAAGCTCTTCCCTGATGGACAACTTGGAATGGGCGTGGTCAGGGCTAGTTATGAGGATATCAGAATTCAGATTACACACGTGGCAATGCATGGATGTGGTGACGTGCTTCTTAGAGGTAATGATGGTGGAGCTTCTTTGATGCTGGATGCTGTTGGAGACACCACTCCTCTCTCTGAAGAAGCACAGTCTACGAGGGGTGACAGACAAGGGCAGAGACCGGAAGGGCTAGACTGATGTCTGTTACTGCGAAAGGCAGACAGGTGTGTCTTTCATACACATATATATTTACATGAAATGGAAGAAACAGCATCTTGAAATGTATAACATGAAATCAACCATTCCAGAGCTTAGCTGGGAAGTGGTGACTTCCATGTGGCTGTGGGGGAAAAAAAAATGCCTAGTAGGATGTGGGAGATCTGCGAGAGATTGAAAAAGTCACGCTTACTGAAGCAGACTAAGGTTAGATTTTGAAGTGTTTCATCGTCCGGCAAAAGCCTTTAGATTGTCTTCTGCAAAACACAAAGACCTAAGCAGAGATCTTTAAGCAGGAGAGTGAAATGATTAGATCTGTTTTATGGAGAGACTTGAGCAACTCTGAATTCAAACGCCTAGAAAAGTGCGTCTCAGACACAGCTCCTCCAATCTTTCAAGTCTAATCTGTGCTACTTCTCTTTGCCTGACACTATCCTTTTTCTTTGCCTCCATTCAGGAAGTCAGCACCACACTGAATGCCACGACGAGGCAGAATCATCATCTTGTCAGCAAAACTTTACATTGTCCCCACCATTGAGGCCACCGCTTTTTTACTTTATGAACTATGGCCCATGGTTGGGTCAGCAACTGTCAGCTGGATAACCATCCCTATCTACTTTATGTAGGCTGATACTGTCTGAAAAGCTTTCAAGGTTGAGCTAATAGAATTTCAGGATAACTTTATTGTGACTGGAATATGGAGCAATTCAGGAGACCTGAGACCATTTCAATGTTCCCAAATAAGGTTCTTAGAAAGAAATGCTTTACAGAAGATAGCTAAGTGGTAAACCTCTGTTCCAAGGAATTGAACAGAAAAAAAAAAAAAAAATCCCAGAAAAGCAGTTCTTAAAGGCTTTAATATGAAGATCCAATTTGCAAAGAAATGGGACTATAAGCCAGAGGCTGGGGAATGTACTAGATGACAGGATAAGAGAAATGAACATCTTTCCTAACTTTATTTTTTAATTTATGACATCTTTGCCCATATGCTTCACATTAGGAGTTTGACTTCCTTCAAAGCAAGATTTTAAAGTATTAAAACAATTCCAACTAAAGCAAACAACTGTTCAGATACATAATGAGATAGATGAGAGATAGTAGAATAAAAATGTTAACAATAATTTGCCCTCGATTTACCTCAAAATATTTGTAAATAACAGACATCGCTCCTGGTTGGACCCTTAAAAAACACAGCAGATGAACAGGAGAATGAGGAGGCCCAGGGGTGGTCTGTCTGTCAGTGGTCGTGTAGCCCAGAGTCAGAACGGTTCTGATGGCCATTCTCTCCTCCGGGAGAGTTCTCCTTCCTTGTCCTTGTGAAAGCGGAGTCTCTGTCCTGAGAAGGTGGGTCAGGTGGCTAGAGAACCAAAGGAACCTGACCTTCCAAAACTCTGCTGCTGCTGCTGCTGCTAAGTTGCTTCAGTCATGTCCAACTCTGTGCGACCCCATGGACTGCAGCCCACCAGGCTCCACTGTCCATGGGATTCTCCAGGTAAGAGTGCTGGAGTGGGGTGCCATTGCCTTCTCCATCCAAAACTCTACCCCTGTGCAATAAATTTTAGGGGCTCTAATAGAGGAAACAGAGGCTGAGCACCGAAGAACTGGTGCTTTTGAATTGTGGTGCTGCAAGGAGATCAAACCAAGAGATCCTAAAGGAAATCAACCCTGAATAATCATTGGAAGGACCGATCCTGAGCCTGAAGCTCCAATATTGTGGCCACCTGACGCCAAGAGCTGACTCCCTGGCAAAGCCCCTGATGCTGGGAAAGATCAAAGGCCAAAGGAGAAGGGGGTGGCAGAGGATAACATGGTTAAGAGAGCATCATTGACTCAATGGACATGAACCTGAACAAACTCCAGGAGATAGTGAAGGACAGGGGAGCCTGGTGTGTTGCATTCCATAAGGTCACAAAGAGTGGGATACAATTCAGTGACTGAACAACAGATAAAGGAAACAGGAATCACAAAAGAATTCCACAGGCAAGGAGTGAGGAGCTGAAAGTGCCAATGTCTGAAAGTACTTAGTAGCAAGCCTCAGAGTAAGAACCACAGTCCTTGACCTGATTGAGAACAAAGCTTGGGAAGGTAGGTGGAACTCTGAAGAAACCATTGCTTAATAGCCTACAGATGTATGTCCAAAGTCTTTGGAGCATGTTACTCTTTGACTTGCATATGACACGTGTGGTAACCCCTTTCAATATCTCCTTGAGTCTGGGCGTCTGGAATCTAGCAGTGGGCTATCAGGATGTCCACTCCAAACAAAGTACTTAACTAGACTTCTGCATAAGAGTGGTGTGGATACTTCATGTGATGTCTGGGAAAATGCTGAGTTCCCTCAAATGTTCATGGGTTGGAGGTTTCAGATCACTTTAGGAGGGTATTACATTTCACTAGACCAAACCCTGAACCAGACATCAGGAACAAAAGGTTTTGATGGGCAGCTTTAAGAGGTTACCACATTCTTCTCAACTTGCAAGCATGAATGTTAAATCTCTCAAGTAAAGGAAAAAACACTTTACTAAAAGATTCAGCAAAAGGAAAGCCCCCTGACACATGTGGAGCTGAGGTTGGACATGAGCCACTCTCAAGAAATCACATCCCTTTCCCCTCATTTACTGGATCTGATGAACCGTGTTCAGCAAGCCTGTTTCTGTATCTTCTGATGTATCTTATCACTTAGCATCAACCGTTCTTCCTAGGTGGTTCAGATGATAAGGTATCCGCCTGCTAAGCAGAAGACCTGGGTTTGATCCCTGGGTCAGGAAGATTCCCTGGAGAAGGGAAAGGCTACTTACTCCGGTATTCTGGCCTGGAGAATTCCATGAACAGAGGAGCCTGCTGGGCTAGAGTCTATGGGGTTGCAAAGATTTGGAAGTGGCTGAGCAACTAACACATACTAAAAAGTAGGCCTTATTCTAGGGATCCCGAGGTGGCGCTAGTGGTAAAGAACACCCCAGCCAGTGCACCCCTGGGTTGGGAAGATCCCCTGGAGGAGGACAGGGCACCCCGCTCCAGTACTCTCCCCTGGAGAATCCCAGGGACAGAGGAGCTTGGTGGGCTACAGCCCATGGAGTCACAGAGTCAGACACAACTTAGTGACTTAGCACCCACACACAGGCCTTATTTTAAAGGCTTTACATGTGTTACTTCCTGGTATACAGTAAAGTGATTTAGTTACGTATCTGTTCTTTTTCAAATTCTTTTCCTATTTGGGTTGTTAGCTATACTCCAATTAAAAAAAAAAAAGACTTTACACGTGCTGACTTATCTTTTCACCAGTGCAGTGAGGTAGCTATAATTATTAGTATTATCTTCCTTTTATATCTGGGAATCTAGGGAACTGGGAGGCTAGGTAACTCACCCAAGAGTAGAACTACTTACTAGGGGAGGTGGGATGGATTCCGATTCAGGAACAAAGGTTAACTTGACAGCATCAAGAAATGAGGTATGTATGTCCAGCATCAGCTGCCCAGTCAGAGCTTTGTACCAGTCTCGTCAGAACAGCAGCTCTGCCTGGCCCCAGGAGGGCTTCCCAGGAGTCACCAGTGGTAAAGAATCCACCTGCCAAGGAAAGAGACACAGGAGACGTGGGCTCGACCCCTGGATCAGGAAGATCTCCTGGAGTAGGAAATAGCAACGCGCTCCAGTATTGTTGCCTGGAGAATCCCATGGACAGGGAGTCTGGCCACGGGGTCACAAGGAGTCAGACACAACATGTACACAGGCATGCACACTGGCCCCAGGAAAAGCTGTAAGGCATGAGGTGATCGCCCACAGGAAACCCGAGATCCCTTCCAGGAGACACAAGAAACCAAAATCCAAAAGGGATCCCTGGGGCTATACCCCGACCCCAGAATCCCTCATCAGCTAGGACAGAGTGAAACCAGAGAGTTGGAAGTCTTGCTGGACTGCTGACCTAAGAAAACCCTGCGTGATCACGTCAGTTCCAGCCTGGATCTCGTCCACCGCCCTGAGACTAAAGGGCATGGGCCATCAGCAGGATGCCAAGGGCCTGCCCTTCAGTGCTCACAGTTCACCTTTTGTTATTCGTTCATTCGTTTATTCGAAAGTATTTACGGAACTTCTTCTATGTTGCCATGTTGCATGTAGAGCAGGTTTCTCAGAATATTGACAATAAACACAACAGACCTGTGGCCACGATCACAAGTTTGTGGGGAGACAGATGGATAAAGATAGAATTTCAAGGCAAGGAGATGTGTGCAACAGCAGCCGAGGTGGCTCAGAGTTCAGACCAAGCCCATGTAGCGGAGAGGATTGAGAGGGAAAGTAGTCAGAGCAAAAGAGACCCTGCGGAGGCCTTAAGGATGAAGAAAGGACTTAGAGGGAGTACCAGCAGCTGACATTTGCTAAGCTCTTACTGCATGCCAGGGACCACGTAAGACTTTCACCAGCGCCAACTCATGTAATAAGAAAGACACTGCTGTTATCCTCATTTTACAGATGATGACAAACAGGACCAGGTTCAAGGAACTTGCCCCGAATCACATAATTATGCAGCCGACCTAGATCTGGTCCCAGGCAGCTGGCTTCAGTATCTATGCCTTTTACAGCTAGGCTGTTCTGGTCAAGTCAAGGGCTTCCTGGCTAGAAATGATGGAGGGAACCATCGCTGTGGTACATGAATATGAACATGAACGATGAGGCGTGAAGAGAAAGTTGAGGATGACTGGACATGCACCTGGAGAGGTAGGCTATGTAAGACACTCTCCACAATGATGGTTATCCGGATTTCAGTTTGTAAACCATGAGAAATCCCGGGAAGGTACACATGGATGAAGCAGATCTCCATTTAGAAAGACAACTCTCAGAAATGGAAGGGTGTGCTGGAAGAGGGTTTTGTTGTAGGCAGAGCTCAATTAGGAGATTTCTGTCATGAAATTTCTGCCCACCACACGGGGTGGGGGGCTGGGCACATGCCTGCCTGTGTAGTATTCCAGCAATACACCTCCCACGCAGCTGTCCCTCAGGGAATTGATGTTCCGACTCTTCGCAACCCCATGGACTGCAGCCAACCAGGCTCCTCCATCCATGGGATTTTCCAGGCAAGAGTACTGGAGTGGGGTGCCATCGCCTTCTCTATGTTACCTGAAAGGGGTAATTAAAATGGATGGGAATGTATATGGGTTGGTTGGTATGGCATCCATGAATTCTACCTCCAGGTGCAAGAAAGCAGTTAAATACAATTAAGGCGAGATGATCCAATCGTTGAAAATGGGTGTTACAGAATCTTGTCCTAGTAAACTATAAACCCTATAATCCCTTCTAAAATGTTACTGCAAATCCCTGCCTTTAAATAAATATTTAATAACAGGGGATTATTGAGGAAGGTTATATTTCAAAAAATCTTAATTGCTCTAAGGAGAGCATCTGTGGACCCAGGTATTAACACACCTAATTGCCACTCAAATACATTTATCGACTGAGATGATCAAATGAAGTGCCAGCAATGGCTTTTCTAATCTTTGTTTGGGAAGGTTTAGAAGATTGACAGTTTCATTGCCTCCAGTTCAGCTTTTCCATGTCTCATACCCTTTCATTTTCAATTCATCTTTTATGGATAGATAGGCCTTGGAGTGAAATTCAACCTTCCATTTCATTACTAGGATGCATAATTTTCCAAGTTTTCCTGTATTTTTATTTTTAGATACACTCTCTATTGCACACACATTCAGTTCAGTTCTAAAAGTCGTAAGTAGACACGGAAACCTTATCCTTAGCTATCTTTTCTCCTACACAACCAATTTATTCAACACATATATATTTGTTGAGCATTTATTTTGGACCAGGCACTAGTATAGTCCCTCAGAGAAGCAGAGAACAAACTTGCTGCTGCCTTCAGATTTGGACAAAGGTGGAGAAAATGGACACTCAAGAAACCAAACATGGAAAAATATTGGAGCAGGATCACATGGACACACCAGATTAAGGGTTCTGGCTTATATTCTAAGTCAAATGGACTAAAAATGCATGAAATAACCACTAAAGTTAAAATGATTGCTCTTTGACATTTCTCTTGATTTTAATCAGTTAATTTAAAAAAATAGTGTGAACGGTCTGAAATTGATGACAGGTGCTAGGGAAGGCTGACACTGAACAGAAAACCAAAGAAATGGTCATTCTTGACTTAATTTTTCCACCACCAGTTCTAGTTTATTTAAAAATAGTTAGCTTATTTTATTGGAAAGTAAATATTGTCGGGACTTTCCTGCATCCCACCTAGATGAGAAATACCACACAAAGACTAAAATTTCCGTAACCCATGTAATAGCGACTAATGTATTCGTGGAAACAATCAATTTTTTTTTCCAAAGAAACTATCATGATTCAAAGTTAATCTGTTCCAAGAAAAGGAGCTGGAGCTGGTTACTGACATGCAATCATTCATTTCTTATTTTACCAACAGTAATTAAATTGCCCGGAACTGTTGTCATTTAACAGCCTATTAATTGACTAATGGGCATTACTTGCATTCAGAGTATAGGTAAAATCCAGGGATTAAGCAAGAAGGAAAAGAGATTTTCAAACTCTGCCTGTCATCCTGAAATGAGTACATGTACTTCATTTGTAAGGTAATTTGTAAATGCGTAAGTGGCTTCTGACTCTGAAGAGATGGGCATGCCGACCTGACATTACGGGGCAGCGTGGAACCTGCAGCCTCCCGGAGCCACGAGGTGGTCTCTGAACACCTTTCTCAAGAGCAGAAGGATCCACCATCCTTTGCCACTAACAGGATGCCTTCTTCTGCTGAATCTTCTTTTCCTAATATTTATTTTACTTATCTGGCTACACTGAGTCTTAGTTGTGGTGTGTGGGATCTATTTCCCTGAGCTGAGATCAAACCTGGTCCCCCTGTATTGGGAGCTCGAAGTCTTGGCCACTGGACCACCAGGGAGGTCCCTGTATCTTCCTTTCTCATGAAAGATTTCACTCACCCTTGCCAAGGCACCAGGGTGCTTTTGAGGCATATTATTTTGCACTCCTGGTTGGGGTCATTCCGATGTTTCTAATGCAATGCTCACGCAGGACTTTTCCAGCTTTGGAAATTTAAACATGAATGCTTTATGGGAATCTCATAGCCCATTTCAAGGGTCTAGGTTATGTGTATATCAAGGCCTGAAGTTTCCTGAGATCTTTACATCTTTGACTCTCCAGCCTCCACGGAACAAGGTGCCAAGAGATGTCTGATAAATTGAATTAGGAAAGCAAACAACTTATAACAAATCCTCTGTCCATGAGACTTCCCAGGAAAGAATACCAGAGTGGGCTGCCATTCCCTTCTCCAGGGGATCTCCCGACCCAGATATTGAGCATGGGTCTCCCGCATTGCAGGCAGATTCTTTACTGTCTGAGCTACCGGGGAAGCCCCAAATAAGGTCCAAAGGAAGTGGCAAAATTGACATTCACAAACATTTCGTTATTAAAAGTTGCACTTCTGGGTCATCATCATCTTAAGCTGCTAGCAACCCAAAGGCCAGAATCTCTTTCATAAAATTCTCCTCAAAGATCTTACTGCCAAACAACGTTTCTTTCCGATTACTCTCTGAGGACGCCGACAGGCCATGTTTCCTTTGTGGGGCCAAGAAACCTCCCTTCTTGGACTTCACGCAGCTCAAGATCACATCGTCCTTGCCAGGAAACCTCTTTGGGTAGGCTCATCATGGCTCCGTGGAGCATTTATACTTCCTCCTCTTTCAGAGTCCTGTGTTCTGCGGACCTTGCCTGAGGAATGCCTTCCCTGGAGGCAAACGCCGCTGGTGCTCAGTGCCTCAGTTTACTCTCTGTAAAAATGGAGACAGTAATGCCTTCTAATGTACTGACGCATAAGTCAGCTGGAAAATTACTTTGGCAGGAAACTGAAGGCACAAGTGGGGCAGAATCAAGCAAGATGTCATTGTTCTCTTTATTTGGGATCTTTCTGGACCCACTCTCTTCTGCTTCTCGTTCACTGCAGATGACATTAAGTGGTCTCTCTTCTTTCTGCAGTAGAACTGACCTACAGAATATTCTGCGGCCTTCTGTTTCTGAACATCGACCTAAACAGTGCAAATGTAAAATACTTGTTTAAAATTACACAGCATTTGTGCGCTGTATCTGTGTGCTCAGTCGCTCAGTCGTGTCCGACTCTGCCACCCCATGGACTGCAGCCCACCAGGCTCCTCCGTCCGTGGGATTCTCCAGGCAAGAATACTGCAGTGGGTTGCCATGGTCTCCTACAGAGGATCTTCCCGACCCAGGGATCGAAACTGCACCTCCTGCGTCTCCTTCATTGGCAGGCAGATTCTTTACCACGGAGCACAGTCTACTCTTTAACTAATTTAAGAACATTTTATTCACTACCTACTACTGTATATACAAGATGTTATGTCAAGGTGCTTCACGTATTTCATCTCCGCTCAAAGCACCCAGTGGGCTAGGTCATTTCTCCATGTTTCTTCAAAGGTATCATGAGAGGTTCGAGTCAATAGGTTTTCCTCTCAGAGGTATTTAACTCTAAGCCTTATTTGTAATTATGGAGTAAACAACCTCATTTCACAATAAAGAGATGGCTGTCATCTGGGAGTCTGGGAAGGACTATGGGACGTTTCCTAATTTGCCGGGTAGCACGCACATTAGATTCATTCCTTTGCCAAAGGCCAAACAGCGTACAACGTGGGAGAGTGTTGCCTGGCACAGTGCAGTCCCAGTAAAAGTCATAAATAAACACATTCTAATATCTGTGCTAGGACCTGGACACTATTCTCAAATTTGAATTCAAAGGACAATGCAGTGCATTTTTATAACAAATCATTGACATGAGAATTTTCTGGGAGAAGCCACTGTGTACCATCAGTTGATGGCTCACCTCACCCCTTTGTGGAAGTCTGCAGACCAAACTGTCAGACTGGCTGGCTTACAAATTGCAAAATTATTTTTCCCTAAATCCCCAACATTCATGATTTCATTTCAGTAAAACGGTAATTTAAACAATGACTAAACGTGTAAGAAAAAAATACATTGAAGCCCTGGAACAATTTATTAAAAATGGTAGGACATTTTCTGCAGTATTTTTAATGCATCACTTAGGATTGTATTGATTCAATATCAGAGCTCTTGGAAACAAGCCTCTTACCAATATCTAAGACCCTGATGTTGCTAGAAAATGTAAGATTTCCACTGTTCCTGCTGAGAATTCTTCCCAATAAATGTATGTTTTCCACCGGGGCTCAAACCACTGCTACTTGTGTTTTTAATTTTTCCTCCTGTTCCTTTTTCATATTATTCAGTTTTCTTTTTTCTTTCCTTTTCCCGAAAAAAATAGACATATTAGACACTATTCCTCTAAGACAACTTGCACTTTAGGGGGCCATTTGAATGATACACTTTGTTATAAGTTATAGCCAGAAAAGCACCAGTGTGCAGTGTGAAAGAACTGAGAAATGCATTAATGCTTAGCTCTGTAAGGTGGTTGACTGCAAGTCTTGGCAGAGATGAGCTTTCACGATCTCTCCCCTTTTTGTGCAGGCTTTTCTGCAAAATGTTTAAGAAATGTCTGGTTGCAACCTTGAAGAGACAGGACATCTACCTCTGAATTTAATGTTCTTTTCTAAAATGTAATTTTATTTTTAATTGGAGGATAACTACTTTACAATATTGTGATGGTTTCTGCCCTACATCAGCCACAGGTACATCTCCCAAGACGTACCCAAGATCCTCCCCTCCCTACAAAGCCAGCTCCCGCGTCCCTCCCCATCCTACCCCTCTAGGTTGTCACAGAGCAATATCATATGTTAATGCATGTAATGAGTTCTTTGTTAGGCTTTAGCATCACAGCACAGTTTGCTAGGAGAACAGAGAGCATTTGGCTAGGGTTGTGGATCTGAATCTGGGTTCAGCAATTCCTCCTGCCAAGAGTGGACTCGGGATTCCAAGGCAGAAAGTCGTGGGTTCTGACAGGGATTTGCCTAGAGGTGGGGAGGAGGGCATGGGGCTGGGGGAGGGCAGCCAGAGAGAGACAGAGACAGAGAGAACAAGGAGGAGGGGTGTGGGCAGAGACCAGTTATCCTGTGACTAGTGGGACAAAAGTGTTCCTTAAGGCAAATCCCAGGAGATGTAATGAGATATTTCCTTTTCCACTTTCCTTTCTGAAGTTGTCGGAGGAGCTTGTTGAGAAAACAGACACTCAGGTAGCAAGCAACCTGGAAAGGGGAGATGCACCGTGTTGCTTTCTGCTGTTCATTATTTTGTCAAGCACACACTATAGACATCTACTAATAGTAATTTAGCCAGTTATATCTTTTAAGTTCAGTTCAGTTCAGTCGCTCAGCCGTGTCCAACTCTTTGCAACCCTGTGAATCGCAGCACGCCAGGCCTCCCTGTCCATCACCAACTCCCGGAGTTCACTCAAACTCACGTCCATCAAGTCCGTGATGCCATCCAGCCATCTCATCCTCGGTCATCCCCTTCTCCTCCTGCTCCCAGTCCCTCCCAGCATCAGAGTCTTTTCCAATGAGTCAACACTTCGCATGAGGTGGCCAAAGTATTGGGAGTTTCAGCTTCAGCATCAGTCCTCCAATGAACACCCAGGACTGATCTTTAGGATGGACTGGTTGGAGCTCCTTGCAGTCCAAGGGACTCTCAAGAGTCTTCTCCAACACCACACTTCAAACGCATCAATTCTTCGGTGCTCAGCCTTCTTCACAGTCCAACTCTCACATCCATACATGACCACAGGAAAAACCATAGCCTTGACTAGACGGACCTTAGTCGGCAAAGGAATGTCTCTGCTTTTGAATATACTATCTAGGTTGGTCATAACTTTTAAGCGTCTTCAAAAAAACTGGCTCTTTCTTAAAAAAGAAATTGGGGTTCATTTTCCTTTTATAAAGATTTCTTTTTTTAAGGAGGTAATACCAGCTTCCCTGGTGGCTCAAATAGTAAAGAATCTGCCTGCAGTGCAGGAGACCCAGGTTTGATCCCTGGGTCAGAAAGATCCCCTGGAGAATGGCACGGCTACCCACTCCAGTATTCTTGCCTGGAGAACTCCGTGGACAGAGGAGACTGGCGGGCTACAGTCCATGGGGTCACAAAAAGTTGGACACGACTGAGGGACTGACACCTCACCTCAACACTGCTTTATAACATTGCTTCATGTGTACACTGTAGCTGAACTTCTGTGCACACTCTAGTCTCCACCGATAGTTCTGTTGCCAGCCATCCACATAGCTGACCTCTGTTACCCATTTTGCTGTCCCCCATCTCCCTGGGAAAGATTGAAGGCGGGAGGATAAGGGGGCGACAGAGGATGAGAGGGCTGGATGGCATCACCGGCTCAATGGACATGAGTTTGCGTGAACTCCGGGAGTTGGTGATGGACAGGGAGGCCTGGCGTGCTGCAGTCTGCGGGGTCGCAAAAAGTTGGACACGACTGAGCGGCTGAACTGAACCTCTCCCTTCTCCTTTGGTGACCACTACTTTGATTTTTTGTACATTAACACACATACACACGCACACCCAGTCTTCATCTTGCCTTCTGTTAATCATAGCACTGGATATTTTTCTTTCCAGCTGAAATCCCTGGAGACACAAGAATGCTGGGCCCCGGAGAGCATATCTGTGTGCTTGTGAGGAGTTTTTGATACAGACTATGGAAACCAACACATTCATATACACAGAATATAAATGTAAGACATTGGAGGTACATCGAGTGATCTCTACAAATAGTGAGTTACTGAAAAATTAAGTTCAGAACATAGACAGGAATGCAAAGACGAGATGCTAGGGACCACAGCTGAGGTCACCCTGCACTTATTAATCCATTCTGGTTGGGGTAACCCGCAGGCTCTGTGTCCTCACGGCTAGAAGCTGACGCTGCCGTGGTCAGTCAGAACCTTTGCCTCTGGATGCTGTGCCTGTGGATGGGCCCACCCCGTGGGGGATGCTCTGCAATGATCCCTGCAATTTCTACCCTGGGCTACGATTGTTTACCACATTCAACCTTTTAGTTACTCAACCTCCAAATACGTATTTCTTCTCACAATTAGATCGAGACAATAACTCTTCCAATATAATGCCACTCCATGGGCAACCAAAAATATCCCCTTTCCGTTCCCAAAGAGACCATTCAAATTCTCATCAGTATCCGCTTATGGCTCCAAGTGGCAGCTTTCTGGGGCAAGGTCATGCCTTCCCTTAGCCTGCCATGATTGTGGCTAGACAGTCTGAAGCCTATGGCAGAAGCTGCAGAGTTAGCTGCAGCCAATGCTTCCTGTATAAATGCAGCGGCGGGGGTTGGGGGATGAAACAAAACGGGAAACTGAAAAATGTAAACTCACACAGGCACAAGAAGAGACTTTGTGGATAAATGCTGTTGAACTTCTGGATTTCAGGCAACAAAGCATCACTGGTATTTAGTCCTTTCCTTTCTCATACCATCTCAGGCTCTCTTTGCCTTTGTCCAGCCCCACATTTGCTCAGGCTTCTCACCCAGTATGGAAATCCCAGGTTTTGGTGACCCTTTCTATGTTTCAATATCTTTTGCCACTGGGCAGGCTAATATACTGAGATGCACTGAAGATTCCTCTGAATTCCATCTCCAGGGCTCTCTGCTCTACACAGGGGATCCTAACCTTCCCTCATCGTCAAGAATCCTAACCCTCCCTCACAGTCAGTGTCAATAACAGAAAGAAGACAACAATATCACTACTATTATGTTTTAGCTGGTACAATCGTGAGTTTACGGTGCCTGAATTAAGTAGCAGCCTTAGGCTGACTTAACACGAGTACTGTTGGATCAGTGGAAGAAGTTCTTGCCTGATTACTAAGGAAGTGGAAAGGAACAAAAATTGTAAATGGGTCATTTCTGTGAGAGTGAGGACCTACACTTCTATCCCTTGGATTCTGGAAACCTATATTCTACCTATGGAGAAATGGTGCCATATATTGCTTACCATGTCAGAGAACATAATGCATTTTACAGGACCACGTCCCAAACTGAGAAGGGGTTCTCTCCCTGCTGAGACTGTGAGTCCTGGGTAGATCACATCGTTATTCTATATGGCCATCTGCATCTGGCTGATAAGTGGATTTTAAGACCCTGAATTCCATCATCCCATTGCTTTTGTTCATTCTTTAACTGTATATGTAGGTCTCTTCACATATAATTTTTTTTAATGCGAGAAGCTTGCTTCTTGGTCTCCCTTACCTTTATAAAGGCACTGGCTAGTGTCTCCCCCGGAGAAGACAATGGCACCCCACTCCAGACTCTTGCCATGGACTGAGGAGCCTGGTAAGCTGTAGTCCATGGGGTCGCTAAGAGTCGGATACAACTGAGTGACTTCACTTTGACTTTTTGGTTTCATGCATTGGAGAAGGAAATGGCAACCACTCCAGTGTCCTTGCCTGGAGAATCCCAGGGATGGGGGAGCCCAGTGGGCTGCCGTCTATGGGGTCGCACAGAGTCGGACACGACTGAAGCGACTGACCACCAGCAGCAGCAGCAGCAGTGTCTCCCCTATCGCTTGTTTCTGCAGTTGTTTTCTACAGCCCACGCCCTGGATACATGAGTGTAACCAAGAGAACACAACAGCTATACTAAGTTAATCCGAGAACTAACTTCTTGGAACATCATTTAGCAGCTCACAGAAACAAGCAGAGGCCCATTAAAATGAGTGTAAGCCAAGGGAAGCTTAGCTGTGGAGACGGAGGTGTTCTACTAAAAAAAGACCTCGCGAAGGAGCTACCATCGGCACTTATTCTACCACTGCTTCTGGAGATTCCAGCTGCCACTGCTCGGAATTTTACCAGGGCCTTCCCACTCCACGCTGATACAGCATATGGCCTCTAATCCTCACTTCGAATCTCACGTTCAGGTTTCAGAGCTTTTGCTGAAAGCAAGCAGTTGTTCTATTCCAGGTCATACGCTGGCGCCTTAACTTTCAGAGATGAGGAAATGGAGTGTTTGGTCTCCTTTTTCATTTAGGTAAGAGTATGTCTTCCACAAACACTCTCACAATGGAGATTCCTCCAAAACAGGAATGAGTTTATACGCTGGGAAAATGACGAAAGTCCACAAGTGCCGTTAGAAGGGTGAGGGAGACTGGCTACACTACTTCCGCACTGACCTCAGCACGTGCTGCATTTTAGTAGACAACCTTTCGGTAGCTGAGTGTGTTTGCTCAGTCACTCAGTTGTGTCTGACTCTTCTTGACTCCATGGCTGTGGCCCGCCAGGCTCCTCTGTCCTTTGTCCATGGAATTTTCCAGGCATGAATACTAGAGTGGGTTGCCATTCCCTCCTCTAGGGGGTCTTTTAGAACCAGGGATCAAGCCTGAGTCTCCTGGATCTCCTCCACTGGCAAGCGATTCTTTTCCACTAGCGCCATTGCAAATATGCCTGCCTAATCATCGCAGGGCCGACCAGGTCCGGAGTTTGCTCTGTGCTTTGCCAGTGTCTACTTACATTAATTTAGTGAGTTTTTTAATCTTGTTGGACATTATTGAGAGGGCTGGTGCCTGACAGTGTTAACCTTCTTAACATCTAACTTGATTAATCTTCCTCTTCTGACTGTAATTGGGCTGGTTTATGAGCAGGCGTGGAGGTTGTTTTTGTAACTCTTCACATGGGCCCCAGCAGGATGAATATAAGATGATTTTGCATGTGCTATTGATACTCTCATTTCAGAACCCAAATCGAAGCATGTACCCCTAAGATATGGTTTTTAACTTGACCTTCCATCATTCTTCCAAGATACAGGGCTGCAGTGGAAACCTGCAGGTGGGAAGAGAGACAGAGGATGATTTATTTAGTTTCGGGCCTATGGAGGTTGAGGGGAAGAAGGAAGCTCTGGAAGCAAACTCCTAGGGAGGAAGGAGTAAGTGTCACAGCCATAAAAACTCAATTCTCCCAAAGGCCAAATGAGTGTTGTACATTTTTTTTCTTCCCTATTCTGAATTAAGTTCGTTCTGAAATAGAAATCCTTTTCTTTTTCCTTTTACTTCCCTTCCATTCTCAGCTTCTGTCTAGGGACCCTATTTAGGATGAAAATAAATGGACCATTTCAGCATAAATGTAGCGGTGCAGGAAAGAGTGTGGAAAGTGCTTACTGCATAAAACACATCCCTTTCTGACTCATTACATCCCTTTTCTGCTGTGTATAAGTGGACACCTTTCACTAACTCACCACAGGGTGGTTGTGGACGTGCCTTTTGAAGGGAGGAGAAGTCCTCTCCCAAAATACGTAGGACTAAACTATAAATCAAACAGACTTCTCAAAATCAATCAGTTAACAAAAGAGGTCTTCCAAAACCTGTCTCAGCCAAGCTCGAAACCCAATTTTCCAGATAATTCAGTCCCAGGAACAGATACGTTTTCATGAAAGATGAGCATCTTTCATGATCAAATGATGTTCTCATTAGAAAACTGTTTATATGGAAAATGCCAAGAATTATCTCCCCTCAAAAGTAAAGCTTTTAAAAAGCAAATTGGAAATCAAAGTATGGGATATAACTAAGTGAGGTGATATAACCTATCTGTTATCTGGATTTTTAAGAAAGTCTTAAAAAATCCTTAGGTATAATTAAAGGAAGATTTCTGTAGACACATTCACAAATGAGTAACTTCAAATTTTTTTACTGAAGAATTTTAAAGGCACAGTAAAACAGGCATAATCTGATTTTTATTTAAGGTGGAAGATGACACAATCATGAAGGCAAGGGCCAAGGCAGTACTAATGGAAAATGCGTAATGCTCTATAGTTTTCAAATATACGTGATTACATTGTATATTCAGTGACAGATCTTGGAAAGAATGCCTATGACACCAAATCTGCATTTTTCCAGGCAGAAAGAGGCAGGAAGCCTGGACTAGACATAATCAAGCCTCAACCAGTCAATAGGTTACATTTGAATGTGTGTGAGTGAGTGAATGGGTGAAGGATGAGTATAAATACACAGCATACAAAAGTGGGGTTTATAAGTAAATGTCTACCTGAATGAGCTCATCTATGGGGAGATGCTGAGCGACCTGTACAGGAATAAAGTGGTGCTATACACAAGCCAGCTCTCCATTTGGTGGGTGGGTGAAAGTAAATGGGTCTTAAATTCCAGGGCAATCTTCTCTGACAACAAACAACAGTCTTGAAGTTACTTTCTCTACATTCAAATAAAACAAGTGGATTTTTAACCTCTGTTAAATTTTAACCATTATAATTATAAAATTAAAAAATCTTTGAAATAGCAAATATTTTCAACTAATAAAAGAGAAAATAAATATCAAGCAGAGATAAATTTGTACTATTCCCTATTTGAGAAGATGAAAAAATCAGAGACATACAACTGTCATCAGAGTGGCAAATGCTTGTTATTATTATTATTAATATTTTACATTTGCTTATGACAATTTATAAATGTTTCATCATATAAGCCATTATGGAATTCTTTACAATACTTATTTCTATTTTATAGGTAGTGAAACTGAGGGACTTTAATTTTTAAATTAGTAACTCAACCAGGTTGAAACTAAGTCACATTTATCTTCTGACTCTAAGCCCACATGGAGAGACTTACTTGACAAAGGATACTTCAAGATCATTTTATCTCCTTAAACTACAAATTTAATTGTTGGATAAACTGAAAACATTTTAGCACATTTCCTTCTTCTGGAAGAAGTAAAGAGGTATAAAAATATATTTGAAGAAATGAAAACATACAGATATTTATATTTTATGTATATTATGTTATGTATATATATGTTTATATAATGGGAATATGACTAGAGATCTCTTCAAGAAAATTAGAGATACCAAGGGAACATTTCATGCAAAGATGGGCACAATAAAAGGCAGAAATGGTATGGACCTAATAGAAGCAGAAGATATTAAAAAGAGGTAGCAAAAATACACAGAACTATACAAAAAAGATCATCACGACCCAGATAATCACGATGGTATGATCACGTATCTAGAGCCAGACATCCTGGAATGCCTTAGGAAGTCAAGTGGGCCTTAGGAAGCATCACTATGAACAAAGCTAGTGGAGGTGATGGGATTCCAGTTGAGCTATTTCAAATCCTGAAAGATGATGCTGTGAAAGTGCTGCACTCAATATGCCAGCAAATTTGGAAAACTCAGCAGTGCCCACAGGACTGGAAAAGGTCAGTTTTCATTCCAATCCCAAAGAAAGGTAATGCCAAAGAATGCTCAAACTATCACACAATTGCACTCATCTCACATACTAGCAAAGTAATGCTCAAAATTCTCCAAGCCAGGCTTCAGCAGTACGTGAACCATGAACTTCCAGATGTTCAAGCTGATTTTAGAAAAGGCAGAGGAACCAGAGATCAAATTGCTAACATCCGCTGGATCATGGAAAAAGCAAGAGAGTTCCAGAAAAACATCTACTTCTGCTTTATTGACTATGCCAAAGCCTTTGACTGTGTGGATCACCACAAACTGTAGAAAATTCTTGAAGAGATGGGAATACCAGACCACCTGACCTGCCTCCTGAGAAATCTGTATGCAGGTCAGGAAGCAACAGTTAGAACAGGACATGGAACAACAGACTGGTTCCAAACAGGGAAAAGAGTACGTCAAGGCTGTATATGGTCACCCTGCTTATTTAACTTATAAGCTGAGTACATCATGAGAAACGCTGGGTTGGATGAAGCACAAGCTGAAATCAAGATTGCCGGAAGAAATATCAATAACCTCAGATACCACCCTTATGGCAGAAAGGGAAGAAGAACTAAAGAGCCTCTTGATGAAAGTGAAAGTGGAGAGTGAAAAAGTTGGCTTAAAACTCAACATTCAGAAAACGAAGATCATGGCATCTGGTCCCATCACTTCATGGCATATAGATGGGGAAACAGTGAAAACTGTGACAGACTTTATTTTGGGGGGCTCCAAAATCACTGCAGATGGTGATTGCAGCCATGAAATTAAAAGACGCTTGCTCCTTGGAAGAAAAGTCATGACAAACCTAGACAGCATATTAAAAAGCAGAGACATTACCTTACCAACAAAGGTCCATCTAGTCAAAGCTATGGTGTTTCCAGTAGTCATGTAAGGATGTGAGAGTTGGACTACAAAGAAAGCTGAGCACTGAAGAATTGATGCTTTTGAACTGTGGTGTTGAAGAACACTCTTGAGAGTTCCTTGGATTGCAAGGAGATCCAACCAGTCCATCCTGAAGGAAATCAGTCCTGAATATTCATTGGAAGGACTAATGCTGAAGCTGAAACTCCAATACTCTGGCCACCTGATATGAAGAACTGACTCAGTGAAAAGACCCTGATGCTGGGAAAGATTGAAGGTGGGAGAAGGGGATGACAGAGAATGAGATGGTTAGATGGCATCACCTAATCAATGGACATGAGTTTGAGTGAACTCCGAGAGTTGGTGATGGACAGGGAGACCTGGCGTGCTGCAGTCCATGGGGTCACAGAGAGTCGGACATGACTGAGTTATCGAACTGAACTGATACATATGTAAATATACATATATTTGCTTTAGAAAATAGGCTCCTGGAAAGGATGGTCTAGGTTTAAATTTATAACTCTTAATATATATCATCAGGGGTGTTGATCTTAATGAGTGCCACCTAATAACAATAACCATCATCCCAAAGTTCACATTTGCTTATCTCTGTTCTCTTTGAGCAACAATTGACTAACTGGTAATCGGTAAACACCTAGACACTTGCAGATATTATGCATCTGTTTTTTTCCATTGTTGCAATAAGCATGTCTTTTTTTTTTTTTAAATAAATTCTAGAAATTTCCCAATAGGGTAATAGAAACTGTACATCTTGTTTCCTTGCACCATGGCCTTTAAAAGTTAAGTTCCCCTAAAAGGTAATGTTCATTTTGGCAACAGGTACAAGGGATTAACTGAGCACTGAAATTCCCTGAGAAATGGAAATGTCATTGATCTCTACTTTTCAGTTATTGTATAGACTTTAAGAGAAACTCATTCCTCATTAATGTGTAAATACAGGTACTT
Organism: Redunca redunca; assembly: GCA_006410935.1. Lineage (NCBI taxonomy): Eukaryota > Metazoa > Chordata > Mammalia > Artiodactyla > Bovidae > Redunca > Redunca redunca. The sequence goes on along the minus strand of SJYQ01000402.1, from coordinate 1,188,830 downwards.
TTTATTTTTTTGCTTGGAAACTGTGAGTTTTATACACATGTAATAAGCAATCACTGCTATTTCATTGCTGATAGAAAAGACCCAAGCATCTGCTATACTCCTTGGAATACAGTAAGGAGCAGAGGGTAATATCAGGTATGACTGGTTTCCTTAAGCACAGTCCCCAAGAGCAGAACAGGGCAAGGAAAGGTCTTACCTTTAGTCTGTGTCTGCTCCCTAGAGTACCTTGTCCCTCTTCTTGCCTCTGCAAAATATCCTGACTTTCTAAGCCCAAATCGATCTCCCTCTTCTCACTGATACTTAAATTTTATGGAAAATCAGCAACGTGTGCGCTACTGTAACCACTTGCTAGCCTTTAGGTCTCATAGGTAGCTTAACCTCACCCTGCCTATGACTGCTGCTGCTGCTGCTAAGTCGCTTCAGTCGTGTCCGACTCTGTGCGACCTCATAGACGGCAGCCCACCAGGCTCCGCCATCCCTGGGATTCTCCAGGCAAGAACACTGGAGTGGGTTGCCATTTCCTTCTCCAATGCATGAAAGTGAAAAGTGAAAGTGAAGTTGCTCAGTCGTGTCCGATTCTTAGTGACTCCGTGGACTGCAGCCCACCAGGCCCTCCGTCCTCGGGATTTTCCAGGCAAGAGCACTGGAGTGGGGGGCCACTGCCTTCCATAATATGTAGATATTAATGGCTGTCCTATCTCCTCGTTCTTTCATTCACTTTTAGAGCTATGTTGTGATAATCAAAAACTAAGTGCTTTGAAAAAATGCAAAATATGTTACAAACATGAAGCAGTGGGTGAATTCCCTCCCAAACTAAATACTTTACTGGCTCTAACGGTGCAGCTATTTATATCTCTCTATATGTACATTGATAAAGTTATATCTCAATGTCTTTCTATGCATGCGTATTTATGCATAAGACTATCTTGTTCATTTGTTGCGCCTGATCAGATCTCACCATCCCAACCAGATTACAAAGTTTCCATGGACTGTGGCTTTTAAAAATATATATTTCTTTATTTATTCCGCCTTGCTGGGTTTCAGTTGAGGCTTGTGGAATCTTCCAGCTGTGGCGTGTGAGCTCTAGTTTCCTGACCAGGGATTGGACCCCGGCCGATTGGAGCTTGGAGGCTTAGCCACTGGACTGTGAGGGAAGCCCCTACCGTGGCTTGTATTTCTCTTATGTCCCTCTTCGTAGGTAGCACAGTTCTGGTCATAGAGCACACTCTCAATAAATCGTCATTTAATGACTGACTTACGACGTGCTCATTTCTATGCCAACCAGAGGATTTCCCTGGTGGCTCAGATGTTAGAGAGTCTGCCTGCAACACAGGAGACCCAGGTTTGATCCCTGGGGCACGAACTGGATGGGGATGATCCCCTGGAGAAGGGAATGGTAATCCACTCCGGTATTCTTGCCTGGAGAATCCCATGGACTGAGGAGCCTGGCAGGTTACAGTCCATGGGGTCGCAAGGAGTTGGACACTTTCACACACTTTTCAGTTCAGGGTCTTTCTGGAAAGCCACCTTTTGGAGGCGGTTTCACACAACTTTTGTTCTGTGACTGGTACCCTGGTGTGTGCAGAGTGACAGGTCATTGCCATCACACAACCCAAGGACTCTGAGGGCACGATGGACTCCAGTTGGCTTCAAATTTATCAGCGGCTTTGTTCTCACTTGTGTTCCATGTGTGGCAAAACTAAAAATATATCTTTCAAGAGAGCTGGGAGGCCATATAGATTTAGGGAAAATATTCCCTGCTGTGTTCTGTCTGCAGCCTGCAGAGGCAGTGGTTTTATAATTGACTGTGCAAATGACTCACCTGTTGGCCCGCCTGTCTGCAAGCGCCAGGCAGACAGTCCTTCCCTCGCGTTGGTGGCCGTTCCGCCACGGCGCTGTGCTCAGAGCAGAGAGGGTTAAAAGATTTGGTTTCCCTTCAGTCACCGTTCGGAAGTACACAATGCAAGTCACCCATCGTTTAATTTATTTTGCTTTGTTAGATGGTGGCGTTAATTAATTTCGCTTTGTTGCCTCGCTTGCCTCTCGATAACATCATTCTTTTTAATAGCAATAGGACCTTGCAAATGTCAAGCAGCCTGCCCCAATCATGACGGGCTGCAACATAAAAACACATTAGAGTTTGGAAGCACTGCAAATAACTACTTTAGGGGGAAAAAAAGGCAATAGCTGTAATTATGTTTGTGCCTGCCCGTGAGCCGCCCGCTTTCCTTTTTCTCTCTTTCTCTTTCCCCGTGTCCTTAATGGATTTTTGTCGTACAAAAAAAAAAAAAAAAAAAAAATCAGCATCTTTGTCAAGCTCTCAGTGGCCTCTGCCTTTTGGACACTCAGCTCTTTACATCTGGCCCACCTGCTCCACTGAGTTACACTCGCTGAGGCTTACGGTGCTCAGACCCTCTGACTTGGGTCTACTTGATTGACCTGCTTCTTGAGCCATTTTGTATGGTCTCCATCCCTTCAAAGTTATTTTTTTCTTTATTAGATTAAAGCCTGCTTGTGTCCCCGAACTATACCCCTACGCCCTCTGGTCAATATCAGGGCTAACGTGATGTTTCCTTTCCATCAAAGGGACTCTAGAAGGACCTTGTGTTCCTGGCAGGTTCCGAGTCTTCAGTTTGTCATCAAGAAGATAAAGAGAAAGGATCACTGCTTTGTATCTTAGTCTCCCAAGATTTCGACTCATTTGCCAGCTTCTTGCAGTTGGGTCTGGCTTCGTATACCTAGCTGCCTATGGTTAGTCGTTCAGTTGTGTCCAACTCTTTGTGACCCCATGGACTGTAGCCTGTCTGACTCCTCTGTCGATGGAGATTCTCCAGGCGAGAATACTAGAGTGGGTTCCCATTCCCTTCTCCCAGGCCCTGTATCCCAGGGGTCTCTAAAAGTTGAAAATAAGATTAAATTAGTAAAGGGAGTTATGTACTCCTGGTACCCTCAGAGTGATGGCAGTTGCGGACTTACAGCTGGGTGAATTAAAAGAGTAGCTGTGATAACAAAGGATGTGGAAGAAGCCTTGCTTTCCATTTTCAGTATGAAATTAGGTAAGTGAGGGTATGGAAATAAAGTCATGTGTGTATGTATGCGGATTCAGTGCCTTTGGTCTTGTATAAGATCATCTCTGGATTCCACAGACACAGGGCACTCACCGAGTGTTAAAAATAGGAGACCACCTGTAAGACCTCAAGTCTATGACAGTTATGGAAATTCAAGGCATGCTGGAGCAATGGAATAGTGAGCTGGCTGGATATGGAGGAGGCTTATGTCCACAGGGGCTAAAGAGATGCAGTTATGAGGGGGGTCAAACCTATTTGGCATCTGTTTTAGGTTCTTGACTTTCAGTGAAAGGATTTTTGTGCTATTCTATACATCATGGGAAAGTGGAAACCACGTAAGACATTGAGCTGTGGAAGGAGATGATCAATACTACAACTTAGGAAGAATCATCTGGAGTCAGAGGAAGTATGTGGTGGAGGGGAAACTGTTAAGAGATGATAAGACCTGGGTGGCTGTGCTAGGAACATGTGTAAAAAATGTGGGGAGTCGCTTTGAAAGACTAGGTGTTTGGAAGAATGACAGTAACAACTAGCAAGCAATGGAGAGGCTGCCTGCTACGATAGGGGCTTCCCTGGTGGCTCAGCTGGTATAAAAAAAATCTGCCCATAAGGTGGGAGACGTGGGTTCGATCCCTGGATTGGGAATATCCCCTGGAGAAGGGAAAGGCTACTCGTGCCAGTATTCTGGCCTGGAGAATTCCACGGATGGTATAGTCCATGGGGTCACAAAGAGCCAGACACGACTGGGTGACTTTCACTTCTCGTCACTTCTGCTACAATAGACAAGATGGCAGACTTCATAATGAGATCAAAGTGGAGTCAAAGCCCTGCTCTGTCCTTTGCTGACCCTCTGAGACCCTTGCCATCTGCATCTGTGTGTCCTTAGGGAAGGGATGGATGGATATTCTCTACTGTGTCTTGTTCTCAGCACAGTGCCAACTGCTACTTTATAGATCTTCACCCTGTTCAAACCCTCACTGGCATCTTTTCATTTCACCATGAAGACTATCTTTTTATTTTTCTCCTGACTTTTGAAGAAGGAAACTGAAGTGAAGAAGCGTTAACTGGCTGCCCTGGGGAGGGTGGTGGTGGGGGGTGCTGAATTGGGAGTTTGATATTAGTAGATGGAAATGCCCATGTACAGAGTGTGTAAACAAGGTCCTACTGTGTAGCACAGGGAATTCTATTCAATGTCCTGCGATAAACCATAGTGGGAAAGAATATGAGAAAGAATGTATATCTGTACTTCCTGGTGGCTCAGATGGGGAAGAATCTGCCTGCAATGCAGGAAACCCAGGTTCAGTCCCTGGGTTGGGAAGATCTGCTGGAGTAGGGAATGGCAACCGACTCCAGTATTCATGCCTGGAGAATCCCATGGACAGTGGAGCCTGGTGGGCTACAGTCCATGGGGTTGCAAAAAGTTGGACACGACTGAGAGACTAACACACACACATATCTAAATCACTTTGCTGTGCAGCAGAAATAAACTCAACATTGTAAATTAACTCTACTTGAGTAAAGCAAATTGAAACAAATAAAGGCTAACTAATTCACACAAACTCCTATACTTAGTTAATACTGATATCCAGAATTAAACTTGAGTTACCACAATTTTCCACGCCCAACACTGCCTCTCTGTTTCAGAGAAAAAGCAATCAAAACAAGGCTATGATTCCAAAGATAAAGGAAAAAATAATGAATCCAGAAAACAAGCAAAATCCTGGTTTCGTAGCTAGTAGAGAGGAATATCCAAGGAAAGGGAGTGCCAGAAGTAAAGAATCTGCGGGTGTCTGCACTCGGCACAGGATCTCATCGCCTTCCTTCCTGCCAGAACAAGCCTTCATCTGACTGCTTTCATCCTATGAGTGCTGAACTAGAGAATCCTCAGTGACTCTCCACTGCCTTAGGACAAAGGTTCAGTCACCTTAGCGTGCCTTTTGAAGCTTTCACCTTGGCCCTGGCGCACACTTAGAACTATACCTTCCAATCAACTCTTTGGAGCATGGTTTGCACTGGACCATTTATTTCACCACTGAAGTCTCCCAAAAACATGTCTTCATGCTTCCCCATGGTGGTCTCTCTGCTTCTCTGAGTTCATGGGAGCCTTGGGAGATGGGTAAGGGAGGGCTCTGGAACCTGGCTTCTGAAGTTCTCACCTTGACTCTGCACTGCCCGGCCGTGGGACTGTGGGAGAGAGACTTAACCACCCTGGACCTCAGTTTCCGCATCTATAGAATGGGTGTAGAGACAGCATGACCTCAGGGGGTCGTTTTTACACATTTCGAGGACTGCATTCCATAGTAGAGGATCAACCATCATTTGCTTCTTTTATGATCTTTGGCCTTCTTTCAAAGTCTAGAACAAAAATCCCTTCATTTGAAAGGACATCTTTGACCTCAACAAATTACCTACACTTCTAAATTCCTCAAAATTTCCCCAAAGTTATTTGGCATTTACAACATGTCTTGTGTGGTTATCTAGTGAATGCAGTGTGTGTGTGTGTGTGTGTGTGTATTTTACTTAGACTGTGAACTACTCGAGGATGGAATGCTTGTAAATAATTTTCTTTAATTCTCAGTGTAGCATAGAGTCCTTTCAGATAGGGGGCTCTCAATGAGCATTTCCTGCTTGGGACGTGAAAAAGTGTTCTGATAAACAGTCCCAGCCATGTTGCAAATGATTGGATCAGATGTCAGCAGAAGTAATAGATAAACTAACTGGGACAATCTGTGGGAGGATGTTCATTAGTCAGTTAAAGGAGCACTTTCAATTGGACCCATGTTGACATGAGTCTGTCGCGTAAATGGCAGCATCGGAGCACAGGAGGACCAGGCTGGGCAGGGCAGAAGAGATACTGCATTTGGTGACAATTGCTGTGTCCTAAATATACTTTTGAGGTCACACCTGCTTTGTACCTTTCTCTACTTATCTTTTTAATAACTTAAAAGATTCTATTCTTAATAATCGATTAGAATTAAAGAAAAGCAGACATTGCAAATTAAATATCTTAATTAAATGCACATCTCAGAGCCTTAATTTAATGTATTACCTAAAGCTCCATGCACTCAAGACATCTTAATTTGTACCACATACAAGCACACCTCTTTCTGTTCTTTTACTTCAGGCAGTAAATGGTGCAGGTGGCCCCTTACACTTCTTAATGGAAAGCAAAATTTCTACGACAAAACAGTACTACACATGCAAACAGCCTCTACTTATTTTCAAGCATAAGCTGTTTATCGTAGGTAGGTCATTAAGACTTTTAAAAAACTATTTGAGTCACTCAAGCCACTCATTCATAAACTAACGAAAGAAAAGTATGCATTGTGACTTCAGATTCTGGGATACTTAGCAATGACTTAGTTTAACTGAGGTTAAAGTGACCTTAAGACTTCAGGGAACTTTTTTAAAATCATATTTTCTCTAAGAAAGAAGAAGTCTTTTGCTACCAGCCAGAAATAAAAATAATAGAAACATATGTCATAGGAAAACATGTGCTAAATTACATATTTTCTGTTTTCTGTAAAGTTTCTATTGTTGCTGTTTAATCACTAAGTGGTATCTGACTCTGCGATCCCATGAACAATAGCCCACCAGGCTCTTCTGTCCATGGAATTCTCTAGGCAAGAATACTGGTGTGGGTATCCATTCCTCTCTCTACAGGATCTGCCCAACCCAGGGATCAAACCTGGGTCTCCCGCATTACAGACAGATTCTTTATCATCTGAGCCACCAGGGAAGCCCTAGAGAAGCATTAATTTTAGAAATAATTCAGTATATCAATATAATTTCTACTGCTTTGGCTTTAGGAAACTTTAATTTTTTATTGCAAGTAGTAGATAGAGTTGGCCACCAAGGGAATTAAAGATTATGCTCAAGTATAATACAAGAAGTTGGAAGAACATCTTGAAAACCAATCACGCCACCTTCATTAAGCCAGCAGGACATTCTTTGGCATCTTAATTTAGAGCAGCGGGAAACAAAAAGCGAGTGGTGGAAAAATCCTCAGGCATTTTCATAGAAAATGCGTTAAAATAACAAAATACCCTGAAGATTAAAAAATATATATATTCAATGCATGAGTTTTCACCTAATGAATGCCATGTCTGACATCACGGCAGATATATGTTGTACTTGATATAAAAGGCTAAAGCATGCCTAAGGTTCAAGAACTTGAAGATATGCAGTAAAAGTAATACAGAATAACAATGCTTAAAGCGAAACAAAGAAACTATTTTCCTGCATTTTAAATTCTATCTCTTTTTCTTCCAGTGTCATGCCACACAATTCATTTAGATAGGCTGGTTTACCTGATTTATATGCGGCTGTTGTGTTTATGGGTGATGGGGAATTTTTTTCCCAGTGTTACAATGAGCCTTTAAAAAGGATTATATTCTACTGGCAAGCTAAGAAGGATGTTTAAACATGGCTTTCTCAGCATTTATCTCTGAGTGATTGAATTTGAGTATCTCCTGGGAGTGAAATATTTGACTGTGAAACTTTTGGATTGCACTGCAAAGGCCACAGGATAAGCATTCCTCCCAGTTTCTGTGCACGGCTAAGTGGCTCCAAAAAGGCGCATGGTGACCTTGAAGATGACACCTGTTAATAGAAGCCAAAATAGCCTGTGATGCAGAAATCCAGAAACATCAGCAGTGAATGGGGTGGGGGCTTTGTGGGTCTCTAAATGGCTGGGCTGGGCTAGTTTTTGATGCCTGTCTTTGAAGTCCCTCATTCAGTTTTAGTTTCTGGAATATTTGCCACCCTTGCACCCACTATTCTACTTCGCTCAGGAAGAGTACAGACCAATGCTACCTAAAACACAAAGCTAAGACTGCTTGAAAATGACTGATTATTTCCAGCCTAGGCTAGAAATAGGAGGCTAGAAATAACCAGTGGGGCATGAAGCGTGCTGGACTTTCTGGCAACACAAGTACTAAAACAATCCAGCACACCAGTCAGAATGAGGAATGTTGCCAAACCGACCAAGTTCTCTTTCGTGATCAGTTTAGTGACATTAGTCCCCATTTCTCAAATAAAAATCATTTCCCATCATTTGCCAACTCCCATCACGGATCAAGGTCTTATTTGTCCGGCACAAAGCATAACACATTAAAAAAAAAAAACCCCAAAACCTACCCTCTGCCATGAATAATGAACATTTTCTACATAAAAGAAGATACTCTGGAAATGTTGAGCCATTTTTCGTGTAAGAAGGTTTGCTGGACTAATTTATGGAATGATAAGGTCATTGGTTTGGGGCTTTTGCTCACTTTTTATTTCTCTTTTTTAATCTCATTCTCTTCGTTTTCTTTATTACTAAGAGGGAGGCAAACGCACAAAAACCCTGTTATCTATTATCCCTGTTCCAAATTTTGCTGGTTCTCGGTCCCTAGGGTTCAAAGTCAATATGTTTGGTAATGACTTTTTACAAAGAAAAAGGAAAAGGGAACGGAGATTGGATTTCGAGTGTTATGATCAATGGATATCTGAACTTTCAGCTGAGTTGGGTTAAAGAACTCGGCATCAGTTGTGTAGGAAGGTATATCATCTAAGGCACCAAATTGACAGAATACTAAATAAAACAGCGCAGTTTCTCCCTCCCTCTCTCTCCTCTCCTTCCCTCCCACCTCTCAGTCTCCTTCTCCCTCTTCTACACGCGCACACACACACGCGCACGCACACACTCACTCCTACTTCTGGTAAAAAAGTCAGGGAGTCTCTGACTCATGTTATAAACAGAAAACCATCAATAACTGCTATCAGTTTGAACATCCAGAGTTTCTATTACTCATGTCTTTTCCCTGCTTCAACTGACTTAGTAATTGGTTTCAAATTAGCTTTATTGTTTGTATTGTGTTGGCTTTTGGGGGTGAAAATATATAAAGGTGGGTAATTCTGTCTTAAAAAACACATACTGACGTGTTCTGCAAACACCACTAGGAAAAGAGATCCTAAATGCAAATTTAGAAACACAATTCAAATATAATTTTTAGGTGTTTCACACAAACCCTATCCAATATGAAAGGAAACTGGTAGTATTTTTTTGAAAAATAAAACAAAAGTTTTAAAAAAGTGCCAATTTCACCAGTTCTTACTTGTAAATAAGTTAGCTTTTTGGCTTACAATATTACACAGGAAATAGTGTTGTGTTTTGAAATTAAAATGTCCATCTTCTTCTAAGAATTGTCCCTAGATATTTTATTTTTTCCTTTTTGAAGGACTGTGTGAAAAAAACTTCATGTGTGTACTTGTGTGTACGTATATATATGCGTGTGTGTGTGTGTGTAATGTATATAAGTATTTGTGTGTATATGTAATTATGTGCATTTGTGGGTTTTTCCCATTTGGAAACTAAGTTTCCTGATCATTGGAAATGACTTTGGTATAGCATCTTTGGTACCTAAGCAAAGCTGAAACATTCAGGATCATAGTGGACATCCCCATATAGCTGTGTCACATTTTTGACCCTCAAATCCTAAAAGCACACAGATTTCCAAGATCTGGTAGTTCAAGGGACCCAAGGAGTGGCCAGCCCAGCTCTTAAGGTACATAATCCTAGCAACCTGGCTACCTGCTGCCTCCAAAGCTTTGGCAGATTCTTGAAACATCTCACAGCAGTTGAGATCCCTGGGGCTGTGAACTGGGAAGCAGAGGAAAGAAGGTAAGGAATGGCTGGCTTTCCAATGCTAGTTCTATTGGTCTAACTGGCTGAGTGTTCCATGCTAGAGCAGGTCTTCCATCCCAAAGCTCACACCTGGCGGGGCTCTGCCTGTAAACTACACCCTGCTTTCTATGCAGAGGCTCAGCACCACGAGCTCTGGGAGCTCACAGCATCTGTTCTGTCCCAAGCATCTGATTGTCTCTGCTTTGATGGGAATACTCGGAGACTGTCTAGGCACAGCTGGATGTGTGCCCTGACAAAGTAGTTCAGATGAGAGAAAAAAAAAATCATCTTAAACTTCTAGACATACTTGAAAGGGAAAGCAAAACACCATCTTAGCAGGCATTCACCAGATGTCTCTGCTCCAATCTGAAGGCAAACTAGAGCAGAGCTATGACACCGAAGACCCTTAAGCTCCTGCTGTAGATTTGTTATTAATTAAAAATCCAGCAAGGGAAATCTCAGGCTCTTTAAAGAAATGCTTTATCTATTTCCCCATATGAGGATGAACTCTTATAAGTTCTATTTTATGATACTCATATCGATGGTTTGGGAGAATGAATTAATTGTTGGGGGAACAAAGCAGGTGAGTGAACACAGAAAAAAAAAGTCATATCCAAAGAACAATTAAATGAGATAGGTCATATGATCAGGGCTGAATATACTCCTGATGATTCTCTGGGTTCCTTTCTTTCTGTATAAAGGGACTCAGAGAAAGTGCAATCTTCCCAAGGATTATTATTTAAGTCTACAAGTGTATTGAGAAGCTTAACGCATGGAAATCAAAATTTGAACAACTATTAGGGAATTAAGAGTTCCTTCAGATAGCCCTTATCATAATTGAAATTGCCTCCTGATTCTAGTACCTGAAATTCCAATAACATTCTTTCTTTTCCCCCTAATTCAGTTCATGGGTATAAGGCACATTTCTTAAAAAAAAAAAAAAAAAATCTTTATTTTGTGTTGGAGTATACCTGATTAGCAGGGCTTCCCTGGCAGTTTAGCTGGTAAAGAATCTCCTGAAATCGGGAGACCTGGTTCGATCCCTAGGTTGAGAAGATTCCCTGGAGGAGGTCATGGCAGCCCATGCCAGTATTCTTGCCTGGCGAATCCCTATGGACATAGAAGCCTGGCAGGCTTCAGTCCATGGGGTTGCAAAGAGTTGGACACGACTAAGCGGCTAAGCACCACAGAGCACATAGTTGATCAGCAATGCTTTGATAGTTTCAGGTGAAGAGAAAAGGGACTCAGCCACACATATACATGGATCCATTCTCCCCCCAAACTCCTCTCCCACCCAGGTTGCCCCATAACATTGAGCAGAGTTCCATGTGCTATACAGGAGGTCCTTGTTGGTTACCCATTTATTTATTTTTTTAATTTAATTTTTATTTTAACTTTGTTTTACTTTACAATACTGTACTGGTTTTGCCATACATTGACATGAATCCACCACGGGTGTACATGTGTTCAAAGAAACGCAAACTTTAAATGATACAATAGACCAGTTAGACCTAATTGGTTACCCATTTTAAATAGAGCCATGTGTACATGTCCATCCCAACCTCCCTTTCCCTTGCTGCACATTTTTCAATACTAGAAATTTTTTTGTGTCTGATATAATGAAGGGAATTGAAAGACTCAAAACCACAATACTATTTACAATCACTACCCTGTGGCTCAGACAGTAAAGCATCTGCCTACAATGCGGGAGACCTGGGTTTGATCCCTGGAGAAAGAAATGGCAATCCACTCCAGTATTCATGCCTGGAAAATCCCATGGACAGAAGGGCCCAATAGGCTACAGTCCATAGGGTCACAAAGAGTCGGACACAACTGAGCGACTTCACTTCACTTCACTACTAATACAATCACTACTACAGTAAAATGATGTTTCCCATTATCCATAAAGCATAAAGAATTACGTCATGTTTTCCTTTGTCTGAGTTCAGTTCCCTCTGCGGCTTTGATAAACTTTTTTTTTTTTATGAACCTGCTACTGCTGCTGCTGCTAAGTCGCTTCAGTCGTGTCCGACTCTGTGCGACCCCATAGACGGCAGCCCACCAGGCTCCCCCATCCCTGGGATTCTCCAGGCAAGAACACTGGATCGGGTTGCCAGTTCCTTCTAACCATGACATTTAAACCCCATGATGTCAAGTTACAGTTTTTCAATATGAGCAAACTTTCTTTGGTGCCAGATTAATTTTCAAATCCTGGCCAATCCATAACATAAAACCAAGGCAATCTATGCTTCCTCATATCATGCTTACAAAGTAGCTTCAAAAATAGAATTTCATGATAAATATCATATGATATCACTTATTTGTGGAATGTAAAATATGATACAGATGAATTTATTTACAAAACAGAAAGAGGCTCACAGACGTAGAGAACAAATTTATGGTTGCCAAAGAGGAAAGGGGAGAGGGATAAATTGTGAATTTTGGATTAACAGATACACACAACTATATACAAAACAGATAAACAACAAGGACCTACTTCTGGCAATATCCTACTTCCAGGTTCAATATCTTGTAATAACCTATAATGTAAGAAAGTATGAAGAGAAAAAAAATATATTTTTATGTATAACTGAATCACTTTGCTGTAAACCTGAAACATTGTAAATTAACTATACTCCAATAAAAAATAGAATTTTTACATACTGATGTGTTTATGAGGTATATGTGAAATACTAACCTGTCTCAACTTGCAAGTAGAGAAGCTAAGAGTAATGAATGTACAATAGGATTCACACAGACTACTTCTTTCTAAATACACTTACCTATGTCTGCTTTAGAGAAGGGAAACATATAAGAAGGTAAAAGGCATGACTTATGTCACATGTTAGTAGAGAGAGAGAGAGAGAGAGAGTTAGTGAGAGAGGCCGAGAGAGAGATCTACCCTGGGGTTAACATTAGAAATGGGTGCCCAGGTAGCTGTGGGGATGACAAGGGAGAAAGGGCAGAATTCAGCAACAGGTTGTAATAGGACCTGAAGGATTAAAAAATGTATTTCAGCCTTGGAGAATGGAAGAACGCTGAAACCACAGATACAAAAGGCATATTTGGCAAAAGCGATGAACTGTTTTTTGAAGTATGGACAATTTGGACTTGAAAAATAATTAGTAAGAAGTGAAATCTCCTCCTCAATAGCTTTAATGGTAATTCTGAACACAATGCCATTACTAAGAGAAAGAAATGGTGTCCAATTATTTATCAAAAGTTGTCAAAACATGTAACACAATGGCACTTTCTTGGTCTGGAACTGAGCTAATGTACGTTGAAAATATCTCTTTCCCCCCAGGTCCCAGCTCACAGCTTCCTTCTCTTCAGGCACATACTGTTAGGAATTGGGTTATGTGTTCTTTTAGACATGACCCTGTATCTCAGTTGGTAAAGAATCTGCCTGCAATGAAGGAGACCTGGGTTCGATCCCTGGGTTCGAATCTTCTCCAGGGAAGGTTCCTTGGAGAAGGAAATAGCAACCCATTCCAGTATTCTTGCCTGGAGAATCCCAGGGACAGAGGAGCCTGGCAGGCTACCGTCCATGGGGTTGCAAGAGTCATACACGACTTAGCGCCTGGACCACCACCATACAAACAGCAGTAGTTATGATGTCCCCTTTTCACATTACTTGTAGCATGCTATAATCACTATTTTGCTTTCTTCATTTCTACTTCTCTCTCTTTTACCCCTTCTCTTCCCATCTCTATACCTTTGTGGGAATGTGTTGTACACTTTGTAGGCTACTGCTAATGTTTTCAAGGTTAAGATACTGTATTACCTCATCTCTAATGAGAAATCTTAAAAGGTCCATCATTAGTATAGAAAATACATTTAATCTTCATTCACCACATACTGACTTTCTAATTATACCATCTTCAATGATTACCCATAGGCTTAAGCAGAAGATATAAGTGGTGGAAAATCTGGGCTCTAGAGCAGGTGAGCACTGGTGGGTGGCTTTGGAAGTGAGCCGCCCAGACTCCCTCCCATAGAAGCTTCTGTGAGGTGTGCAGTTAGCTGGCAGATCCCTGCTTTTGGGATCTGCAGCCCATTTAAGCTCAGGCTATGCTTTCCCTGGGCAGCTCTTAGCCAGTGACTAAGCATGGCAGCATACTGGAACCTGATCAATTCCATAAGCTACCTTTTGGTAGAAGACGCTCTCCACCTACTTCTGCTTCTTCCCTCTCTACCTTTCATAAGCATTGCCCCAAGTAAATCTCTTGCACTTTTGCTTTATATTGACATCTGTTTCCTAAAGGACCCAGACTGGCACACTGGGCTTATATTTGGATCCTCTGTGTCCTAGTTTCATGACCACGATTTATCTAATTTCTCTCTTTCCTCACTACTCATCTTTGATTACTATAGAAGGAATGCATGCAAAAACCATCAAATAATTAAAAATTTCTACCCATGTTCCTGGACAACCTTCCTCAATTAATTTATTTTAAAAAGAAGAACAGATAAAGTTCCTAGCTCTTATATTTTGTAAAAACTCTTTATTTTAATATTGCATTTGATTGCTAATTCTGGTAACAAAATTATGAACACACATTTTATTTTCCTAAAAATTGAAGGCATTGCTTTCTAGTAGTTAGTGTCACTACTCATTGGTCACTGTTGAAAAATCTAATGACAATGTGAAACTTAGTCCTCTGCAGGTAAACTGTATTTACTTTTTAGAAGTTTTAAAAATTTTGCATTTACTTCTGATGCTTGAATATTTCACTGGAGTGCTTCAAGGCACAGACCTGTTTTGGTTTATCCTGCTGGATACTCAGAGAACTTTTTTCTCCTAGGACTTATTTATAGCTATCTTCAGATCTGGGGAATTTTCTTCTATTATTTCTTTGATTATTTCTATCATCTCAATGTCTATTCACTCTCTTTCTGCTAACTCATATTTTATAGGAAACTTGAACTTCTTGGTTTATAAATTTATGTGCATTTCTCTCACATTTTTACAGAATTATTTTTTAATGATTTCATGTCCTGCATATATCCTCTTCTTCTATTGACTTTTTGCATATATATTTCTAACTTATTAGAATTATGCCTAACTTTCTTTCTGATTATTTCTTTTTTACTACAGTAGGTTGGGTGGCATCACCGACTCAATGGACATGAGTCTGAGTAAACTCCAGGAGTTGGTGATGGACAGGGAGGCCTGGCATGCTGCAGTCCATGGGGTCACAGACTCAGACACAACTGAGCACCTAACTGGACTGACTAACTGAAGCCCTGGGGACTTTATAGACACCACGGTCTATCTTAATGTGTCACAGTGAGTTAGATGAGATGGTGAATATGTCTGGAATGAACTGCTTTTTATTATTAATTGTGCCCATGTTCTCCTATCACTTCTGTTAAATTTCTTTCTTTTAATTTTTAAAGTTCATAGTCTGCCAGAGTTATTTAAAATTAAATATTCAGCACTTTTCCAGGGTTTACTAGAAGTACTTGTTTAACTCGGATGTCATTTGCTGCTTAAATATACACCTCTCTCCCCCACACCTGTAATTTCTGGGCACACAAATCTACTTACGTTTTAACAACCTAAATATAAAGCTTCCTCAAAACACTTTACCCACTCAGTGCTTATTTTTCCATGAATGATTAATGATGACAATTTGCATAGAATATTCTACTAAAAACCATCTTAAATAACAACATTGCCTGTACAACCCCGTATCTCATTGCAGTGGAGAGTCGTACTTAGAATAAATGCTGCTGCTTTAACTAGCTGCAAATCTTCCAAGCTGAATCTCTGAAGAAATAAAATAGTTGAAAGAAAGTATATTAATAGGTATGGGTGCTGACGATTTTATCCCTGTTCGCAGCAGCAGTGTCAAGTAATCATTACAAATTTTCCTTCTAGAGCCAGCGGACTGGGTTCAGATCACAATTTAGCTATATGCTCTTGGGCACTCTATTTAACTTTTAAGACCCTGGTTTCTCTGTGTTGGCACAAGGATTTAAAAAATACAGTGTATATATTTTTAATGCACTATATACTAAATATTCCCAGGATATTTAGCATAGGCTTAGCACACTGCAAGCATTCAAAAAAATTCATTTTTATGATCAACAAATCAAATGGCAATCTCTCAGAGGAAAATTATTACATCTATTTAATCCCAAAAGTGATTTCATCTTTTTTATTTCTTGTCAACACATTGCATTTTGTTTTTACCTCAAGAATAGGTTTTACTACACTCAAATTATGTGTATAAAGCTATTTTTTCTCCATTTCCAGCTTTACATTTAGAACTGAGAGGCCAGAGACAGTCACGTTACCCTTCAGCATGACTAGCAGGAACACTGCCCGAGGAGCCCAGACAGTAAAGAATCTGCCTGCAGTGTGGGGGACCCGGGTTTGAATCCTGGGTGGGGAAGATTCCCCTGGAGAAGGGCATGGAAACTCACTCCAGTATTCTTGCCTGGGGAATTCCAAGGACAGAGGAGTCTGGCAGGCTACAGTCCACAGGGTTGCAGAGTCAGACATGACTGAGTAACACACACACACACACAGACACACACAGACACACACACAGACACACACACACACACAGTAGGAACACTGCATATTGTACCCATCTATGAATGAATAACAGCGGGACAGCACAGTGGGGATGCAGTTTGATGCCTAAAAGGGAAAAATCATATACACTTTGATCCCTAAGAAAAGTACATTCGTGAGTTTCACATCCATTTAAATGTTTAGGAGGTAGATTCTGTCATACCTATCTATGAGGAAAAGGAGACTATGTGTATATAAGAAAGAAACACTTCAAGAATAAGCAGTCTTTAAACATGAGTGACGAAATCATAAGGAAAGGTGCTCGTGTAGATGAGTACATGAGGTTGAGCGTGTCAAGGGTGTGACCACTCTTAGCTGGTATACAGTGTGCTCAGAGATATTAATTTCTCTGAACCTAAGTCACGTATGGATGTGAAAGTTGGACTGTGAAGAAGGCTGAGCGCCGAAGAATTGATGCTTTTGAACTGTGGTGTTGGAGAAGACTCTTGAGAGTCCCTTGGATTGCAAGGAGATCCAACCGGTCCATTCTGAAGGAGATCAGCCCTGGCATTTCTTTGGAGGGAATGATGCTAAAGCTGAAACTCCAGTACTTTGGCCATCTCATGTGAAGAGTTGACTCATTGGAAAAGACTCTGATGCTGGGAGGGATTGGGGGCAGGAGGAGAAGGGGACGCAGAGGATGAGATGGCTGGATGGCATCACTGACTCGATGGACGTGAGTCTGAGTGAACTCCGGGAGTTGGTGATGGACAGGGAGGCCTGGCGTGCTGCGATTCATGGGGTCGCAAGGAGTCAGACACGACTGAGCGACTGAACTGAACCGAAGACATGTGTAGACTGAGGGGAAAGAGGTTAGAGAATGGTGTGCTCTGTGAAGAGCTCTAAATCGGAAATGGAAGCTCTTACCTTTAGAGTAATTAGGCCTGGAAACTACTGTATCGGATGGTGAGCCTTCTTCATGAAATAAGTACACTTTCACTGGGGAAGTGGATCCATCCAACTGGTGCTTTCTGAAATGGAACAGGTACACACTGGCCACTAAGAGTTTCCTTCCAACCCTGTGGCTAAGATCTGGGCTGCCACAGACATACAAGCTCATGAAGTAGAACCAAAGAAGTCTTGGGTTGGACTTGCTAGAGTATCAGAAAGGAAGGCTTTCTGTTACTCTCTGTTATATCAGGTTTTGTGCGTGAAGGTCCGGCAGTATACGAATGCAAGGCCTACAGACAATGCTAAGTGATTATATATCTACAGCTCCCGTGTGGGTGTGGTCCATTTCAAGACCCATAAGAATCAGCTATCACTATCTGATGTTTTTACTATGTTTCAGATCCAATCCATTCCAGACGCTTTGTTTTTACTTCGTTTCAGATCTAATCCATTTCAGATGCTCATGCTACTGCCATTCTGATGCTCTCCTTCCAAAAAAAAAAAAGGAAAATAAAAAGAAGTGTGATCTAGATCCAACAATTTTAACATCTCGTAATGGTTTTGGCTGAACTGAACTGAACTGAACGGTTTTGGCAAAGGAGAAAGGTAAAACTCTCGATTAAATAGCTTAAGAAGATGTCACGTGTGTAAAGGCTCTCACAATAAGAGATCAAAATTAACCTTTACTAATGTGCTTCTACTTTTCAGGCTTTACTCTTCGCTATTCTAAATTCACTCTGATGTCTCTCTTGTTTATAAATTTCGACAACAGCTAGAGTTCCTTGAGATTTAGAAATAGCCGTATCTCCACTCTGATTTCCACTTCTTGCATCCAGGATAGAACTGGCAAAGTAGGCTGCTGCTGCTCTTGGTGCGTGGAGCCTGGGCATCTCTCTGAGGGAGGCCAGGGAGTCCGTGAAACTACAGGATAGGGGCCTGAACTCAGCTTGGATGGCAAGGGAAGGAGCCTATTAGTGGATCTCAAAGCTCCTTCCTTCCTTCTTGGCAGGAGTTGTTGCTTGACGCCAGCAGGTGTTTAATGCTGTTAAATTTATGAGTAGTGAAAGCTGCTGGATTTCTTAACATCTGGGTAACATAAATTATCAGAATTTTTTTTTGCCCCGACATCATTGGAAAGTGATTTTTGAAATCTACGGAAAGCCATTAAGTAAACTTTACTGGAATGTGTTGATTTCTGAGCATTTATGACTACCTCTGTGTCTGCAGGCTGTCCTGGGATGAGCTGACAGACCCTGGCTGAGCAGGAAGTGACAGGGTCAGGAAAAGCTAAGTGGGGATAGCTTTCTCCTGAAATCCCTCATGAGACAGAGAGTCCTTTCAATTTATGCATGTATAGTTTTTGTTTTGTATTCCTCTTGCTCAGAGTTACCAATAAACTAAGTACAAGCCCAGTGGCCCAATGGCTCAATGGCGTTCCTTTTAAACAAGTATGATATCAAGAGCTGCTCCTAGATATGCCCTTCTTTCCCTTTTCTCTATTCCTTCATCACAGTAAATAATAGGTTTCTGACCTGTCGAGAGAATTTACAACAACAACAAAAAAAAATGAGGGTGAAGGAATCAGCCTTTTCTTTACAGTAACAGGTTATCCACATAACATTATCCATCTACATTGCTGTTATCCACTAGGTCTTCTGAATGTAAACAGGCATTTCTAAAATGTTTATCTTCTGTTGATTTTATGTGGAATTGCCCATAAAGCGTTCTTACTTGCCACGTTGTGAAGGGGACCCTTTGAACTTGATGTGTTTGGAGAGGTTATTTTTCTACCCTTATTTTAGTATCTAACAGAAATTGTGGCAATATGCAATAACGCTGCTGTTTGTCATGTTTCACGTTTCAATGTCATACTTATGACTGGATCTAATGGATTTAAAGAAAACAACACAAAATGTGGTAGCATATTTTCACATGATATACTGGGAAGAATAATGGATTCGAGGGAAGAACTGTTGGTACAAACTCAATTCTCCAGTGATTTCTTACTCTGTGACTGTGGGTAAATCACATCAAAATTCAGAATCACAGCTTTTCTTCCATAGGGTGGGATTTGCTATGGACATTGTGGATGACAACCCAGAATCCACTGCATCCTGGCCCCACTGATTAATATGAGTACAGTTTGTGGACTTGATCTAAGGTGAGGGGAGAAATCTGATTGCCAAGAGAGTTAGCCGATCTCTTCTTGGCTGGTCATTTTGGGGTAATGGATATGTGACCGAATTCTCATCAGTGAGATGGAATAAAACATTTTCTGTAGGTTTCTAAGAGAGTTCCAATGCTTAAGAGAAAGTTACAAGAAGCCAAGTTCTCTTCTCATTTGTATATGAGTTACCCTAGCCATCTAGTGACCTTTGAAGGAAGGCAACCAGAAGACAAAGCTGAAATTAATAAAGATCAGACCTGAGTGGATCGCAGAGAAAAGGAGCAGGAGGCTTGATAAAGGTCCCCCTGAGCCCCACCCCCAACTTTTAGTTCCATGAGCCAAATAAAATTAAATACTGTTCACCCATAGTTTTGCTGCTGCTGCTGCTAAGTCGCTTCAGTCGTGTCCGACTCTGTGCGACCCCAGAGACGGCAGCCCACCAGGCTCCCCCGTGCCTGGGATTCTCCAGGCAAGAACACTGGAGCGGGTTGCCATTTCCTTCTCCAATGCATGAAAGTGAAAAGTGAAAGTGAAGTCGCTCAGTTGTGTCCGACTCTTAGCGACCCCATGGACTGCAGCCTACCAGGCTCCTCCGTCCATGGGATTTTCCAGGCAAGAGTACTGGAGTGGGGCGCCACTGCCTTCTCTGAGTAGGGGCATTAGTCATTTTTAAATTCACATCGCCAGGATGGCTCAAGTCCCTCCTTGTTCAGGGGATAAGAAGATCTATCTCCTGTCTGTTTTGGAGTACAATCTCTGTCAAGCTGTGTTGGCTGTTTAGAGCTATCCTGAGAAATCTTATCCCCAGAAACTAGATTTTGGGGGTGTTCATTACATTTGCAGTCCTGAATAGGTATCTGAGAGCTCCCAGGGGCTCACAGGTGTACTGAGTGTCCTCTTCTGTTTTCTTCCATGGCTTGGCTTGTGAGTAGTGAATCCAGGTGTCATGTCCTGGTACCTTGACTGCTGTGGGGGTAGAAAGTATTACAGGGTAGGGGACCTTCCATGTGGGCTGGAGTTGAGCTTTTGGGGACCCATCTTTCCAGACTTTAATTAGGACTTGAGTCCCTGGAGCATATACTGGTGACTCCTTAGAATCTTTTGGGTCCTGGTTTATACCCCACAAGCGTATGTCCTGTTGGAATTGCCCAATGGCCATGGTTTAAGACTGGAGGGTCTGAACCTCTGAATCTAGGAAGAGATCATTGACACAAACAGAAGGTCTCCCATACAGCATCTCATAAGGACTAAGGCCAAGCTGTTCCTTAGTGGGTTTACATTACTTCTCTGTGTGTACTCAGTCATGTCCAACTCTTTCAGACGCTTTGGATTGTAGTCTGCCAGGCTCCTCTGACAATGGGAATTTCCAGGCAAGAATACTGGGGTAGGTACTTGTAGCCAAAAGCATCACAACTGATATGGGAAAAATTCCATCTGCCAATCAGGATTATTTAAAGGGCTAAATAAAGAATTCATGTGGGTTCCCTGGTGACTCAGCTGTATAGAATCTGCCTGCAATGCAGAAGATGCAGGTTTGATCCCTGGGTGGGGAAGATCCCCTGGAGGAGGAAATGGCAACCCACTCCAGTAGTCTTGCCTGGGAAATCCCACGGACAGAGGAGCCTCGAGGGTCCATGGGGTCGCAAAGAGTCAAAGTCCATGGAGAATAACCTTGCAGACATCACGTGTGCCAATATTTATACTATTTACACGTGTGTATGTATGTGGGTGTGTATATATATCTTTAGGCGTTACAGAGCACTATCAAACAAAGCCAATAAAACAGATACACCTGGGCTATTTTATATTATATTTTGTGGTTTCCAAGAAAATAGTGCATTTTTTCCAAAAATGTGTTTAAGTGATATTTTACCTTACTTTGAAACTTCAGTTCTTCCAGATTTTCCATATTGACTACTTGGGAAAATATGCTCCTTAAAAAAAAAATGTGTTTTTAGCACAACACTTGCTCAAATATGTATAGAATGTTTGCTCTGAACTGTATTCATTTACGGGAATATTTTAGGATGTTTTCATAAGAGGGGAAACAAAACCCAAGGCTTTCAGATAGGATCTATAATAATGCTTCACAACTGAAGACAGTTTTCTTGGGGTTTTTGCTCTTTCTAAAAAAGAAGAACAATAATGCGCCAGAGACCCCAAAGGGAAATATATTGTTAATGGAAAAAATTGCCTTCATTCACTCTTTCTATTTAAGGGAGCTCTTGCTGCCAGGTTATAATGAAAACATAAAGGTCTAATACAAAACTGATCAAGGGGAAGGAGGCAGGGGAAAGTAACCCAGCATACGCAGCCTCTAGTCCAGATGTTAGCATTAGTGGGGTAGCTTTTGTGAGAGACAGCCAGCAATTGTTATCCTCTTCATCCTCTCTGAGGTCCCCACTCCATGACCAAATGACTCTCTGACCAAAAACAAAACCTTACTTTTCAAATTTCAAGATTTTTTTTTACATAATATAAATTGTTTTCTGATAAAGAAAAACCTCAAGTATAAAATAAGTTACTTATGATGTTGATCTGATAGAGCTAAGATTTTAGAAAAAATGGAAACCAGTGACACCTAAAAACTATTTTGTCTAAATAGGAAAAACACCTAAAATTCTACCTTTTTATTATAGCTTATTGAAATAAATGTTTTCTTAACTTGCTAAAATTAAGCTAGGAATAAATCTTAAGATGTTTTGAAAAAAGCTCAAGTACAACTTAGAAAATGATGGTTTCCCAGCATACTGGGGCTGGAGGAGGAAAGGGTTTTTAAAAGGAAGAAAAAAACTAATCTCAGAGAGAAATCTAGATAGACTTAGGAACAAAATAAAATAGTGCTTAGTGACAAATGCTGAGAGAACACACATCTCAGAAGAAGTGAATAATCTTCTGAACCATCTGTCTTGGTCTTTTTCATAACCTTTGGGAATGCATTTAGGGGGAAGCTTTCATAAAACTATACAGAATTGCAAATTCTTTTTTATAACAGCTGCCTTGCATAGTCTATAATTCCAGGCCTTTCCAGAAGGCTACAATGCATAAAAGCAGGCTTGCCTCTCCACACAGGCCCAGTAAGGGGACCCATCAGAGCTATTGTTTATACTCAGCCGCTGCTGGTTGCCCTGCCTCCCTCAAACCTGGGGGTGTCTATCTTGGCATTTTATCACACAGTTTGTGGCATGGCTTCGTTAAACCTAAGTTCTTGATTGAAATTCTGATTGAAATATAAAGTGATATTACCAAATAGTCCTAAGTTTCGAATTTTCACAAATGTATTAATATGAAGTTACCAAGTCTGAGGGCTCTCCTGGTGGCTCAAATAGTAAAGAAACTGCCTGCCATGCAAGAGACCGGGGTTCAAGTCCTGGGTCAGGAAGATCCCCCTGGAGAAAGGAATGGCAACCCACTCCAGTAGTCTTGCCTGGAGAATTCCATGGACAGAGGAGTCTCGCAGGTTACAGTCCATGGGGTTGCAGAGTTGGACACGACCCAGCGACTAACACTTTCACTTTCAAATCTGAAGCTTGTTTGGATTATGACATGGTTATCCATTGTATTTTGGTTTTAGAAATTTTGTCTCTCTTAGAATTCTCCATGAAACAGACTCTGGGCCTGTTGGGACCTGACCTAAGCCATGACAGGCTCAATAGGCCACACTAGGCCTAAGCCTCAGGTTCTTGTAAGCATGAGTCATAATTCTAGGAAGCCCCACCAAGGTCCCCGATGACCCAAGGTTGAGTCAATCAAGGTTATGTCAGTCACCATGATGACCCAAGGTTGAGTCAATCACCACACGCCAACTACACTATTGCTCAGACAAAAGACCACCTGTATGTAAGCAGCTGTGATTCAGAGCCTGGGGCTCTCGTCAAGACTCCACTGTGCTGGATGAGACGGGAGCCCTAGCTCGGGCTAGTAACGAAACCCCTTTATGTTTTTGCATTGCTGTGGACGTATTATTCTCTCAGTTTTGGGGACTCAGACTCTGGGCATAACAGGCCAAGGCTGCGTGCAAGTGGTCGACTGAGAACTGCAGGGAACCTCAGGAGGGGTCAGCAGCGCGTGATGCAGAAAGAGAACACGTTCAATAAGGGATCTGGTGGGAGACTAGGGGGCTATTTGGAGAGGAAACTCTGGAAACTGGTGTAAAACACACGCCTGAGAGTCACCTTACCTGAGGGCTGGTGAAGTTACACACTGACTGTGGCCACTTCTTAGTGGAGGTTTCATCCGAGGGTGCGGACTCCGGCGGGGCCAGCCTGCCGCGCACGCGCAGAGGCGCACCAACGGAACTGCAGCGATAAAGCGGTGATTAAAAGAAAATCACCAATAGAGTACACTAACGCATATATACGGAATTTAGAAAGACGGTGACGATAACCCTGTATGCGAGACAGCAAAAGAGACACAGATGTACAAAACAGTCTTTTGGACTCTGGGAGAGGGAGAGGGTGGGATGATTTGGGAGAATGGCATTGAAACATGTATAATATCATATATGAAACAAATCGCCAGTCCAGGTTCGATATATGAAACAGGATGCTCGGGGCTGGTGCACTGGGATGACCTGAAGGGATGGTGTGGGGGTGGAGGTGGGATGGGGATTCCGAATTGGGAACAAAAAATGGCAACCCACTCCAGTACTCTTGCCTGGAAAATCCTATGGGCGGAGGAGCCTGGTGGGCTGCAGTCCATGGGGTCGCAGAGAGTCGGACATGACTGAGCAACTTCCCTTTCACTTTTCACTTTCATGCGTTGGAGAAGGAAATGGCAACCCAGTCCAGTGTTCTTGCCTGGAGAATCCCAGGGACGGGGGAGCCTGGTGGGCTGCCGTCTCTGGGGTCGCACAGAGTCGGACACGACTGAAGCGACTCAGCAGCAGCAGTAGCAGCAGTACACCCATGGCGGATTCATGTTGATGTGTGGCAAAACCACATATCATTATTGTAAAGTAAAAAAAAAATAATAATAATAATAAATTTAAAAAAAGCTTATCTAGAGGCTATCAAACTATTATTAAATTTTTAAAAAGTATATTGCAAAATCCAAATAAGTGAGCAACGTACAGAAAATTAACAAGAATTACTAATCTAAAAGCAGGATCACCAGTAAGAATAATGAGTTCACATTTATTGCCTATCCTGTGTTCTTGCCTGGAGAATCTCATGGACCGAAGGGCCTGGTGGGCTGCGGTCTATGGGGTTGCAAAGAATCGGATACGACTAAGCAACTCGCACACACACACATGCAATGTATATATATAGATAACAGTTTTACTTGCTTGCTTGTTCAGTCCTTTCCGATTATCTGTGACCCCATGGACCACAGCCCGTCAGGCTCCTCCGTCCATAGGATTTCACAGTAAGCGTACCGGAGCAGGTGGTCATTTCCTCCTCCTGGGGATCTTCCTGACCCAAGACAGGGAACTCTCCTCTCCTGGATTGGCAGGAGGATTCGTTACCACTGAGCCATCTGGGAAGCTCAGAAAACAGGATAGGAGATTTTTATTTTTTTTTATATTTTCCAGTATTTCTATATTTAAAAAACTACACAGTCTATTATTTTGGTATAAAAGTGACTTTAAATATTATGAAAATGTCATATTAATTTTTCATACATTATTTATTGGATTATTAGGTTGGCTTCTTATAGCAAGTATCTATTCTATTTATTCGGTTTATACCATTAGAATATGGGAAGTATTCTCATTTTCCTGTTTTACAAAAAGGCAAACAAAATAGCAAACCACAGAGGTACAAGTTTACCAAAGAACAGAATGAACAGACGCTTCCTAAGGAATGAATCTATGCAAGATGGAGTTTCTTTCTGTTTGAGTCATTTATATATTTTGATTTTAAAATTCTATAACAATCACTGTACCATACATTTGTTTTTGATTTTGGATTTCTTTTGCACTAAAAGAAAAGAAGATACTTAACTTATAATTAGAAAATATACACAGTCCAACTATAAGGAAAGAAGATTTTAACCATCATATTTCAGTGGTCTATGATATATTAAATTTCAAAAGAAAGGTAATAGAAATACTTACACTGTTCAGATTGAACTGTGAGAATACAGAATCTGTAATACTGTTCAGTAAGGTAATATTTCACTATATGTGGTAGTCATAAGGAATTTGAACAATGCATTGATGTTTAACTCATATACAGAAAATTTCTTTTTATTATTATCAATCTGCTACCAATTTACAGAAAAATATAAAAATTTATGAACACAAGATTTTTTCCCACCTTACTTTCCTCAAATGTAAATATTGTACAGTTCAAAAACTAATACCAGTTTGTATTAATACCACAGTCTATATGTTTTCACAAGCTTTAATAAGTTACCAAATAAACTCTAAAACTAACATGTGTTAAGTAAAATGTGTTTATTTAATTTTACATTTATAAATGACTAAAGATTATTCAAAAGCAAAAATCAAAATGGTATAGTATTGGTGTAAAAGCAGACACATAGATAAATAGAATAAAAGAGAGAGCCAAGAAATAAACCCATGCATATATGGTCAATTA
>SJYQ01000402.1:1136001-1162326 GCA_006410935.1 Redunca redunca | reverse complement strand
CTAGAGAAATATGAGCTAAGCAAATAAAATTAATGAAAATATAACAGAAAAAATAATTACCTATTGTTTTCCACCTCAAATTATACTGAATGCACTTTTTTTCTAGGACTATGAAGGGTTTCTGTCAATAATTTGGAAAGAAATAAAAATCATACTAACAGGATGCTGTTTATTAATAACATAAAATGAGAGTTTAATCATACTGGCTACTTCAAAATGTTTTGGATAGGGTGATATACTCATAGCTGGTTAAAATGTTGGATACTGATTTAATTTGCATTCCTATAAATCTGTTTGTATATTTTTTGAGATTCTATCTTCCATGATCAGAAGATGATAGTTAAACAAATCAACTATTCTGGGGGAACTGACTTCTATAATGTGATATATAAAGTTAAAACATATTTAAAAGTATTGAGATTTAAACATTAATTTCAAAGGGTACAATCTAGAATTGCTGAAGACCTGGAAAATGGATTCTGTATACACAGAGAGAGACTCTAAGATTCAATTACTAGTACTTCTGAAATAAATTTTAAAATAAAGCCTATGTTTCAACTGGTGGTGGTCTAGTTGCTCAGTTGTGTCTGATTCTTGCGACCCCGTGGAATATAGCCTGCTAGGCTCCTCTGTCCATGGGATTTTCCAGGCAAGAATACTGGAGTAGGTTGCCATTTCCAACTACCTTTCGACTAAAACTACTAGTTTCTACATTGATATCTGTGCTCTGATTTACCCCAGGAAGAAGATCTTTAATCTTTTGGTTGTTGTTGTTAGTACACAGCAGAAGTGTGACATTTCACCAGGTGCACTCATGATATCACATTCTAGCCAATGACATATAAGGAGATACACTCTGTGCAACTTTAGAAAATATCTTTAAAGGTCAGAAGGCACATCTTTTGAACTCTCCTCACTCTTCTGAGGGCTTGGTTAGAAAGATACGATGCCCGGAACCCAAGTAAACATCTTGGACCCTGAAGTGGAATCCTCGTACTCAGAACGGCAGAGACATAAGATAAAAGGACCACCTTTTGGCAGGACTTTGTGCTAGTGTGTCAGTCCTATGCTGTCTACTGGCAGAATTCTTTTCCGTGAGAAACAGACTTCTTTCTTGTTTCAGATACTGATTTAGTCTGATTTTCATTTGATATAACCAAGCCTAACTGTAAGTGACACACAGCCCCATTGTTGTTTTGTCACTTCTTATCAGAGATTTTAAAGAAAAACTGCTTTGACAGAAGAGCAGCCACAATGGAAGGTTTCACAAGGTCACGATTTGGAGAAGTAACAAAATCATCTTTCATAAAGTAGATCTTACTTGTATGGTAAGGGAACAGCATTCTTCTCTAAAACGTTTCCTGGTCAGAGATCATTTCTATGATTCATCTATGTAAATATCATGTATCTTATACTGTTTGTTTTAATTTTTGCTTTACCCATTTTACTAGGAGTTTTTTTTTTGTTTTTTTTTTTTTTTTGCAAAATTTCTTGGTTACATGATACCAGTTGTGAGAACGAAAAGTTTCCACAGTCTGATAAGCACCATCAGAAGCTTTCGGACTTAAAATGTTTCTTCAAACACATTTTGAAAATTGTCATCTTTTAAAATCCACTATACAAGGCTACTTTTGAATATGAAATAATTATACCATTAAGTGTGTATTCATTTTGCCAGTGAAGTTTAAAAGCATGGCCACTGTTGCCATGAAGTATGTGATCCTTGTGGATCTTTAGTACTTCCTCTCCCAAACATGAGAATTTGCCCAGAAATCCTGTTTTTCATCTTTCTTGATAAGGAGTTCTTCATCTAGCAGAAATATTCTCTCAGATGAATTGAATAACCCAGGTGTCACTGCCATCCTCCACTGTCTAAATGTCTTATTATCAAAGTCAAACTAACAAGTTTCTGACACCACAGTATATCTGCTAGATTATAAATCTTAACTATGGGAGCGCTGGACTATGAAGAAGGCTGAGCGCTGAAGAATTGATGCTTTTGAACTGTGGTGTTGGAGAAGACTCTTGAGAGTCCCTTGGACTGCAAGGAGATCCAACCAGTCCATTCTGATCAGCCCTGGGATTTCTTTGGAAGGAATGATGCTAAAGCTGAAACTCCAGTACTTTGGCCACCTCATGCGAAGAGTTGACTCATTGGAAAAGACTCTGATGCTGGGAGGGACTGGGGGCAGGAGGAGAAGGGGACGACAGAGGATGAGATGGCTGGATGGCATCACTGACTCGATGGACGTGAGTCTGAGTGAACTCCGGGAGTTGGTAATGGACAGGGAGGCCTGGTGTGCTGCGTTTCATGGGGTTGGACATGACTGAGCAACTGAACTGAACTGAACTTCAGTATGAGTTGGAGTTAAATGAAATTGCCAAGATCATCTTCAGCTTTAAGCACTGGCTGGTTGTCACTGTCCTCCATAAACAGGGCTGGCAACGGAGGACAAGATGGTTGGATGGCATCATTGACTCAACGGGCATGAATTGGAGCAAACTCCAGGAGACAGTGAAGGGCAGGGAGGCCCGGCGTGCCACAGTCCATGGGGTCGGAAAGAGTCGGACACGACTGAGCGACTGAACAACAAAGCCTTCTGATTCTGAAGGACACAGGAGAGTTTTCTCATGGCCAGAACCCTCGCAGTCAATCAAGAGCAGGCTTGCCCTCTGCTCTCTGCCCCAGCACATCTGGCAATATTTAGGTAATGGCTGCAGCAACCTCTTTTTTTTTTTGTGGCTCTTCCCTCTTGAGTGCCTTTCCTATTTGCTCTCTGCTCCCCCTCTTGGAAGGATTTTCTGGGGAGTGTATACATGGAGGAAGTCCATCCAGGACAACTGCTGGTCTCAGCCACCATATGTGTGTGGCTTTCCCCCTGCCAGACCTGCTGCTCCTCCTCGAGTGCCCTCCCGGGCTGTGCTGGACCTAGGTCCCCTGAACGAGTGAGGTGGCCCCCCACCCAGTCACGGACACGTCCTGACCTCAGGGGGCCAGCCCGCTCCCCGTCTTCTCCGTCTCATCTGCTCTGGCAGTCAGGCCCCTTCATAATTCCTCACTTTTCTAAACAGACATCCATGCAGTCTGAAACGGTTAAGAATTCCTAAAGACTGTCTTAAAGACCCCTGTAAACGGGGCTCTGAGGAGCCATAAAGACTGTTACAGGGGCCAGCGTGGGGAGAGGGAAAAAGCTGAGCTCCGGGCCTCTGATTCTGCTTCCTGCACAGGCTCTGTTTCTAACCAACTCTCATATTCTGGCTTTTTTTGCAAGAATTTAGTAGAACAAAACGTTCCTTGGCCAGCGAAACAGCTTGCAAACCGCTAACTTGGTTCGTATTATTGTCACAAAGGGAATATAATGAAGTAGCATTCCCCCCACCCCGTTCATGTAACTCAATTGTGGCAGAAGTATGGCTAGAGCTATTGGGTTGAGTAATACTTTTATTATACCATTTGAACCCTTCTAAATAGTGTATGTACACTTTAACAGAACACCCTCTGTGACTAAACCCAGAGGAAGAGGGAGAAATGAGAATTTCAGGCTGACTGTGATGTTGTGTGTGAGAGAAGGATTTGGAGAGCACTGGGGTCTCTTGGAAATCAGTCCTGAATGTTCATTGGAAGGACTGATGCTGAAGCTGAAGCTCCAATACTTTGGCCACCTGATGCAAAGAACTGACTCCCTGGAAAAGACTCTGATGCTGGGAAAGATTAAAGGCAGGAGGAGAATGCGACGGTAGAGGCTGAGATGGTTATCCAACCATCCGGCTTCACCAGCTCGATGGACATGGGTTTGAGCAAGCTCGGCGAGTTGGTGATGGACAGGGAGGCCTGGCATGCTGCAGTCCATGGGGTCGCAAAGAGTTGGACACAACTGAGCTACTAAACTGACTGGAGTCTCTTGAATCATGCCCAGTATTTATGAATAGTTCTGCTTTGATCATGTCAAGATGGTAATAAGGATGCTGATGTTTCTTTCTACTTGTAACAAATGAGCATGTGTGGATATTGAAATTAAAAACTAACACATTCTTGACACTTATCTGCACAACTCACTGTACCAAATTTTGTATTTGATTGGATCAAATAATTCATATATTAGGCAGAGTGATCTTGAAATCAATATTAAAATATGTGTGTGTATGTTTTAATAGCAGCTTATAATTTCTAAGTTAATTTATCACACTATGATCCTCATGCCTGAGTTTTGCAGTCATGTGACAGTATTCATCTTTGTAACTTTTAAAGTCAGCTTTGTAACTCTGTCTCAGAGCAATGTTGGGTAAGCCTTACTGGTCAGATATTAAATTAGGCAACAAAGGAATACAATTTATTGGTTTTATAATGTTTAAGGAAGCATGAAAGAAGGGAGGGAAGAAGATTAGCACAATTGTTTTCAAGTAGAATGTTTTAAAACAAATTGGTAAAATCTTCAAATACATGACCTAAAATATTAGTATGAAAATTAAGTCAAATAAACTAAGTATCATTCTGAGGCTTAAGCTTTGACTCATCTGGGTAGTTTCTGATTTGGGACTGTGACAAATAAAGCTGCTATAAACATCCATGTACAAGTTTTTGTATGAAAATAAGTTTGTTTTTTCTTTTATCTGGGATAAATGCCCATGAGTGCAATTGCCAGTTATATGCTAAGACCTTTTACAGTGTCTTAAAAACTGCCCAGCTATTTTTCAGAGTGACAGCACTCTACCAGTGACTGTACCATGCCATACCATCAGTTACGTATACTGATAGTTTATAGTTATATTCATAATATTCATTATGCATACTCATATGCATAAGTACTCATCATGTATATTTAGTTATGCATACTTGTTATGGATACTTATGTACCCTCACCAGTTATGCACACTCAGATCAAAATCTAGTTTTTCTGCATACTTACTAGCATTTGTTGTTATCACAAGTTTTTATTTGAAACATTCTAATAGGTATATGCTGCTGCTAAGTCACTTCAGTCATGTCCAACTCTTAGCGACCCCATGGACTGCAGCCTACCAGGCTCCTCCGTCCATAGGATTTTCCAGGCAAGAGTACTGGAGTGGGGTGCCATTCCCTTCCCTAGGAAATCTTCCCAACCCAGGCGTTGAGCCCACATCTCTTGTGTCTCCTGCATAGGCAGGTGGAATCTTCACCACTAACACCATCTGGGAAGCCCTTAACATGCTAAGTGGAGATGTTTATTACTGGAATATCAGTTATTAGTGATCTTTTAAAGTCTTTTTCCTACTACATTCCCTCCTGCTGTCCTTGATTCATTTACTCCTATTTTCTTAATATCCACCCAAAGAACATACTGATTCTGCCTTTGAGCCTTGTTCATAGTTTCATACCAACCACAGTTGCACACACTCCTCATGTTCTTCCACATGAGATCAAAATATCAACATCATTTCTTGGTTGATGCTAAAGCTAAATGTGTTTTCATTATCTCAGGAGTTTTTCTTTAACACAAGTTAGGATATGTGCATCCAAAATAACAACTGTGGTGTTTCTGTGATCTGAAAAACAACTGGGAACATTGCAAGAGATAAACCAAAGGGCAAATGAAATCACAGGTATAAAGCACCACATAAATGTTTATTGTTATTAAGGCAATACGAGAGGATTCAACCTCACCTTTGCTTTTTTATTCAATTTTTGAGTGATCAGAGCCATAGGAACCATTACAGACTATTATGCCAAATATTAAAAATAATCTTTCAAAACCATCCGCCATTGTCAGCTTTCCCTGATAGTATCAGAGGGGTTTCTATATTAAATAATAGCAAATGATTTCAGATAAAATGCTTCTGCAACAGTTAATCATAAAAAATTCTTTTTTAGTACACGATGCATTGGTCATTTGGAAAAAGAAAATTCTTTACTAATATGTCATTATGAAACTTTTATCTGCTTACTATTGACTACAAATATTACTAATATCCCAAACCTTTTTGTTTTAATCTTAAGAAACTCAATTTTCAATAATGGTGTCTTGTCACAATCATATATCAACCACTCTAACCTTTACATCAAGCTGTATTATATTTTATTATATTAACTTCTCTGCACCACAACATCTGTTGGCTGAATGGATGGGTCTTAATCAGTAAGTAAACTTAGCTTCATTTTATTATATATTTGATTCTTGACATATTCACGGAATAGAATACCTGGAATTATTATTTCTTTGAGCTTTTATTTATAGCCAAGTTTTGTTTTCCTAAATATGTGTGAGAAGATATTTTGATCTTCATTGGTTTTTAGGGAACAGTAACTTGTGAATTTAAAAAAAAATTCCTAGACAAACTGAAGGCATAGGAAAGGACTGCATCAGTGAATTAGCATAAGTGGGACATTAATAATATCTTTGAATGCTAAACTGAGAGACATAATTTGTTTGAGCAGGGAGGTGAGAGATATATATGTTCTCTAAATTCCAGTAGTCATGTATGGATGTGAGAGTTGGACTGTGAAGAAGGCTGAGAGCTGAAGAATTGATGCTTTTGAACTGTGGTGTTGGAGAAGACTCTTGAGAATCCCTTGGACTGCAAGGAGATCCAACCAGTTCATTCTGAAGGAGATCAGCCCTGGGGTTTCTTTGGAAGGAATGATGCTGAAGCTGAAACTCCAGCACTTTGGCCACCTCATGAGAAGAGTTGACTGACTGGAAAAGACTCTGATGCTGGGAGGGATTGGGGGCAGGAGAAGAAAGGGACGACAGAGGATGAGATGGCTGGATGGCATCACGGACTCGATGGACGTGAGTCTGAGTGAACTCCGGGAGTTGGTGATGGACAGGGAGGCCTGGCGTGCTGCGATTCATGGGGTCGCAAAGAGTCGGACATGACTGGGCGACTGAACTGAACTGAACTGAGTGAGGAGTGGAGAATGGGAGGCTGGATTTAAATGGAAAACTTCCAGGACACTACTGTTTAGCAGAGACCTGAGGATGAGAATGAGCTAGGTGTATTGGTCAGAAGAATCTTTGTCATCCTGAAGTCCTCTAGTTTACTTCACAACTGGAGTCCTAGAGATAAGCATCTAGTGATATTTTTGCCCATGAACTTGAATGAGCTTTATTTTTAATTTATTTTATAACTAGAAGTTTGTGCCTCTTAACTTCCTTCGTCTATTTTGCTCACCAGCCCCCCACTCCCACCCAGCCCCTTTCCTCCCTTCTGGCCGATTTGTCCTCTGTATCTGAGTCTGTTTCTGTTTTGTTTTTCAGATTCCACATATAACTGAAATCATATGGCATTTTTCTCTCTGTCTGACTCATTTAACTTAGCGTAAAGCCTTCCAGGTCCATCCATGTTGTCACAAATGCCAAGATTTCATTCTTTGTTATGACTGAGTAATATTCCACTATATATATGTAGCATGTCTTCTTTATCCAGTCCTCTTTCAATGGACATTTAGACTGCTTCCAAATTTTGGCTGTTGAAAACAGTGGTGCAATGAATATAAGGATACATCTCTGTCTTGAGTTGGTGTTTTTGTTTTCTTTGGATAAATACCCAGAATTGGGATCGCTGGATCCTATGGCAGTTCTATTTTTAGTTTTCTGGGGAATGATTACACTGTTTTCCCTAGTAGCTGCACTAGTTTACATTCATACTAACTGTGCATGTGGGTTCCCTTTTCTATACATTCTCACCAATATTGATTCTTTTTGTCTGGGTGATATTTTATGCAAAATAATTTCCATTGTTTGTTCATATTGTGGGAAGGTAGTTAAAATGGTAAAATAATCCTTGTTTCCTAAGACCCATCTCTACCCAGGCTACTCATAGTTTGTTGAATAAGTTAGTAAATAAAGAACTTATGTATTGCATAAAACAGGTTTGAAAACTATTATTTTAAATTATCTCATAAAACTATCCTCTTGTCTATGTCTTAAGAAACACATAATTATATAAAATACAGGATGGAGTTCTAGACCACCTGGTAGGCTTAGAAATGAAAGTCTCTCTGCAGCTCCCCAAGTTGAAGAAAACTAAAATGAAGCAACTTCATGTCTTCCCCTGAGCTGGGCAAGCACCTACACCACCCCATAACAGTATCTTAAAAGACATCTTTGGCAAACGGAACTGCTGAGTCATCTGATTTCAAAGCCTATGCATTTGGGAATTATAATAATGGTTATTCCACTTGTTTCCTACAGTTCTGATATAACCATATGAAACAAATTTTTCACAGATAACAAAAACAAAACAATTTTAGGGAACTAACAAAATCAGATTCAGAAGGACACTTGGCTGAGCTCTTTCACTTCGGTCTTGGTATTCACAGAGGTAAAGTTTAGGGAGAGAGTTATGTTATTTTTCCTATTTTAAGTTATTATATTTATTAGCCTAAATCTTAGCTTTGCTTGTTGGGATCTGTTAAATGTACTGTAGAGTTAAACTCCTAATTCCTGATTGTTTTCAATTTGTAAAGAAACATTTCAGTTGTTTCACAATGGGTATATTCTCTACACCCTAGGCCAAATATTTGTTCTTTAGATGCTCATTCATGTCCGACTCTTTACAACCCCATGGACTGCAGCCCACAGGGCTCCTCTGTCCATGGGGTTTTCCAGGTAGCCCCCTGGAGTGAGTTGCCATTTCTTTCTCCAGGGCATCTTCCGAACCCAGGGATTGAACCTGTGTCTCCTGCATTGGCAGGCAGATTCTTTACCACCGAGCCACCTGGGAAGCCCAGGCCAATCATTATGCCTACTTTAATGATTATGCTTTTAATTGTTAGCACATTATGACTGCGCTGGGTACCTGCTGACATAATTGCAGATTGAAGACATGAGGAGCAAGAAATAGTTGGGCTGAAATCTCAAGTTTTGTCTTCAACCATCCTCCTCAAACTTTAGGAGTAATTTCCACTCTGTCCCTCCAGTTTTATTTTTGATGATTCTGTTTTCAATATTAACTGAACTTGTCAGTGTACCGAGGTACCAGTGCTTACTAATTAAGGGCGCAGACTCTGCAGCCACACGGCCTGGGTTCGAACCCTGGCTTTGTGTCACTAATTTCTCAAAGTCTTGGTCATATTATCTGCAAAAGAGGGACAACAATACTTTGCTCAAAGAGTAAATAAATTAGTACATAACAGGAAGGTCCTTGCAAGTGGTAATAACCCAATAAATACTATATCATTATCTCTATTTTATTATAATCATTCAAAGTGAGATATGATCGCATATAGTGGACCTTGTGTTTTTTTCCAATAGGTTTTCTTTTCCTTCTTTCCTTTTCACTTCCTTTCCTCTAGTCCATCACTCTTTTCTTCCTTCTTTCTAATTTTTTTCTTTCACAAGTATAGAGTTTTGAGAGAATCCACATCGAGGCAAGCCCACACACATATCTTGACAATTCCTAACTTTGCAGCCCAGCTGTTAACTCTGCTCCTCTTGGGTCTTGTGAGGTATCATAGTATTTCGGGGGAAGTATGGAATGTTTTTCTATTTACCATATGCTGATACATGAGGCTCACTTCAATAGAATTGAAATAAGCTATTCCCAGTTGTTATGCTACAGCAACATCAATCTATTAAAAAGGCAACTATACTGGGATCAGAAGAGTCCCAAGATAAAACATGATCTTCACAACAACATCTGTTTTCTAATTAGTGGCAATTTTCACCCAATAATTTAGTTAAATTTTGTTCTCAAAGTATAAATATCCTTTGAAGGCACATGGGCAAAGTTAAATCAATAACTGCATTATTGTAAATTACTTCATAATTATATATTGATAAACAGAATAAGGTTATACGATATCCATTTTCTATATCACTTCATATCTCAGACAACTTAGTAGAAAACTGCATTCTTACATTGTTTTTGAACAAAGCTTTGTTCGTATAAAATGCGTTTCATTTTAAAGCAATATAATTTCAGCATAGCATACCTTTCACACCCTATAAACTCAGGACATCTGGGTTACATGTTGTCTCTTTAAATGTTTTCAGAGGGGCTTCCTTGGTGGCTCAGTGGTAACAAATCCACCTGCAAATACAGGAGACATGAGTTGGATCCCTAATCCAGGAGGATCCCACGTGCCACAGAGCAACTAAGACCATGTGCCACAATTATTGAACCTGTGCTCTAGAGCCCAGGAACCACGACGCCCGAGTCCATGCGCCACAACTCCTGAAGCCCGAATGCTCTAAAGACCATGCTCTTCAGCAAGAGAAGCCACTGCAGTGAGAAACCCTGGAGGAACCTGGCGCAGCAACGAAGACTTGGCACAGCCAAAAATAAATAATAAAAAATTTAAAATTAATGTTATCAGAGAATTTTATATGAAAAACTTCAATGACTTCTAAGAAAAATATTGCATTCTGTTCTATGTTTTTAAGCCTCCTAGAGAATCCTGGGAAACAGTAAGACGTTAAGATAATTCAGTTCAGTCAGCCTGCCATCTCTCCCATAACCTTGATTACCCATCAGCCAGCTTAGAATGCTCTTTTTATCTGCAGACCTCTCTTCCTTCCATATGCTCTTTATCACGTACTTATATATGTTTACCAGGTGTACTATAATGTGCAAAGTTGTGTGATTTAAAATACGCTGCCCCGTTTTCAGTAAAAGAGGCCTCATTTTTGTTTAAGAAAATGTGGCCACTGTACATATACCTACTAATTAATGTATCACTCATCTCTCCACCAGAGGTGTGGCTATGTCCTGGGGATGAGCCTGTTCTCTGCTGACCTCTTGAGGAAAGACCCTGGAGGTCAAGTGTGCAGTGGAAAAGAGGTTGTGTTTCAGGCATATGCAAACTTCCCCTTGAATGACTGCTCAGCACCTAATAGGTTTTTCACCAGAGCCAAGTCATTTAGTCTCTTCTTATATGAAATAGAGGTAATACTCCTTCCTCTCATTTTAAATAGTATTAAAATGAGATTACGTGTTCATGACTAGCCATGATCTTTGACACTTAATGGGTGCTCAATCTGCATTAAGAATGACTATGAATAACAATAATTTATTATAAATTCATTACATAAATGAAACTATCTTCTAGTTCACTATCATGCTATTTATCTCACCAGGTCTCATCTTGAAATATTGGCCATATATTTCTGTGAGATGAATCTGTGTTTCCTGGTATGTGTGTGATTTTAAACAGTATTTCTCAGCCATGTGTCACCTCCACTGGTTCCTTCCTCACATTGACTGAGCCAGACGCTTCAGGGGTGGCTGTGTGCGTAACATCCCACAGGAATTCGGAAGTGAAATCTGGTTAACAACCACCAAGGCAAACATCTGAATGGGGTTCAGGAAGTCGTATTTCTAAAAAAAAAAAAAATCTCCCCCTTTCATGATAATGAGCAGGGATCTTCATGGAAAATGGCTGTGTCAGGCACCAGAAACTTGCATAATCCACACAGGACCATTTCCAAGGAGTGGTGAATATGAGATTATGCTGACTCTGGGCCCTCCAGGTATGTCAGTTTTATGCAGGTGGAAGCTAGGAACAATGAACAGCAGAAGCACCTTCTAATCAGTATCCTCCCAGCCTTGGAAGTGGGAATTTTTCTTTGACCAGCAGACTCAGTAGAACTCAGTCACCCAGGGCTGTTTCTGTCTGTCTTAGGTCCTATTCTTTGTCTCTTCCTGAGCCACCACGTGGGAGGATGCCCATCTTTACCATAGCCTTCATTGCTTCAAAGATGGTTCCCTTAGCATTGCGGAATCACCCAAGGCATTTGCCTGAGTTTGCGTCATTGTCAAATGTCACCACATGGTGAATTGCTGGCTAGCATCTTTCCTGTCACCCAGATCCCAAGGCACGACAAGTGGAAGAAGGTGATTGTGATGCTTGGGTTTCATTCACGGTTGGTATTTAACTCCAGAACCGGGTGAAGAATCATGGCCTCTGGGTATTTGAGCAGGCAACAGCACCCCACTCCAGTACTCTTGCCTGGAAAATCCCATGGATGGAGGAGCCTGGTGGGCTGCCCTCTATGGGGTCACACAGAGTCGGACACGAGTGAAGCAACTTAGCAGCAGCAGCAGGGTATTTGGCTCATTATAGATTCCACCCTCCATAAAATATTCTTTAGACTTTGTTTGTATCTGTTTTCTGCTTTCTGAACTGGTATTTGGAGTGATTCTTGGACATGAAAACTCAGGCCATATTCAGGAAAAGAGAAAAATTGTGCCCTCAGAACAGCTATCAACTTAAATCAAAGTGGGGTAAGAGGCGAGCTCAGCTTATTGTACAGAGTGAAGTAAAACAGAAAGAGGAAAACAAATATCACATATTAGAACATACACATGGGATCTAGAAGCATGGTGCTGGTGAACCAATCTGCATTACAGCAAAGGAGACACCGATGCAGAGAACAGACTTGCGTGTGCAGCCGGGGAAGGGGAAGTTCAGTTGCTCAGTCATGTCCGACTCTGCGACCCCATGGACTGCAGCCCGCCAGGCCTCCCTGTCCATCACCAACTCCCAGAGTCCACCCAAACCCATGTCCTTCGAGTCGATGATGCCATCCAACCATCTCATCCTCTGTCATCCCCTTCTCCTCCTTCCTCCAATCTTTCCCAGCATCGGGGTCTTTTCCAATGAAGATGGCACGAACTGAGAGCATGGCATTGAAACATATACATTACCATAGGTAAAATAGATAGCTAGTGGGAAGTAGGGATCTCAAACTCAGTGGCCTGTGACAACCTAGGGGAGTGGGATGAGGTGGGAGGAGGGAGGGAGGTTCAAAATGGGGGGATATATGTATTCCTATGGCTGATTCGTGTTGATACATGGCAGAAACCAACACAATACTGTAAGACAATTACCCTCCAATTAAAAATAAGTAAATTTTAAAAATAAGGTGAGCTCAGGGAATAGAGAAGATTAACCTAACAAACAGCCTTTGCTTACCTCTAGGATAAATAGCTAAATCTTCCATTTCAACAGTTTTATTTACACAGTTAGTTTAATATTTCAATTACCTGGGCAATCTTTTTAAAAATTAATCAAGCTCTTAAATGATTTTGCTTTAATTTCTCTGCAAATGCAAAGGAATTTGCACTTGAGATGCGTAAGGAAATGCAAACTACGTTTCTGTTTTGACCACCAAAGGCTTCTTTATGGTCATAACTCTTTGCAGGATCTTTTAAACTGTAATTCTCCATGAAGAACGGCACACAGAACATTTACAACATACATCAGCAAGAAAATCTGGTATTAGTGCTTTAGCACCTTCTATATTCTGTGGGGAGAAAGGTAGAATACATCACTAAAACCAGGAAAAACACGCTTCAAAATTAAGGGTAAATGAATTTATTCATTTATTTAAACCCACTCGGCAAATATTTAGTGACAGCCTTCCTCTGAGCAAGATTCCATCTGGAATTTTATCAAGGAAAAAGACAGACAAGGCTTCTCTTCTCACACAGCTTTCAGTTTAGTGAGGGAAGGTGGTAAATATTAATAAGTAAATAGAGAAGAAACATATAAGGCTAAATTAATCTTGCAAAAAGCTTTGATTTTTAAAGTAAAACCTTCTTGTATCCATTTGTAGAAAGGAGCCATAGAAATATGTTATTAAGATTGTCAACCTGTGAAGGTTATTCATCCTTTGTGTTTTTATAGAAAACTCACTTAACCCTGAGTAAAAAAGGAAGAAGAGAGTAAAAACCATTAGGATAGCTGGTATTAAACGAACTCCAGTGGAAGAGGCGCCTTTGATGGTCTCCTGATGTGAGGGTCAGCCAGGTCAGGAAATAGACACCTCTCCTCTTGTTCCCCGGCTGCTCTCCTTAGCTATTTCATCACATGTACTTACTCGGGTCACCTGAATGGTTACCATCCTCCTTTGTTCCCTTTTTTTCTGAGGGCATTCTTTGTCCGTGTGACTTGAGAGGAGTCAATTATTTTTGACAACAGCTACAGAGAGAAAAGCAGAGATGAGGGAAATAGTCACCACTTGGAAATCCTGAGATTCCAAGCACTGGGCTTTCTACTCTCACAGACTTTTAGGAACTTTGGTTGGTTAATATATATATATATATATATATTTTTTTTTTTTCAAGGCAAAAATGGGCCACATCAATGAGCGCCGAATCAGTTCTTGGAAGGAAATTGTTTTGATATGGTCTGGCCATAATCGGTGAAGCTAGTATCATATATCTGTTTATCATATCAGTGAGATTTGAGGAGCATTTAAAGACTATGTGCTCATCTAGTTCAGCCTAAACTCCCTTCCTGTTAATCTGAGCCAAACATGGATAAAATGGGTTTTAAATCTCAACAAGTGATTTAAAAATTACACAGACACCTGCGTATTTAAGAGGCAAAATCTGTTTTTAGAACTTGCAGGAGCTATTCATGTAAAGTAAATAAGATGCTTTGACAAGCAACCTAATATTTAGACACAGAGGTCCAACAACTTTTAAAGATACTCGTACAAGCAGTTCTTTCAGCTGGATAGTCTGTATTTTGAAGACAGCTTGTGATAATTGTCTGCCGTCAACAGGCTGTGCTGAAGCTGAAAACGGCCGCATGCAGTCCTTGTCCATGACCTGTAGTACCGTAATGACCTGCTTTCGCCCCATATAGATTTGTTTTTTCCCAGCAGTGAAAGATGTCTTAACAGAGAATTACGGGACTCCTACAGATGCAAGCCAGCCATAATCGAGCACGAATCTGACCACAGGCTGGAAACAGATGCCAGCAAGCTCAGGTGGAGAAACGGAAGATGCAGATTCCATAAGCAGGGGCTCCTCCGAGTCCTCCTGGAGATATAAAGGGCATGCGCGAGGCCGTGCCTGATTCCTCTCATACCAAAGCCTTTGTGCTCTTTTGTGTATGGTGTTTATTCAGTGCTAAGCCTGACCGACAGTGACCTCCTTGAGAGAAGGGGACAGAACTGATTTATCTTTTCATCATAGAACTGGACATGGAACAACAGACTGGTTCCAAATAGGAAAAGGAGTACGTCAAGGCTGTATATTGTCACCCTGCTTATTTAACTTACATGCAGAGTACATCATGAAAAATGCTGGGCTGGAAGAAGCACAAGCTGGAATCAAGATTGCTGGGAAAAATCTCAATAACCTCAGATATGCAGATGATACCACCCTTATGGCAGAAAGTGAAGAGGAGCTAAAAAGCCTCTTGATGAAAGTGAAAGAGGAGAGCGAAAAAGTTGGCTTACAGCTCAACATTCAGAAAACGAAGATCATGGCATCCGGTCCCATCCCTTCATGGGAAATAGATGGGGAAACAGTGGAAACAGTGTCAGACTTTATTTTTTGGGGCTCCAAACTCACTGCAGATGGTGATTGCAGCCATGAAATTAAAAGACACTTAATCCTTGGAAGAAAAGTTATGACCAACCTAGATAGTATATTCAAAAGCAGAGACATTACTTTGCCGACTAAGGTCCGTCTAGTCAAGGCTATGGTTTTTCCTGTGGTCATGTATGGATGTGAGAGTTGGACTGTGAAGAAGGCTGAGCGCCGAAGAATTGATGCTTTTGAACTGTGGTGTTGGAGAAGACTCTTTAGAGTCCCTTGGACTGCAAGGAGATCCAACCAGTCCATTCTGAAGGAGATCAGCCCTGGGATTTCTTTGGAAGGAATGATGCTAAAGCTGAAACTCCAGTACTTTGGCCACCTCATGCGAAGAGTTGACTCATTGGAAAAGACTCTGATGCTGGGAGGGATTGGGGGCAGGAGGAGAAGGGGACGACCAAGGATGAGATGGCTGGATGGCGTCACTGACTCGATGGACGTGAGTGTGAGTGAACTCCGGGAGATGGTGATGGACAGGGAGGCCTGGTGTGCTGCGGTCCATGGGGTTGCAAAGAGTCGGACACGACTGAGCGACTGAACTGAACTGAACTGATATGCGGTACCTACAGTGCCGAAAAGAAAAGCTTGCTGAACTACGGTGATGAAAGGAGTTAGTTATAACGAATATGATGGCATTTTTTTTACAATGAAATCTCTTTTTTATAACGATAGACACTGATATGCCAGGTTTTTTGTTTTTATTTTGTAGTCTAGGTACACATGTTTGTTCAAACACGTTAGTGCCCCCAAGTTGATGGGTTCTCTGGGCAAGAAAATCAAATATATTTGCCTTTGTATGGGCTTACCCAGTAGACCTTCTACCATAAACACAAAGTATTATACCATTTTGCGTTTGTGCAACTACTAATCTAGAATATGGAATTTCTGCTCTGAGTCTGGGTGGTTCCCCTTGTGGTACCCATGAAATTCTGTAAATTGATAGGTGTTTTACATATGGAAAATTCAAATATTGTGAAAGCGTGCTGGAGAAGAACAATTAATGTTTCACCTCTATTGAATGATGTTGTTTCATTTGCTCC
Organism: Redunca redunca; assembly: GCA_006410935.1. Taxonomy (NCBI): domain Eukaryota; kingdom Metazoa; phylum Chordata; class Mammalia; order Artiodactyla; family Bovidae; genus Redunca; species Redunca redunca. Next base: position 1,145,974 of record SJYQ01000402.1, on the reverse strand, counting down.
AGAAAGAAAGGTATGACATTCAACAGTAGTTTTATCTTCTGCAGGAGGTCTTCTCTGCTAGCCTACCTGCTGTCCCCTACCCACACATGTCTCTACCCAACAATCCTGGTGATACGAAATGCACAGCATATTGTGTGGAACTTCATCATACCGTTCAGCACATGCTGTCTGTGATTATCTGTTCATATGTGCATCTGCTAATTGACCATAAATACCTCAAGGGAAAAGACCTCGTTCGTGTTTGAACCCTTAGCATGGATCACAGAGTTTGGCTCAGTAAGCTCTCAAGAGACGTGAGCAGCACTGACCTGGAATGACTTCCACTTGGGTTTAACAGCAAAATACTCATTACTCACCCAGCTCACTCAGGGGACGTGTCTCTGGCCTCATTTTCATTTGCATCCTGGTTGTGATTTGGGCTACTGCCAATCAACAGGGGACATAGAAAAGCAAACTGGTGGGTGAAACTAACTGGACCTAAGATATCCTCACTAGCAGAGTGCAGGCAAATGGGCCAGATAATCATAGCCTATGGTTAACATGGAAACTTGGTTATCGCTTGGATGTTAATTGATCTTGCTAAATACTTCCTTTTGTTTGAAAGGTATTTATAATATTATAGCCACAAAAACAAGATTTAGTGAACATTTACAATTTTCCAAATACCTAGATAAATGAAATTTTTGTTTCAGTTAATCATACGGATAACATTGTTAACTTTTTCTAATACATATAGATTTTGTATATCTCAATTTTAAGATATTTTGATTTATATTTTAAAGCATATGGAAGAAAGGGGAAAATTATCTGCATAATTCAAGCTAAATTTTTATTTTATTTAACACTATATTTCTCTACCAACATGTTTTTGCTGCTTCTTTTTTTCCCTTATTTCCTCATTGCTGGTACAGGGTGGATAAAAGCAGTAGAATTTATTAAGAGCTTACTATATGTTAAAAGGGCTTCCCTGGTGCCTCAGGTAGTAAAGAATCTGCCTGCAATGCTGGAGGCCTGGGTTAGCTCCCTAGATTGGGAACATCCCCTGGAGGTGGGCCTGGCAACCCACTCCAGTATTCTTGGCAGGAGAATCCCCATGGACAGAAGAGCCTGGCAGGCTATGCAGTCCACGAGAAGCAAAGAGCAGGACATGACTGAGTGACTGAGCACAGCATAGCACATGTTAAAAACCACACTATAATGTGCTGCTGCTGCTGCTGCTGCTAAGTCACCTCAGTCGTGTCCGACTCTGTGCAACCCCATAGATGGCAGCCCACCAGGCTCCCCCGTCCCTGGGATTCTCCAGGCAAGAACACTGGAGTGGGTTGCTGTTTCCTTCTCCAATGCATGAAAGTGAAAAGTGAAAGTGAAGTTGCTCAGTCGTCTCCGACCCTTTGTGACCCCATGGACTGCAGCCCACCAGGCTCCTCCATCCATGGGATTTTCCAGGCAAGAGTACTATAATGTGCTACATAGCATTAAATCTCACAATATTAAGTATTTCTCAAATATCCTCACAATAATCCTTTGAGATAGGTGGGTTTATTATTTGAGTCCTAAGAAGGTTAAACAACTCCCTGAAGTTCAATAAGAACATAAGCTATCTTTTTAATCACCACTATTCATAAATATATGTTGAACATTTTTGTTGAATGTATTTTGAGCAAACAAATAGCAATTTAAAATAATGCACTAATTTTTCTTACTTCATAAGTCTTTTTGTTGATAATTTGGGAAACCTTAAAAGAAATCCCACAGGAAGAAAAGAGAGAAAGAGATAGAAAGACAGAGAGTGGGGAGAGAGAGAAGTTTATGATAAATATATGCAACAAATCATGTCTGTGGTCCAATCAATTACAAAATTTGTAAGCCCCTGAATTTAGAAAAATAAATGGCGTACTTTATTATTTGAAAGCAAACTAAGTCATTTGCAACTTTATTTTTTCAGATGTTTATTTGATATAAAAATATGTTCTGGACATTCTTTAATGATTTTTTCCTTTCAGAAGTCTTTGGTCATGGGAACCTATCTTAAAACTTTTATTACTGTGAGTATGTAGAAAATCCTAGTGCAAAAGTCATTGAATTTTTTTGCTTTAAAATGAATAATGATCACCAAACTGGTCAACTTCCTACTTGTTGGTACCTGAGGCAAGTTTGTCTATACAGCTACATGAAGAACAAAATGTTCTCATGGCTTCCTTCTCAGCAGTCTAGAAAGCCTGAGTAGAAGGAGGATCATCTGTAAGAGATAAACATTCCTAAAAATTAAAGATGTTCAAAAAATAAGTATTGAGCGAAAGCATAGGCAAATTAATTGTGTTGACTCTAGCTGGGAAGTGGTGGCGCTTGTCGTGTTGGGAACGGCTCTGCACATGGGCTAGTGGTTTGCATTTCCCTTGAGCTAGCTCCATGAACTTGGGCAAAACACAGATACCCACTTGCCTCATGGGTAACATAATGGCAATAGCATCCGCCATGTTTACCCCACTGGTTTGTTTTGTTTTATTTTTAGGGTTGCATAATCTTACCTGGTGGTTCAGACAGTAAAGAATCTGCCTGCAGTGCAGGAGACCCAGGTTGGATTCCTGGGCCAGGAAGATCCTGTGCAGAAGGGAATGGCTACCTACTCTAGCATTCTTGCTGAGAGAATTCCGTGGACAGATGCGTCATTCCCTGAACGTTAGTTATTGTACTATACTTCTGTTACTTTTCAAGATAGGTAAATTAAAATTGCTTTCTTTATTTTTTGTGTTTGCTCTTTATGCATTATTTCTGTGAAAAGTATTATGAACCTAATAAAATACAGTACTATATAGTCTATTGTGTTATTTGGGGACCTAGACTCTTGAGAGTCCCTTGGACTGCAAGGAGATCCAACCAGTCCATTCTGAAGGAGATCAGCCCTGGGATTTCTTTGGAAGGAATGATGCTAAAGCTGAAACTCCAGTACTTTGGTCACCTCATACGAAGAGTTGACTCATTGGAAAAGACTCTGATGCTGGGAGGGATTGGGGGCAGGAGGAGAAGGGGACGACAGAGGATGAGATGTCTGGATGGCATCACCGACTCGATGGACACGAGTTTGAGTGAACTCCAGGAGTTGGTGATGGACAGGGAGAACAGGCGTGCTGCGATTCATGGGGTCGCAAAGGGTCAGACACGACTCAGTGACTGAACTGAACTGAACTGAACTGAGGCTAACTTTGTTGGACTTAAGTTGGACTTACCAACACATTCTTGGAAGGGAACTCATTCGCAAGTAGGGGCTTACTGTGGATTGTTTGTGTTGTTGATCAGTCGCTAAGTTGTGTCTGACTCTTTTGTGACACCATGGGCCACCAGGTGTCCAGCAGCCCACCAGGCTCCTCTGTCCTTGGGATTTCCCGGCAAGAATGATGCAGTGAGCTGCCATTTCTCTCCAGGAGATCTTCCTGGCCCCGGGATTGAACTCAAGCCTCCCTGCTTTGTCAGGTGGGTTCTTTTATCACTGACCCACCAGGAAAGCCCACTGTAGACAGTTAGCTTATAATTAGAATGTAAATGAGGTAAAATAGCATAGATATAGGTAATAATAAATGAGGTATTAATTAGGATAATATTGCATCTTTTCAAAGTATAATTTTTTATATAGAAATTTCTTAAGGCTTAACATTTATGTAATTGATAGCCACAATTCAGAACGGTTTTTAAAAAATATAAATTTATTTATTTTAATTGGAGGCTAATTACTTTACAATATTGTATTGGTTTTGCCATACATTGACTTGAATCCTCCATGGGTGTATACGTGTTCCTCATCCTGAACCCCCCTCCCACATCCCTCCCCATCACATCCCTCTTGGTCATCCCAGTGCACCAGCCCCGAGCATCCTGTATCATACATCTAAGCTGGACTGGCGATTCATTTCATATATGATATTATACATGTTTCAATGCCATTCTCCCAAATCATCCCACCCTTGCCCTCTCCCACAGAGTCCAAAAGACTGTTCTATACATCTGTGTCTCTTTTGCTGTCTTGCATACAGGGTTATCGTTACCATTTTTCTAAATTCCATATATATGTGTTAGAATGCTGTATCAGTGTTTTTCTTTCTGGCTTACTTCACTCTGTATGATAGGCTCCAGTTTCATCCACCTCATTAGAACTGATTCAAATGTATTCTTTTTAATGGCTGAGTAATACTCCACTGTGTATATGTACCACAGCATTCTTATCCATTCGTCTGCTGATGGACATCTAGGTTGCTTCCATGTCCTGGCTATTATAAACAGTGCTGCAATGAACATTGGAATACACGTGTCTCTTTCAATTCTGTGTGTATGCCAGCAGTGGGATTGCTGGGTTGTATCAGAATGTTAGCTATATAAATGTACCTAGAGTAGCTTTCATTTTCTTCCTGATATTGCCTTGCTTATCCTCTGATTTATTTTCCTGTCCAACTTAAGCTGGCTATGCATTTTAATGCCATCTTACTTATGGGAACTAATAAAAGAGAATTCTTTACAGTGGGAAATTTGCTTTATTTAAATGCAAATTAAAATTATATTCTTTCAGTTACAAGCCAAAGATTTCAAATGTATGGTGTTTAACAATTTTGGGCAAAAGCAAGAATGGTTTTCCTTCCTATGATCTGATGGTTTCAGTTCAGTTCAGTTCAGTCATTCAGTCATGTCTGACTCTTTGCAACCCCATGAATCGCAGCATGCCAGGCGTCCCTGTCCATCACCATCTCCCAGAGTTCACTCAAGCCCACGTCCATCGAGTCAGTGATGCCATCCAGCCACCTCATCCTCCGTCGTCCCCTTTTCCTCCCACCACCAATCACTCCCAGCATCAGAGTCTTTTCCAATGAGTCAACTCTTCACATGAGGTAGCCAAAGTACTGGAGTTTCAGCTTCAGGATCATTCCTTTCAAAGAACACCCAGAGCTGATCTCCTTCAGAATGGACTGGTTGGATCTCCTTGCAGTCCAAGGGACTCTCAAGAGTCTTCTCCAACACCACAGTTCAAAAGCATCAATTCTTCAGCACTCAGCTTTCTTCATAGTCCAACTCTCATATCCATACTGACCACTGGAAAACCATAGCCTTGACTAGATGGACCTTTATTGACAAAGTAATGTCTCTGCTTTTGAATATGCTATCTAGGTTGGTCATAACTTTTCTTCCAAGGAGTAAGCGTCTTTTAATTTCATGGCTGCAGTCACCATCTGCAGTGATTTTGGAGCCCCCAAAAATAAAGTCTGACACTGTTTCCACTGTTTCCCCATCTATTTCCCATGAAGGGATGGGACCGGATGCCATGATCTTCATTTTCTGAATGTTGAGCTTTAAGCCAACTTTTTCACTCTCCTCTTTTACTCTCATCAAGAGGCTTTTTAGCTCCTCTTCACTTTCTGCCATAAGGGTGGTGTCATCTGCATATCTGAGGTTATAGATATTCCTCCCAGCAATCTTGATTCCAGCTTGTGCTTCTTCCAGCCCAGCATTTTTCATGATGTACTCTGCATAGAAGTTAAATAAGCAGGGTGACAATATACAGCCTTGACTTACTCCTTTTCCTATTTGGAACCAGTCTGTTGTTCGATGTCCAGTTCTAACTGTTGCTTCCTGACCTGCATATAGATTTCTCAAGAGGCAGGTCAGGTGGTCTGGTATTCCCATCTCTTTCAGAATTTTCCACAGTTTATTGTGATCCACACAGTAAAAGGCTTTGGCATAGTCAATAAAGTAGAAATAGATGTTTTTCTGGAACTCTCTTGCTTTTTCGATGATCCAGTGGATGTTGGCAATTTGATCTCTGGTTCCTCTGACTTTTCTAAAACCAGCTTGAACATCTGGAAGTTCACGGTTCATGTATTAGTTGCTATAAAATGGTGCAACTTATTGACCTGTGACCTCTATTATCTTATGTATATTTTATGTTGCTTTTTAAAAGAGAAAGTAATATTTATATAAGAAATGGAAAAGGCAAAACTGCTAGATTAGCAAAGAAATAGACTAATTTAAAATTTCAGGAGACGGGAACATCATTCTGTTTACTCTTCAACCATTATAACTGAAAGAATATAATTCATCTTCTGCCTTTTTGATTGTATCTAGAAGAGAGTTAGTAATACTTACCTTAAAAGGGCATTCAAAGAATCAATGCAAAACTTGTGAAATGGATTTACATTTTGGAGGAAAAAAGGGATCCTGGTCAGTCTCCGGAACTGAATATAGCGAGTTTCCATTTTTTGAAACTCACATTGGCAATCATCAGATTTCAGGAAAAGAACAAAGAAATCACGAAGGCAAAAGAAGAGAAGAAATAAATATCTTGCCCAGTAGATAATGAGATTTCAGAAACAATTTGGGTTGTATGTACCTAGACAATGTGATTAAAGAAAGCTAAATAGGCCAATAATTAAATGAGAAGTGTCTAAATTATAAGTTTTTTTTCTTTTTCCTGTTCTTTTCTTGGAATCAAAATAGAAAGTGCTCTCCAGAGGGAAAGAATTGTACTCTCTCAGAGTTTTCTTATCAGAATTGTGACTATCCCGACTTGAGTATGCTGCTGCTGCTAAGTAACTTCAGTCGGGTCTGACTCTGTGCGACCCCATAGACAGCAGCCCACCAGGCTCCCCCGTCCCTGGGATTCTCCAGGCAAGAACACTGGAGTGGGGTGCCGTTTCTTTCTCCAATGCATGAAAGTATAAAGAGATTTTTATTTCAGGGTAGTTGTGCAGTCGCTCAGTCATGTCTGAGTCTTCGTGATCCCATGGATGCCAGCACACCAGACTTCCCTCTTCTTTACCATCTCTTGGAGTCTGTTCAATCTCAAGTCCATTGAGTCGGTGATGCCATCCAACCATTTCATCCTCTGTCGTCCCCTTCTCCTCCTGCCCTCAATCTTTCCCAGCATCAGGGTCTTTTCTAATGAGTTGGCCTATTTACTTCGGTTACTACAAGTTGTGTTCTTTCATATACTGGAGAATGCCTTCTCTCCACTCATATCCTTATATGATTGCTTGTGATGGGTTTGAGGGTCCATAGGAAAATATCTCTCGGCACTATCAGATAGGAACTCAAAGCAACAGCATAGTAGCTCAGCTACTCATCAAGTTTGTTTTACTTTATATCCCATACTTACAGAGATGGAAGCTTCTGCTCTTATGACTTGTGTAACAACGGATAGTGATTCAAAAAAAATGGGTTATTCCCACTTGAGCAATGTGAATGAGAGTTTTAAGGTTATGCATATAAAAATTGGAACAAAACTTGGAAGAACGTACTTGAGGGGTCAAATTTCACAGAAGACTGACATCATAGAATAACCTTCCCTACAGTGTATTCAATTTCAGTTTCTGCTAAGAGGTCAATTTTATAGAGAGACCAAGGCACTGTGATTACAAGCAGAAATGATTTATGAAAATGTTAAAAATATGAAACTCCTAAAATAAATCTTTTAATTTGCATGGTTCCTGCCCCTACTAACAACTTTTCTTAATTTTCTCAGTTTTTATTTTTATATGATATATTGATACATACAGTGTGTAAGATAGTGGACATTTCTTTGTGTGTTTTTTTATTCCACAAAAAATTACATTTGAGAAATTTGACTTCTTAAAATACTTCATGTCACCTAACTCTGTAGCTAAAAAGGAAACAAAGTTCCCTTCCTAATAATTACATCCATCATGTAAATAGTTAATGAGGCTCTATTCCAATTAGTCTGAGAATGAATCTCTTGAAAGAGAATGAGTAATCTTTCCCAAGTGTTTCCATTCTAATGTTAAAGGAATTTATTTCTGTTTTTAAAGTTAATATGCTGATTATTAACTGAGGAAAGTGTCCTTTTTTCAGAAATAGTAACTGACAATAGATAAAGAAGAAAACATATGCCCCAAAAAGAAGGCAAAGAAAGCAAAAGAAGGGAAGAAAAGAACTAAGTTTTGTTTTAAAGCCATGATTTCACTAGGCACTTTACATATACTCCTTGATAAAACTCACATTCAATCCTATAGGTATGTGTTACCTCCCCCCTGCACCTATCCACCCGCCCCCGACACAACCACCACCAATCTTCCTGAAGAAAAAGCTAAGAGTCAGAGAGATTAAATAACTTTGCTCAACGTTCATGCGGCAGAACTGAGAACATGATCTGACCTCAAAGTCCAGGCAGGCAGTTGTTAGAGAGTTAGGATAAAATGATGTTGAATGTATCATTACGGGAAACACGTTAACTTTAATTTTCCCTTTAATGTAATAGTCCTGTAATCTTTGGTAAGAAAATACACAGAACTCAAAATATTATCCTGAGTTTTTAGAGTGTAGGTTTGGATTTTTCAATATGTGAGTGACAATTTTATACTTGGCATGTTCAAATTAAGAAAGAATTTCCAAACAGAATTTTTCTTTTCTTTGGTCCTTTGGGTAAGTTGATAATTTACTAGAATTTGCCTGTGTGGACACTGCTGCCACAGGCACGGCAAGGCCATTTCTTGCTGCCATGACTCCTTTTATTACACGGCACAACTGGAATTTTAGTTAGGGAGAAACAAAAGAACGACTTCCCTAAATTAGATTAACCTTTGCACCTTCGGCAGCTCAAGTTAAGCCCCAATCTGCCCTGAAGATGAAGTGGGGTCTGGGGCACACAGACTTTCCCTCGACAGGTTACGTTAAGAAATTATATCCAAGTAGAATGACAGCCGGGGAGGAAAACGCAAGCACGACCATAAGAAATCATGTTTGACTGAATCTAAAGCGTGTAAGCTTGTTTGTGTGAGGTTGAAGAGATATGAGAACTGCCTGTGAGACTCAGATGACCTATAATAAAAGCAGAATATAGATAGACAAAACAGTAATCATTAATGAGCTCAATAGCCATACAGATAGTGGTAAAAAATTAGATTTGCAGAAGTAATTGACAGGTGCCCATTACTCTCTGGAAAAGGAAAAGCAATAATGGACAACTGAAAATATGCTAATTTAAGAACTTTCCTATAGAAACTTAAAATGTAATCAACTCAGTGGATCAGATTATATCATACTGGAAATTTATATTTGTAAAGTGTGAGAATGTACAGGGGGCAATGAAAAGAACATTATTTTATTTTATTTTAAAACTTAGAATTTCCTTCATATATCTTTCCAAAGTGATTGAAAAGTATTTATGTATATCTAAATAAATACTATGATATATTACTATATACACACTGAAATAATGTATGATATACATGCATAATTATATACATGCATCACATATATATCACATGTGTATGTGATATGTTTATAGATACATAAAGACAATTACATGTTTATGCTATGAAATATGATATGTATTACATGTGTATAATTTACTTGGTGGCTCAGATGGTAAAGAATCTGCCTGCAATGCTGGAGACCTGAGTTCAAACCCTGGGTCAGGAAGATCCCCTGGGGAAGGAAACGGTGACCCACTCCGGAATTCTTGCCTGGAGAAGTCCATGAACAGAAGAGCTTGGTGGGCTAAGTCCACAGGCTCACAAACAGTTGGACGTGACTGAGCACCTAAGTCTTGCCACAGCATGTTCACCAAAGCAAGTTGGTGGAAAGAAAAGGTTTATGTTAAAATGTGTAATATATGGTGTGTATATACCTATATATATAATATATTTAAATGTAAACTCAGTCACAGTCACATTTATATCTTGTACCCCTGGCTGCTTGGTTTTGGTAAAAACATCAAGTTATATAAGACATCCTGGAATATAGCAAACATGAAATAGTTAACAGCAAAATACTGAAAAGCAAATAAACAGAAAAAATAACAGATGAAAAGAAGGAATACTTATGCCATTAATATTTATGAGTCATAATTATTTAACACATTACAAGTGCCAACTATGGATGCTCTTAATTAATGTTTGAATCAATGAATTCAATATACATGATGAATTAATTTTAAAAATTTGCATTTATTACAACATAAGTATTCATATATTTT
>SJYQ01000402.1:1067003-1114453 GCA_006410935.1 Redunca redunca | reverse complement strand
TAGAATGTCGACATTCACCCTTGCCATCTCTTGTTTCACCACTTCCAATTTGCCTTGCTTCATGGACCTGACATTCCAGGTTCCTATACAATATTGCTCTTTACACATTGGATCTTGCTTCTATCACCGGTCACATCCACAACTGGGTATTGTTTTTGCTTTGGCTCCATCCCTTCACTCTTTCTTGAGTTATTTCTCCACTGACCTCCAGTAGCATATTGGGCACCTAATGACCTGGGGAGTTCCTCTAGTCAAGTCAAGGCTATGGTTTTTCCAGTGGTCATGTATGGATGTGAGAGTTGGACTGTGAAGAAAGCTGAGCGCCGAAGAATTGATGCTTTTGAACTGTGGTGTTGGAGAAGACTTTTGAGAGTCCCTTGAACTGCAAGGAGATCCAACCAGTTCATTCTGAAGGAGATCAGCCCTGGGATTTCTTTGGAAGGAATGATGCTAAAGCTGAAGCTCTAGTACTTTGGCCACGTCATTCGAAGAGTTGACTCATTGGAAAAGACTCTGATGCTGGGAGGGATTTGGGGGCAGGAGGGAGAGGGGACAACAGAGGATGAGATGGCTGGATGGCATCACTGACTCGATGGACTTGAGTTTGAGTGAACTCCGTGAGTTGGTGATGGACAGGGAGGCCTGGTGTGCTGCGATTCATGGGGTTGCAAAGAGTCAGACATGACTGAGCGACTGAACTGAAACAAACACATGCTAGCAAAGTAATGTGCAAAATTCTCCAAGCCATACTTCAACAGTATGTGAACTGTGAACTTCCAGATTTTCAAGCTGAATTTAGAAAAGGCAGAGGAACCAAAGATCAAATTGGCAACATTCTCTGTATCATAGAAAAAGCGAGAGAGTTCCAGAAAAGCATCTACTTCTGCTTTATTGACTACGTCAAGGCCTTTGACTGTGTGGATCACAACAAACTGTGGGAAATTCTTAAAGAGATGGGAATACCAGACCATCTTACCTGCCTCCTGAGAAATCTGTAAGCAGATCAAGAAGCAACAGTTAGAACCAGACATGGAACAACAAACTGGTTCCAAATTGGAAAGAAGTACGTCAAGGCTGGTCCCATCACTTCATGGGAAATAGATGGGGATTAGTGTCAGACTTTTTTGGGGGGTCTCCAAAATCACTGCAGATGTTGATTGCAGCCATGAAATTAAAAGATGCTTACTCCTTGGAAGGAAAGTTCTGACCAACCTAGATAGCATATTCAAAAGCAGAGACATTACTTTGCCAACAAAGGTCTGTCTAGTCAAGGCTATGGTTTTTCCAGTAGTCATGTATGGATGTGAGAGTTAGACAGTGAAGAAAGCTGAGCACCAAAGAACTGATGCTTTTGAACTGTGGTGTTGGAGAAGACTCTTGAGAGTCCCTTGGACTTCAAGGAGATGCAACCAGTCCATCCTAAAGGCGATCAGTCCTGGGTGTTCTTTGGAAGGACTGATGTTGAAGCTGAAACTCCAATACTTTGGCCACCTCATGCGAAGAGTTGACTCATTGGAAAAGACCCTAATGCTGGGAAAGATTGGGGGCAGGAGGCGAAGGGGACCACAGAGGATGAGATGGCTGAATGGCATCACCGACTCGATGGACATGGGTTTGGGTAGACTCCGGGAGTTGGTGATGGACAGGGAGCCTGGCGTGCTGCAATTCATGGGGTCGCAAAGAGTCATACAGGACTGAGTGACTGAACTGAACTGACTGTATATTTTCACCCTGCTTATTTCACTTATAAGCAGAGAACATTATGCTGAAATGCTGGGCTGGATGAAGCTCAAGCTGGAATCATGATTGCTGGGAAAAACATCAATAACCTTAGATATGCAGATGAGACCACCCTTATGGCAGAATGCGAAGAGGAACTAAAGAGCCTTTTGATGAAAGTGAAAGAGGAGAGTGAAAAAGCTGGCTTAAAGCTCAACATTTAAAAAACTAAGATCATGACATCTGGTCCCATTACTTCATGGCAAATAAATGGGAAAACAATGCAAACAGTGAGAGACTTTATTTTCTTGGGCTCCAAAATCACTGCAGATGGTGACTGCAGCCTGAAATTAAAAGACACCTGTTCCTTGGAAGAAAAGCTATGACCAACCTAGACAGCATACTAAAAGGCAGATATTATTTTGCCAACAAATGTCTGTCTAGTCATAGCTATGGTTTTTCCAGTAGTCATTATGGATATGACAGTTGAAGAAAGCTGAGCGCTGAAGAATAGATGATTTTGAACTGTGGTGTTGGAGGAGACTTTTGAGAGTCCCTTGGATTGCAAAGAGATCAAGCCAGTCCATCCTAAAGGAAATCAGTCCTGAATATTCATTGGAAGGACTGGTGCTAAAGCTCCAATACTTTGGCCACCTGATGCAAAGAACTGACTCCCTGGAAAAGACCCTGATGCTGGCAAAGATTGAAGGCAGGAGGAGAAGGGGACGACAGAAGGTGAGATGGTTGGATGTCATTACTAATTCAATGGACATGAGGTTGAGCAAGCTCTGGGAGTTGTTGATGGACAGGGAGGCCTGGCGTGCTGCAGTCCATGGGGTCTCAAAGAGTCGGACATGACTGAGTGACTGAACTGCCTGAAGTATTTATTCTGAATTTTTTTTTTTGCCAGTTTCTTTGATCATTTTTTTCTCCGTTACAAAATTCTGTATTTCTGGGGTTTAATGCACACATTCTCCTTTGTCATGACTTTTCTCTCTACATGTCTTCTCTTAGTCTTTTGCATTACATTCTGTGGACTTTCTCAATTTTATTTTGCAATCCTTGAATTCACATTTTAAATTTTGATCATTATTATTTTAAATCTTCTCCTTTGATTATTTCTTTTTTAATAGTATCCTATTTTTATTTATGAATGAAAGAGCCTCTTGACTCTCCCTGATACCAATTAGTGTATTTAAAACTTTATTTTTCTAAATTATCTTGTTTACTTTTTGTTAGTTTTTCTATTTACCTTGGTACTTCTCTTTCTTGCTAGGACAACTTCCTTGATTTTCCATTCATGTTTTAAATTGAGGCAGTAAAACAGCTGACTGGGATCTCTGTAAACACAGTGGTTGGCTTTTACTTTGGAGAAGGAAATGGCAACCCACTCCAGTGTTCTTGCCTGGAGAATCCCAGGGACGGGGGAGCCTGGTGGGCTGCCATCTATGGGGTCCCACAGAGTCGGACACGACTGAAGCTTTTATTTAAAAGCGACTGGCTTTTATTTAGTGAGCAAATGGGAAACTGGTGGTAACTAGGTCCACCACCACACTAGCTGTTACAGTTTTGTTTAGTTTGTTCATCAACTTCCAAAGAGTCTTCAATTTTTGCCTGAGGGTAAATTTCCTTCTTGTATTGTGTACACCAGGGCAGGTGAAAGGGTGGGGGCTGTTGTTAGATAGGGAGGGCCAGTTTCTCCTAAGTAGTGAAAGTGAAAGTTGCTCAGTTGTGTCCTCCTGTTTGCGATCCCATGAACTAGATGGAATTCTCCAGGCCAGAATACTGGAGTGAGTAGCCTTTCCCTTCTCCAGGAGATCTTTCCCAAGCCAGGGATCCAACCCAGGTCCCCTGTATTGCAGGCGGCTTCTTTCCCAGCTGAGAGCCACAAGGGAAGTTTCTCCTAAGTAGATCTTGAATTAGCTTGTTTCCATCCTCATTTCTCATGCTTGCTCATTTGTTTTTTCTATTGGTTTCAAGACTGAGGATACTGTTGAGTCCTAGGGTTCTTGCCATCTTAGCTTATCTTTTGACACACTCTTCTCTATTTGCATCTTCTTCTATCTCATTCACATTATTCATCTCCAAGAAATCTGATGCAATTTTCTTTTATGTTCACAGCCACCATGCTGGTTGATTTTTCTGTTATTTATTTATGCAGTTTTTATTCCCTAAACTATTATTTCAAAGTTATTTTTTCTTTCTTCCTGCCGCCTTTCCTTTTCCTCCTTCCTTCTGTTCCTCAGTCTCTTTTCTGTCTATAATTTCTCTTTTTCTTTCTCGTTCCTTCTCTCTCTCTCCCCCCTTGCTTCTTTCCCCCTTCTCCTTTTTTTATTTTCTTGTGACATCAAGGAGAGACAAACTTCATTCTCAATTGGCCACTTTGAATCTTACTATTTGAGGATGTTGAGTAATGTATTTATTCCTTCAGCATTTTCTCCTGTCAATAAAGTGCTGAATGTAGCTTCAATGAAATATAATGTTTCATTAAGAAAGTTGTAAAGCTGCTTTAATTAAAAATGTACATATCTATTATAAATATTCAATTTTAATAATTTTTATATTTATGTATAAAAAGTAGTCTGTGATTATTTTAGAAAACTCAAAGCATAATGCAATATAATCACTAAAAACCTTAACCTTTAAAGACTAACACTATTCACATAAATGAAGTGGTATAGCAGTGCACAAGTGCTTTTGAAACTTTAACACAGAAATAAATAAACGAGACTAAATTTAATCAGAGTGCAGTACAATACAGGATCTAACATGATGGGTTTATTTACAGACTCAAATAAATATCATTGCCTTGCAGATATAGAGACCAAACTGAGAGGAACCATTGGAACTTGTGGGGCCATATCCATATTAATTATTTCTCTGTTTCCTCATCCTTTTTCCTTTCTACAAGATTCCTTTTTTACAGTACATAGTATGTATGTCTTTGAAAATATATAAGATTCAAGCCTTTAAGAAAATTTGAGGATGTTGTCAGCATTCTTCTCACCTAAAGGGGAAAACCTAATTTTGAATGTGTACACAGAGAAAACTTCTGGATTTGTAAGTCATTACAGATGTCTAATTTTTGCTGAAGGAAAACCTTTAATCACAGATCTTTAATCACAGTGAATATCTAATCAATTGGCAAAGTAACTAAAAGTACTGTACCTCAATTTTGTTAAGTTCATGATTTTATTAATCTTGGTGTTGTTACTAGAATAAGATAATGACTAAAATTACCACTCTGTAAAGTACGCACTACACTGTTATTTTAATAGGAACTTGTGAGGTCAGAGCTAGGTCTAAAGCTAGGAGCTACAACTCTATAGGATCAAATGAGATGTAATTAAAAAATTCATTTCTTACTTTGCTATTTAATTTTTCATACGTGTGTACTTTATCTCTTTAATCAGACCAAAGATGTCCTAATTGATAAATTAATTGTCTTTTTTCCAGTCACTTTCTACTTTCTGTAGCATACAGACTATTAACCAGGGCTTCTTCCATGAAACTTTTCTCTTGCTCCCGAAACATTATTTGCAATGGGAACTCCCCTTAGCTCTGACCTTCTAAGCCTCTTTCTTTGGTTCTTCCTTTGACCAGATATGGGCTTCCCTTGTGGCTCTGACAGTAAAGAATCTGCCTGCAATACAAAAAACCTGGGTTCAGTCTCTGGGTCGGGAAAATCCCCTGGAGAAGGGAATGGCTACCTACTCCAGTATTCTTGCCTGGAGAATCCCTAGACAGAGGAGCCTAGTGAGCTATCGTTCATGGGGTTGCAAACAGTCGGAAATGACTGAGTGACTAATATTCTCTTGAACAGATGTCTCTTTACAATCCATCATTTTTCTTTTTTTCTCTTCATTTGGCAAACAATGATTATGTGATTCGCTGACAGATTCAAGTGCCACTGACATGTGCATGGTTTATGAATGCATGTTTCCATCCTGACTTTACTTGGAGATCTAGGAAAACTATTTTAAAATCCTACTGTGCTTCCAAATTCACCATAGCTGTAACTGAACTCAGTACTAAACCTTCTCTCTTTGTCTTCTAGTTTGGACAATTGTGTCATCGTTCTTTCTCGCCTAGATTAGAAATCTTTGAGCTATCCATTAACTTCCTCCTAGCCTGTACCCTTTCATTTAATCAGCATAGTTGCCAAACTGCCTGTTTCCATTGTAGCTCTTCTTATTCAAGTCTCCTAACTCTTCTAACTCCTTTTTTGTTTTTTGCTGCAATTTATCCTTCGTCTTTTCTGAGAATATGGATTAGATCATGAGTATGCCTACCCTTCTCTGGAAGCTTCATGGTTTCATTGTCTACATCAGAAGTTCTAATGTTCCTACCACAACAATCAGTTCTGCTTATCTTCAGGATTTAGGCTATCTTCTCATCCTTACTCATTTTCTCCTTTTCTGCTTCACCCACATCAAGGAAAGCATCATTTCCTAGGCAAATATTGTGAAATAAACCTTTGGGATCATCTCACAATGTTTCCTCTATCTAGAATGAGCTTCCTTGTCTAGGTTAAATCCCACCAACACGTCCAGGCGCAATTAAAATTCAAACATCATCAATATTCCCCACAGTAGTAAATCAGTCCATATCTTGAGCACACTAGCATACATATCATGTATTACAAGGTATATGTAGCGACACACACACTTCTGTTTGCCAGTAGCAGGTTTTGGATATGTAATCGATTGTTAAATATGTGTATTCCTTACAAAGATGCTGCATTATCTTGCTAATGCATCAATTATATTGGCTACTGCTGTTTACAACCATGAACATCTTGGCCTTGGACTTCTTAATTTGAGACTATGAGTTAAGTAAGTAGGACAAACAGAAATAATTGACAGACTTGCTTTCTTTTTTGACATTAGACCTAAACATTAAGATAATATGTGGTGCTCTGAGCTTTACAGCACAGCGACAGAGATGGCCCTCATCTATTAGACCACCTGTTACTATATCACACTGAAGGCAAGTGCGGTTGACTGGGGAGATTTTTACATGAAAGGTTATATAGTTTCTATTTCATTTATTCACCTTTTAATTAATGCATTATTTACAGATATATTAAAGGTAAACATTACTAAGTGTACATTTTGATAATTTGTACAACTTAACTATGTCCACAAGCAGGGATAGACTAGTTCCCTCACCCTACAGTTCCCTCTGTGCCTTTGCTCCTGATCCTTTTTTCCACTCTTGATCCCAGGTGAGGACCTATCTTCTTTCTCACTGTCTAGTTTTGCCTTTACTAGAATTCCATATCAATGTAATTATATGGCATGTGATCTTCTATGTTTGTCTGTGGCTCAGCTGGTAAAGAATCCACCTACAATGTGGGAGACCTGGATTCAATCCCTGGGTTGGGAAGATCCTCTGGAGAAGGGAAAGGCTACCCATTCCAGGATCTGGCCTGGAGAATTCCACGGACTCTATAGTCCATGGGTTGCAAATAGTCGGACATGACTGAGTAACTTTCATTTTTTCACACAGCATCATGTTTGTGAAATTCAATCACGTTTTTACATATATAAATGTAGCATTACTTTTTATTTTTGAATAGCATTTCATGTTATGGATATACCCCAATTTGTT
Organism: Redunca redunca; assembly: GCA_006410935.1. NCBI lineage: Eukaryota > Metazoa > Chordata > Mammalia > Artiodactyla > Bovidae > Redunca > Redunca redunca. The sequence continues at coordinate 1,107,121 of SJYQ01000402.1, read as the reverse complement.
TATATATTTCCCAATTGATGATCGTTTAGACTCTTTCCAAATTTTAGATGCTACAAATGATGATGCTTTGACAATTCACATACAAGTTTTTTTGGAGACAGATGCTTTCCTTCTTTTGGATAAGTACCCAGAAGAAGAATTTCTGAGTCATGCGGAAATTCATACTTAACTTACCTGACTGATCTATGGAAGATTTCCAGTACTGTGTTGAATAAGAGTAGGGAAAGGGGGCAGCCATTTCTTGTACTTGATTTCAAAGGAAAGCTTTGAAACTATCACCATTGATTTTGGTGTTGGCTGTGTGTTTGTCATGTGAAATTTATTATGTTCAGATATGTTCTCTCTCTACCTAGTTTGTTGAGTTTTTACCAAGGATGGATGCTGAATTTGTCAAACACTTTTTCTGCATCTGTTGATCATGTGATTTTTATCTTCTGTTCTATCAGTGTGCTTTATCACATTCATCGTTGTTTCCTATCATAAGTGGAAAAAATTCAGTCTTCCACTATTTAGTATGATGTTAACTGTGAGTTTGCATTGATGTCCTTCATCTGATTAAAGATAATTTTAACTAACTCCAGTTTATTGCATATTTTTATCATGAAAAGCTTACATTTTCTATCAAATTATTTTGCCGAATCAGTTTGATCACCATGTGGATTTGTCTTTTATTTTATTACTATGGTGTTGTACATTAATTAATTATTGATGTTAATTCAACTTTGCATTCCTGGGATAAATCTTACTTGGTCAGGGTGTATTGTAATGTTTTTTATGCTGTTGGATCTCATTTGCTAATATTTTGCTGACATTTTTGCATCTGTGATCATGGAAGAAACTGACTTGTCATCTTCCTTTCTTTTATTTTTCTATTTTTTCTGTTATGATGTTACTGGCCTCATAGACTGTGTTAGGAAATGTTCCCTCTGCTTGTATTTTACCAAAGAGATTATGGACAGTTGCTGTCACGTCTTTAAGTATTTGATAGAATTCTCCATCGAAACCATTAGGGCCTGGGCTTTCTTCTTTGGAGAACTACTAATTATTGATTCAGTTACTTGAAGGTGTGTACTCCTACTCAGATAATCTATTTCACTTTGTGAATTGGTAATTTTGATCTTTCAAGGTGTTGGTCCATTTCATCTATGTTGTCAAATAGTGAGATGAGTTGTTCTTATTATTGCTTTATTCTTCTTGTATGTGTCTGGGCTCAGTAGTGTTGGCCTTTGTTTCATTTCTGTCTTGTGTCTTCAGCTTATGTTCTTTCTTACCTATAACAATCTTCACCTAAAGTCAGAAATAGCTCACCAAGTAATAGGAACTGAGGGAAATAGGGCTTTAGCATGAGGTTTTAACTTATCTGGCTAGGAGTCGGGCTGTGTTGAATGATGGCTTCAGAGTCTTCTAGGACCCTGTCGTCATCCCTGTTGCCTTGAAAAAGCTTGCTGTGCCCTGACCCAGAGTCTGTATCTTGTAGCTTTTCCCACTGCAGTGCCCTGTTACTATACTGAAGACCTGTGTGTATTGAAGTGAGCTGCTGGGGAGGGAAGGCCTTCTCTAGCCTTTTAGGGGCCTGTGCCCCTGAGCTGTGACCATCACCCAGTCCTCCCCTTCTTGTTCCCTGAGGTGAGACAGGATGGAGGGAGGAAGCTGGCGTCCCAGAAACGCCTTTTCTGCGTGTGGAATGCGGCTCAGGTAAGGATGCACTCCTTGGCAAGTAGATGGTTGTTACAGAGAACACTCTTGGCATAGTTCACCACAGTTACGCTTCCTCCGGCCAAAGCCATGAGAACATTTTCTCTTGGCTTTTTAAAAATGTGAGAATCTGGCGGGGTTCCTTGAGGCTAAAACCATAAGAGAGTTTAGCACCCCTCTGAAACTGCAGCCCCCAGGAATTTCTCACTCTCGAATCCAAACTCAGTCCCCAACAATTCATAGAAAACAATTATTATAAAACTCTTTGCACCTTTCATAACCCCAGCGGCTTCTCTTCTGAGTCGGCTCATCTTGGCTGTGATGCTCTAGCTTCATCTATCTTTCCTAATTCGGGGGTCGCAGTTTTCCCTGTTTCTTTAGTTGTCTGAGGGATCTAAGAAAAGTTGGGGATTTTCAGTTATTCCAGCCTTGTCTATGGGGCTTCTCTGGTGGCTCAAATGGCAAAGAATCTGCCTGCAATGTGGGAGACACAGGCTTGACCCCTGGGTCAGGAAGATCAACTGGAGGAGGGCATGGCAACCCACTCCAGCCTTCTTGCCTGGAGGTCCCGCGGACAGAGGAGTCTGGGAGGGTTTGCAATCCCGTGGACTCGCAAAGAGTTGAACACGATTGAGTGACTAACACTTTTCACTTTCCAGCCTTTTCTTGTTGTAAGGCCAGGAGTAATAACTACCAAGCATTTTATATGCTAGACCTGAAATGAGAAATACCAGTCACGCATTTTCACTCCTCCAACTCTGAAACTTCAATTATTTGTATGTTAGATTATTTGCTATTGTCTCACAGCACTTGGGGAAACTATGTTTTCATTTCACTTTTATGAGCGTGCTTTTATTTCACTTGCACCTTTATATTTTTGTTTCATTTTTTCTTTTTCTTTTGTATCAATTTGAATCTTTTCTATTGACTTATTTGTACATTCCCTGGATCTTTCCTTTGTTCTGTCCATCCAGATGACAAAACTATAAGAGAGAGTCTTCATTTTTACCATTTTATTTTAATTTCTTTCATTCCCATTTGACTCTCTAGTTATGTAAGTTTCAGCTCCATGCACAATTTCCTATCTTGCAATTGGCATTCTCATATATTTGGTTTCATGTGAAAGTTACCTGAAACTAAGTGCATTGTCAAAAAGGATAAGTACCAGGATTGAGTGCATACTATTTATAACTTATCTCCTTTTTAAAACTAGTATAAAGGTTGTGTTTTAATCAATAATTTATAAGTAAATCTTTAAAAATTAAATAATAATTATACAGAAAATCAACATTAACTTAAATTGTAGAAGTGGGTAAAAGATATTAAGTCTTTGGATGGATAAAAACTGTGTGTGCACTCTAACATTTTTTCAGGAAAAACTGGTCATTTCTGTTCAGTAGAGACAGATTTTTATAGTTAAAGGAATGGTGAAAATTTTCTGCCTTTGAGGCAATTGTAAAAATGTTTTAATGTGCCTCAGCTGGAAATTTCTATGTTTTGCCAAATTAAATAATCACTTTCTCCCTGCAAAAATGTCTTCTATCTTGGAAATGGTTTGAGAATAGTGTATATTTTAAAACTGTGCTAAACATTTAACAATTTACTGTTTGGCATAAAAATGCTGACTTTTAAAATCTCTGCCTTAACTACCAATGTGAGAATTCCTATAAATAAAATAAAGCACAAACAAACAAAGCCATAAAGCAGTATAGCTTGTGGGTGGGGTCTATCAAGATAAGGTACTTCAGCTTGTTGTAGGGAATAGTTGATTATGCCTCATCCCTGAAAACTTTTTAAAGCACGTTTTATTTCCCTTCCTCCTCTGGTAGAATAAAAAAAAAACTTAATATTTTTAGAATACTATCTGCTGAAGTTTCAACATAATTAGATTTTAATTATGATTTATTTTCTGTTTAACCAAATGGTATCAAACTCACTACTGTCAAATGGATCTATATCTGATTGCATTCTTTTCCAGATGCTTTTCTGATTTATTCTAAAATTAAAAATCAGATTCTTTAAGGTTAATTATGAATCTCATAATAATTTTTTCTGGTACTAATATAATCTGATAATAGATATCTAAAATGTTTTTAAAGATTGTATCCTGACCTCGACACACCTACTAGAATGGTTAAAGTCCAAAGCACTGACAACGCCAAATGCTGACAAGGATTTAGAGCTACAGGAATTCTCATTCATTGCTGGTGGGAATGCAAAATGGTACAGCTACTTTGGCAGACAGTTTGGCACTCTCTTACAAAGCTAAACATACTATTACCATGCACAGTTCAACAACCAGACTCCTTGGTATTTGCTCAAAGAACCTGAAAATATATTCACACAAAAAGCTGCACACAGATGTTTATAGAAGCTTAATTCATAATTCTAAAACCTGGAAGCAACCAAGATACTCTTCAGTACTAGGATGGATAAATAAATTGTGCTACATTCAAATAATGGAATAATATCCAGTGCTAAAAATAAGTGAGCTTCCCAGGTGACTCAGTGGCAAAAGAATCTGCCTACCAACGCCTCTTGATGACAGTGAAAGAGGAGAGCGAAAAAGTGGCTCAAAGCTCAACATTCAGAAAACGAAGATCATGGCATCCGGTCCCATCCCTTCACGGGAAATAGATGGGGAAACAGTGGAAACAGTGTCAGACTTTATTTTTGGGGGCTCCAAAATCACTGCAGATGGTGATTGCAGCCATGAAATTAAAAGACGCTTACTCCTTGGAGGAAAAGTTATGACCAACCTAGATAGCATATTCAAAAGCAAAGACATTACTTTGCCAACAAAGGTCCATCTAGTCAAGGCTATGGTTTTTCCTGTGGTCATGTATGGATGTGAGAGTTGGACTGTGAAGAAGGCTGAGCGCCGAAGAATTGATGCTTTTGAACTGTGGTGTTGGAGAAGACTCTTGAGACTCCTTGGACTGCAAGGAGATCCAACCAGCCCATTCTGAAGGAGATCAGGCCTGGGATTTCTTTGGAAGGAATGATGCTAAAGCTGAAACTCCAATACTTTGGCCACCTCATGTGAAGAGTTGACTCATTGGAAAAGACTCTGATGCTGGGAGGGATTGGGGGCAGGAGGAGAAGGGGACGACCGAGGATGAGATGGCTGGATGGCATCACGGACCCAATGGACGAGAGTCTGAGTGAACTCCGGGAGTTGGTGATGGACAGGGAGGCCTGGCGTGCTGTGATTCATGGGGCCGCAAAGAGTCGGACACGACTGAGCGACTGGACTGAACTGAACAGATCCAATGCAAAATATGCAGGTTTGATCTCTAGGCTGGGAAGATCCCCTGGAATAAGCAATGGCAACCTGCTCCAGCATTCTTGCCTGGAAAATTCCTTGGAGAGGAGCCTGGCAGGTGATAATCCGTGGGGGTCACAAAGAGTTGGACATGACTGAGCACACACGCAAAGATACACACACACACGCACAAATAAATGAGCTATCAAGGGATGAAAAGACACAGAAGGAAGAGAGTCCGTGGGGTTGCAAAGAGTCAGACACGACTGAGTGAGCACAAACATGCACTCACACACATGCACTCACACACTCTCTGTAGAGAGTCAGACACAACCGAACTGATTTTGTACACATGCTTGCACATTTAAATTACAGACAGAGGCCGTGAAGGAAACTAGAGTCCAATATAATGGCTTTAAAAAGGCTTACATGTCTCTTCTCTTGGCAGGCAACACATTGACCACTGTCTCCAAAGGCAGGTTTTTAACATCTGAATTCCAAAGGCAGGTAAGTACATTTCATCCGTCATGAGCCCCTTCCCATTTGTGTGTAGGAAAATGAACTTATCCTTTAAAGCCAGTCAACAAGAGCCTTATGTGGGAAGAATTTGCACATGTATTTATTTACGTATACTTTATTCCATTTATCAATGAGAAATTGAGTGTTTTCAAGTGAAGATCGGGAATATTTTATTTACTAAAAATGTACAATAGATTAAAGAAAACATTAAGGTGCTTAAAGAAAACAGTTTTTTTTTCCAATGGAAGTGGTAAACGTGATACATGTATTATGTATATGTCAGTCTGGAATGTAAATATATTTTATACATACATGCATATCCATATCACATACAATCATAGAATGTTAACTGTTTGTGTCTGTATAGCTCACATTCAGACATCCTTCACTCACCTTTCCATCCTGTTTGGAAATGTACCCCCCTCATTTATACTGGCATTTCTAAGTTCACTTTCTTGCTCAACTTTTCCTTTACAGTTCTCATCTACCATGCTAAGCAATGTGTCTGTTTATTACATCTGTTGATTACTATTTCTTCCAGCTCTAATGTAAGCTTCATGAGAGAAAGGTTTGTTTTGTTCAGTGATGCATGTCAATTGGCTATAACAGCTTAATATGTACAGGGTGCTGCGCTTAGTTGCTCAGTCATGTCCTACTCTGTGACCCCAGGGACTGTGGCCAGCCAGGCTCCTGTGTCCACGGAGATTCTCTAGACAAGAAAACTGGAGTGGGTTGTCCTGCCCTCCTCCAAGGGATCTTCCCAATCCAGGGATCAAACCCGTCTCCCACAGTGCAGGAGGGTTTTTTACCATCCGAGACACCAGGGAAGCCCAAGAATACTGGAGTGGGTCACTTCTCCATGACAACTTCCTGACCCAGGGATCGAACCCATGTCTCTTACATCCCCTGCATTGGCGAGCAGGTTCTTTACTGCTGAGCCACCTGGCATCTATTAAAAAAGTCCCTCCCTGATGACATCTAAATAGTACCTCTTTACATTTTTGCTGCCTTAACATCATAATTTTATTTTACTCATCTGATTATTGCCTGTCTTCCTCACAAGAATATAAGTTCTATGAAGGCAAGAACTTCGTAGATTTTGTCCAGTATCAGGAAAAATATGCTTTACAGAGTTAGGTGCTCAAATGATAACTGTTAAATCAGTAAATGGGAGAAAATAAATAGCACAAGGAGGGCGTGTCCTTTAAAGGGGCATTTGGTTGCCTCCAAAGCCCCTTTTCACTTTGCAGCCCCACTCTAAGGAAGACTCTGAAAATCCTCGGTACTGAGTATTTAAAGTAATAAAAACCTTTTTCTGAAAAGCATTTTTATCTTTCCTCTAAACATCTTTACAATATGAGTTAGAATTCTATTATCTTGTTTATTATGTCATATTAGAAAATTTAATACTTTCATGATTACACACTTATTTTTCAGAGATTACCGAATTTTTAGGTTGGTTTGTTTTTGAAACACTAAGTTGAGTGTTGGGCTTCCCTTGCGGCTCAGCTGGTAAAGAATCCACCTGCAATGAGGGAGACCTGGGTTTGATCCCTGGGTTGGGAAGATCCCCTGGAGAAGGAAAAGGCTACGCACTCCAGTATTCTGGCCTAGAGAATTCCATGGACAGTCCATGGGGTCACAAAGAGTCGGACATGACTGAACGACTTTCACATTCACACATTCACATTCAAGTTGAATGTTAATATGAAAACCCGAGATGTATATACATATGTTGCCTGAGAAAAAGGAAGAATGGGGCCAACTGCAAAAGAGGCAGACCTTAGAGGGTGGAATAGAAAAGATCAGCATTTCAATTTAGACGTGTTAGGTTCAAGGTGTCTTTTAAAGATTTAGTAGATATGAAAAGGATACAGTTGGGCATAAAAGCCTGGAGTGTGGCGAGAGGTCTTAGCTGAATGCATGAAGTTTGTAGTCATGATTACATAAATATTTAAAGCCATAAGAAAGGAGGGAAACGTGGACAGAAACAAGATGTCTGAAACTGAGCCGAGATTCTCCAACAATAAGCAATTGTAATGATGGAACTTACCAAGCAAGGATTATGATGAGGATGGATCAGAGAAGTATAAGGGGGGGCGGGGGAGGGGAAGTAGGCAGCTGCGGTGCCCTAGTCATCAAATAAAGACAAATATCTGAAATGCTTGTATCGAAATATGTTGTTTTTCCACAGTTTTAAAAATTATTTTTAATTCCTTTTTTTTATTGTAAAACTAATGGGCACATGACAAAAATATTAGAAAAGAGAAGAAAAATTCATTCATGTTCAAGTTCAGAGGAATGTGAGTAGAGATTTGTTGGAAAACCTTAGCCATTACTAGCTAAGCTTAACTTTTTTCATTCTGTTTCGCGTTATGCATATCCCTAAATACTGAACTAATACGTGTATAGATTTTTATCAAGCCTATTCATTTTACAGTCGATCATAAGCATTTAAAACATGACTGATTATTGACTAGTATTTTTAACTTTTTATTAGATATCATTGACATATTCATTTCAGGTGTAGACCACTATTTTTCCAAAATAAAAAAATCATCCATCGAGGATCAAATTATATTTTTCAATCTCGTATTGGCGGATTTTCAGGTTTTTCAGTCTTTCAACCGAAGTGTCTGTTTTGCGTCTCTCCTCCAGCCGTTTCCTAGGAGGCAATGGGCTCCTGCCTTTGTCTGAGTTCCCTTCCACACGCCCAGAGTTTGACTGTGTTCCCTTCTCCTCCTCCGTCAATGGCTTACAGTATCTGCTTTGTAAGAACTATCCAGAAAAATGGGCGGGATTTACGCCTGTATCCTCACCAACGCCAATCACTTCCTTCACTGCCCAGTCCTGGTCTTTCTCCTGAGCATCTGGTCAAGGACCTTGGAATAGAATCTTGCAAGTAAGTGCAAACTTGCCGTGTGCCTAGGACCTTTACTATTCCAAACTAACACGCTAGCCCACTCTTGGCCTTTAAGGAGTCTTTAAATATTTTTGCTTATTCTTGCTGCACTCACTCCTATAAAAGTTGCCTCTTTCTCTCCTATTCCAACTGAAGTGAGACAGTTTGGCAAACGTGTTATCACATTTGAGGTCCAGGACTTCCCCGGTGGCTCAGACGGTTAAGCGTTTGCCTACAATGTGGGAGACCTGGGTTTGATCCCTGGGTGGGGAAGATCTGGAGAAGGAAATGGCAGCCCACTCCACTATTCTTGCCTAGAAAATACCATGGATGGAGGAGCCTGGTAGGCTACAGTCCATGGGGTTGCAAAGAGTCGGACACAACTGAAAGACTTCACTTTCACTTATTCCTAAGAATGGCTTCTAAGTCTAGAGATCCTTGGTTGCTTCCTAGACTATATCAGATGAGTAACCACTGCCATATTACTATTTTGCCTGTTGAAGACACTCCAGGCTTCCTCTTTGCTCTTTACTTCCTCACTCTGCTGGCCAGGTAAGAGCCAGAGGGCTTGGAGGAGACTAAAATAAAATCTCTGTAAGGTGCTGGTACATGGAATGTAGTTCTTCCTAGGACAGTGCCTCACAGCTATTGGATTTTTTCCCACAAGTTTTTAGCTCCTTCATGTTTAAAATGAGAGAGCTGAACTTTCAGAATTCTATCCAAATGGCAATCTGTGACTCTAATTTTGTTGTCTTTAGCAAGGAAGGTGAATTATGATTTAGAGCTAGAAAATAACAGAGATACAAAATCTAAACTTATTGCTGAAAAAAATGAGAAAACTGACAAAAGACAGTTAAATGATTCCCCCAAGGCTACATAAATGGAAAAAAATCACAAAGAAGAACAAGGTTTAAGTCCCTTTTCCTTGACCACAAGGAAGGTGCAAGAGAGTGGGTGCCTACTCTCTTGTGAAGGAGAAGAAAAAGGAACTGTGTTTGAATCCTGTGTCAACGCTTACTTACCTTTAAAACCTAAGCAATGTGACTCAAACTTTTAAACATTCTATTTATTCTTCTAAGAAACAGAGACAACAATAACAGTATCTGCTTTCTGCAGTTGAAGTGGGCATGAAATGACATTATTGTTGAAAGAGCTTGACCAAGTGTTTTCAATAAACACACAAGAGTCTTTCAAACAGTAAAAGGGTCTTTATGGTTTTATTGTATGGACTTCAGATGAATGAGGAGGGGGAGAAACTTTCAAATCAATATTTCTTTGCACCGTTCTGAACAGAAATATGTGGCATTGTCTCATAGGCCTAGCCGAGTTAATTCTGGAGGAAGGGATTTCTTGTGACTTCTTTTTTCTTCTTAACACTTTGCTGTACTCTGAATTTTTTTTTTTTTTGAGCATGTGCTATTTCAAAACTGAACAAAAATAATGAAAAGTCTAAAGAGAAAAAAATTATATCCAGGAAGGTCAGGAAGTATATATGATAGTTGCTGAGTTGTGTTTGACTCTTTGTGACCCCATGGACTGTAGCCCACCAGGCTCCTCTATCCATGGGATTTCCCAGGCAAGAATACTGGAGTGGGTTGCCATTCCCTTCTCCGCGGACCTTCCCCACCTAGGGATCGAACCCATGTCTCCTGCATCGCAGGCAGATTCTCTAACAGGAGTAGGTGGCAAACTTGGCTTATGTCATTATTCTGAAGGGGCAGCTTTTAAAAACGTTTCATTAACGAATCAGCAGAGCTGTTTCCAAGTGGATGGGAGGTGGCATTGTTCTGCAAACATTGCAACCCTTTAGATGAAAGTACAGGTGTGTTCGGAGAATGAAAAATGGAGAAACAGATTTCGATCCAAGCTACAGCAGAGTAGCTGCAGAAGAACTCATTTTTTTTTCTCCAAGGATTAGTTGTGGTAGCGAGCACTGCCAGCCTGAGTTTCTAAAATTTATGTTCTAGCCAGTGCTATAATTTGTATTCCCGTGTATTGACCGGGAACTGCTTCATGTACTGAGCTAAGCGCGGCGCGGAGCCGTCGGCCCCGTGGTCGGCTGCACCGGGCCCTGTGCGATGCCCGCTGCGGTCCCTGTGCGATGCCCGCTGCGGTCCCATAGATGGCAGCGTTTCACAAACAACGCCCGCGCGAGCCCGGGGCCCTTCCTGCTCTTTCCTCCCAAAGAGAAAACAGCTCCGTAATCTGTTGACAGGATTAAGGACCCCTGTTGTTTTACAGGAAGTAAATAAATCCTTATGGTATTCTGGAAATCTCAGAAGTAGATGAGAAATTGTTTATCCTATGGTAGAGGTATCAAATGAATATTTACAGCGTTTAAAACAATTACCTCAGATTGATGTGGACTGGTGTTAAAAACCCAGCCTGTTTGCATTATCTGGTTTAGAGGAGCTGCTAAACTCTTGCACAGTAGGTTTACGTTCTGCCTGCAGAATTTCTTGCTCGTATGAGTGGATGTGCTTGGTCGCTGAGTCGTGTCCGACTCTTTGTGACCCCATGGACTGTAGCCCACCAGACTCCTCTGTCCATGGGTTTCTCTAGGCAAGAATACTGGGGTGGGGTAGCCATGCCCTCCTCCAGGGGATCTTCCCAACCCAGGGATGGAACGCAGGTCTCCTGCATTGCAGGCAGATTCTTTACCGTCTGAGACACCAAGGAATAGTGGACACGAAAGCTGGAAGACAGTGATATTTGCTTTCTAAATTCAGATGAAGCATTTAGAAATTAAAATATCATCTGCTGTGTATGTAGTGTGAGTGTGAAGGCACTCAGTCGTGTCCGACTCTTTGCGACCCCATGGACTGTAGCCCACCAGGCTCCTCTGTCCGTGGACTTTTTCAGGCAAGAGTACTGGAGCAGGTGCCATTTCCTTCTCCAGGGGATCTTCCTGACCCAAGGATCAAACCTGGGTCCCCCGCAGTGTGGGCAGACGCTCTACCATCTGAGCCACCGGGGAAGCAGATCATTGTGTAAAACCGACACCACGTGGGATTATAAACTTTAGGAGCACAATAAACAAAATAAAAGGTCACAGTTCAAGTGGTATTTGCTTGGTCGTATCCAATTCTTTGCAACCCCATGGACTGTAGCTCACCAGGCTCCTATGTCCATGGGATTTCCCAGGCAAGAATACTGGAGTGGTCAGCCATTTCCTTCTCCAGGGATCTTCCCAACCCAGGGATCGAACCAGGGTCTCCCACATCGCAGGCAGATTTTTCACAACTGAGCCATCCCCCATCCTAGGTTTCCAAATCACGCCAGACACTGGTAGTCAGAGTTCTAACATGCATCTAATTCAAAAAATAATAGACAAGACCTGCACTGGCAGGCACTTTGTGAGCATAAGCTCACTGAACCCCTTACAGCACAGCAACTCTAAAGGTAAGTGTGTTCTATCGCTTTTACCCCTCATTGTTTAGATCTGAGAGCTGAGAGCCACAGGTGTTAAGTACCTTGCCAAAATGCAGAGCCAAGCCCCAAACTCAGAATTCACAAATTCAATAATAGAAGATAAATACTATCACAGTAGGTATGTGTAAGTAAAAGGTTATCTTTCATTTTAAAACTCACTGAAATTCTCAATTTTAGATATTATTTAAGGTAAACATTAAAAGAATACTCATGGGTAAATCTAGAGTATTGATGCTGCATTAAATGCTTTTAGTTAGTATTCTTAAATATGTCTCTTAAATAATTCAAAAATGATACAGAACAATCATCTCAATCCGTCAGTGATCTACACTCGGGCATTGATTCAGTGTTCCTAGTCAGGTTTTCCACTGCCCTAGGGTAGGGTTCACTTCTGGTTTTTTTTTACTCCTAATTTGGACTGCAACTTCCTTTACTCTACGTGTTCCAAAAAGCTGATTATTTTTTTAAAGTGCATTTGATTTGTGGTTATAATGCACTACTAACTAACTCATTTCCATTTTGAGCACAGCACAGACATTTTCTTATTTTGAAGGTAAAGATTTCCAGGAAGAAAATAAACATGATCTTGTAAGTGATAGTCTCTAATAAAATATCTGATCTGTAACGGCACAACTAATCTATAAAGGTTCCACCAGGCTCGAAGTACAATTTTTATTTTAAATTCAAGCATTTGAAATGTTGAATATCATTGCCATTTTTGAAGAATAATTGGATTAATTGACCTTAATAACCAATGAGACTTATGCCTGAGTACTGGATATAGTAATAATTCTGACTCAGTTTGACTTCTCAATTGTCTGGCCTTCAGTTGGGTAAAATGTGAAAATAACTATTTTATTTAGTGGTGGTAAGTGGTGGTGAATATAATTGTTTGTATAAAAAAGAAAAAAGTGAAGAAAAAAAAAAGGGATCCAGGAGAGGCTTCAGAAAAAAACAGGGTCCAAAGGCAGACCCCTCTTGCTTACCAACCCCTCACACCTGATTGCCGTTTAGTCCCTAAGTCGTGTCCTTCTCTTTTTGACCCCACGGGCTGTAGCCCACCAGGCTCCTCTGTCCCTGGGATTTCCAGGCAAGAGTACTGGAGTGGGTTGCCAGTTCCTTCTCCAGGGGATCTTCCTGACCCAGGGATCGAACCCACATCTCTTGTGTCTCCTGCCTTGGCAGGTGGATTCTTTACCACTGAGCCACCTGGGAAGCCCACACCTCATTATATGCTGTCATTGTGCAGCTTCCCGAGGCCAGTGAAGCTGCTGAGGACCAGTCAATGCATACAGGCCAGTCCAGATGTTGCCCATCGTGCGTATTAAGCTTGACAGGATTCATTTAGCAGCCAAGTGTAGTGAGAGCATTGCAGGCTTCTGTAGCATTGGTAACATGATTCAATAATATGCAATAACAGTGATAAGAAGGTGATGAAAACCTCACCAGTAATTGCTTTTTTTTTTTTTTTTTGGTTTATGATAAATACTTTTGATGCTTTAAATACTGCTTGAGGAAATTATAGAAAACAATGAAATGCTAGTCTAAAATATAACACTCCTCAATGCATTTTTAAATTATTGTGGGAAGGATACCTAAGATGTTCCTTCTTAACACCGTGTTTAGCGTACAGCGCAGTATTGTTAGGCGCGTGCTGTTCAGCAGGTCTCTAGAACTTTTCCTCTTGCTTAACTGAAACTTTATACCCTGTGAACAGCACCTTCGCACTCACCTCGGCCCCAGTGCCTGACAACCATCACTCTACCTTCTGCTTCTGTGAATTCCACTATTTAAGATAACTCAAACAAGTGAAATTGTGCAATATTTGTTCTTCTGTGCCTGGCTTATTTCACTTAGCATAGTGTCCTCAAGGTTCATCCGTGTTGCCACATACTGCAGGATTTCCTTTATAAGGCTGATACTGTATTGGGTTGGCCAAAATGTTTCTTCAGGTTTTCCCATGAGATGTCACAGAAAAACCCAATAGAACTTTATGGCCAACCCAGTACATGTACACCAGATTTTCTTCACTCATTCATCTGTTGCAGTTTAGCTTTTTTCTACATCTTGGCTATTGTGAATGATGGCAGTGAACATGAGACTGGAAATATGTGTTTGAATCCTGATTTCAGTTCTTTTGGATAAAAACCCTAAAGTGGAATTGTTAGATCACAGAGTAGCTCGATTTTTTCATTTTTTGAGAAGCCTCTGTACTGTTTTCCATAGTGGCTGAGCCATTTTATATTTCCACCAACAGTGTGCAAGGATTTCAGTTTTCCTACAGCCTCACCAACCTGTTTCTGTTTGTTTGCTTATTTCTTGGTATTTCTATAATGGCCGTCCTAATAGATGTGAAGTGATATGTCATTATGCTTTTGTTTTGTTTTGTTTTCCTCATGACTAATGATTGTGAGCATCTTTTTATGTACATTTTTCATATATCTGTTGGCCATTTGTATCTTCTTTGGAGAAAGTCCTGTTCCAGTCCTTTGAGCATATTTCATTATGCAGCTTTGTTTTCTTTTTTGCTATTGAATTTTGAAGTTTCTTCTTTATTTTGGACAATAAATCCAGAGGTATTTGTTGCAAATAGCAAATATTTTTTCCTTTTCACTCCTTGATTATTTTGTTTACTGTGCAGTTTCTGGTTTGATGTAATCCTACTTGTTTATAGTTGCTATTATTGCCTTGTTTTCAACGTCATATTTTTAAAAATCATTGCCAAAGCCAATATCATGAAGCTTTTCCCTTATGTTTTCTTCCACGAGTTTTACAGTTTCAGGTCTATTTTTAAGAGTTTAATCCATTTTAGTTGACTTTTGTGCATACAGTGCACTTTTTAAAGTCACCATTCTGTTTAAACTTTAGCAATCACTCTTACATTTGCAACAAAATCTATACACACTATCCTTTTAGAATTATCTCTCTTGACTTTTGAAATACATGCAATTAAGAATTTGCTTCAATTATGACTGATTTACATTGGTGTATGGCAGAAGCAAACACAAAACTGTAAATCAATTTTCCACTAATTAAAATATTGTTGAAAAATGAAGAAAGGTGGAAAAAAAGAATTTGTTCCAATAGCTATAAATAATCATCACTGTTTATAAAGCAGACACCAGTATTTTGAATTGCCTCTTTGAAATCACGTAATGACATATAAAAATGTGATAAGTGCCAATATTTTTGAAGGAGTAGTGTATTTTTCAAAAGTAGGGAACAAAACATTCGTCTAAAAGTTTGGAAAGACATAAAAGATACATTTTTTCAGATATCGTGTAATTTTGACGACAAACCAAATTAAAATGTAGTAAGAATAACACAGACCCTTGAGAAACGCTTCATTGAATATGATTTAGGTTTTCACCTTTTTATAAGTCTCTGTGTAAGTGCATTAAAAATAAGGAGACTGATTAAGTCTGAAAATAAGGTCACCATAGCTAATATCTATATATCTTTGTTATTCTGTCTTAGGTTAGACCCTTTTGCTCCTGGGTCAAGGCCAGTGTTCTTTCCTGATGCAGGCTTGTTACTCTGCTTCACAGCAGACTTTAAGGTCAGCCTGTTGGCTTAGAAATATTGCTGATCCTGTCCTCATTTCCAGAATAAATTAGACACTTGCGCCGCTTCATTATTTCAGGTACCTAGGTAGATTTTCCCTTTGGTCTTAAACACAACTTGACGTCTTCTTTTTTTCCTGTTTAACATCTCTGGCATCTCTCCTTTCCTTTCAGTCGCTACTGTCCCTGCCGCATCACCTCGCATTAGGCTGCACTTCATGACTAACGGGGCTCTGTTCCTGGTGTCCTTGCTGCTTAATGTCACTTGGAAATTCTTCCTAAAAAATTCATCTCAAGAGCCATTAGTTGCTAACCCTGTCAAACTCCTCTGCCTGACTTTCAAGATGGTAATCTAGTCTTATTTATCCAGTCTGATTCTCCACTCCTTCCCAATAAGAGCTCTGTGAAGAGAAGTGAAGTTGCTCAGTCGTGTCCGACTCTTTGCAACCCCATGGACTGTAGCCTACCAGGCTCTTCCCTCCATGGGATTCTCCAGGCAAGAGTACTGGAGTGGGTTGCCAGAGCTCTGTAGACCAGCCCAATTCCTCTCAATCCCAGAATATGGCAGCCCTCCTTAACTCGATGACTCTTCTCCTTTTCCCCACATCTGAGGTTCTCTTCCCTCTCTGCTGGCCAGATCTGACCCCTCTTTTAAGTGCCCACTCTGATTTATCGATGTTGTATTCCTGGTTGCAATAGAGCCTGGAATGTGGTAGGGACTCAGTTAACTTCAGAGCCTCTTGTTGTTCAGTCGTGTCTAAGTCTTTGCGACCCCATGGACCGCAGCATGCCAGTTCCTCTGTCCTTTACTATCTCCCAGAGTTTGCTCAGATTTGTGTCCATTGAGTCAATGATGCTATCTAACCACCTCATCTTCTGCCACGCTCCTTCTCCTTTTGCCTTCCATCTTTCCCAGCATCAAGTTCTTTCCGAATGAATTGACTGGCTCTTTGCATCAGGTGGCCAAAGGAGTAGAGCTTCAGTATCAGTCCATTCAATGAATATTCAGGGTTGATTTCCTTTAGGATTGTCTGTTTTGATCTCCTTGCGGTCCAAGGGACTCTCAAGAGTCTTTTCAGCACCACAGTTCAAAAGCATCAATTCTTCAGCACTCAGGGTTCTTTATGATGAACCCAAAGGCCACTTTGCCTGTGATGTTGTCTCTGATTATTCCGGGTCACAGAGGCCCTGCCTTTTCCTGAAATCTTTCCATGCCTATGGCCCGGAATAGCATATCTATTTATTCCTTTATATTCATTGCTAGATTGATCAGCCAGTATTCTTTCTTACAGGGTTATATATTCTGTTCTGCTAATAAACACTAAGATTAAAGGTGATGTGCTGGTCCACTCTGCTCCCTTCTGCATTTAGGTAGCTGCCTCATGGCTTGAGATTTGTAGTGCGAAGTGAGCTCTCTAGGGAGCAGGGGTCACATGGTTGGTAATCACACCCATATTCAAAATTCAGACCAATGTGAGTTTGAATCCTGTCTCTATCAAAAACAAGTTCTGTGACCTTTACTTTTCTGAGATCTTCATTCATGATATTTTAAAAGTCTGTCTCATGTAGTTAGCACAAAGATTAAATTAAGTCTTGGGTGAAAAAGGTGAGATGCTGCTTGCCACCTTGCAAACACCCAAAGGACAATTATGACTATTTTTGTTACTTGATGCTTTGTTATTGTCAGAATTCCAGCATGGGATCCCTGGCTTTACTGCAAACTAGTGGCATTGTGAATTTTAATAATTTTAATGCATTATGAGACATCTGTCAGCCACTGTGAGAATAAGGAATAGTAATTTCAAAATTACTCTCTATTGTCTTTGAAGAAAGTGTTTGCTCTCTTTTTGTTTTGGTATCATTTTCCACGAAATGAAAATCAGCATCCTTACATGGTAGGGATAATGCAAGAATAGTTTTGATTTTTTTTAAAGCATTTTGACAATGCAAAGTGTTATAACTGAGAATTAAATACTTTAACATTAAGAAAAGCTTAACCCATAAAAAGATATTGCTGTCCTCATCAGTGTAGCATTATTTAAAATGCAAAATTTGTGGTCTCCTAAGTGGGGCTTCCCTGAGCTCTGGAGTGAGACTGATTGGTGTTTGAATTCAGGCTCTGTAGCTGTTCTGCTCTGTATCAGTTTTCCTCACCTGAAAAGTTGGGGAATGAGCTTACTTCTGTGGGTATGTTTTACAGCAAATGTCAACAAGTAACAATGCATGAAACTATATTTTGGAGTCAACATGTGGAATCAACAGTGACTTATTGATCACATGGACTTTGCGTTACATGCCTCTGATTGAGGCACAGTGAGAGGATTTGTAAGTTATTCAACAAATATATACTGAATATTATGCATCTACTACTCATCAGACCTTCTTCTAAGCACCCTGGGAGAGTCAACAAAGCTCGACTCCCTCACAGAGCTCTTAGTCCATGGGTTGTAAAATAAATGTGTAAAAAAATGCATAAACGATGTTGCAATTTATTTCAAGAATCAAGTTACAAATCTTGAAGCTGGAGAATAATAGCAAAGGAGAGAAAATTTAAATAATGGTCTAAGGTAGCAATTGCAAAGATGTCCTAAGGGAGTAGATGATGAATTACTAAGTGTATGTTATAAACATGTGTCCAAAACATTTTTAAAGCAGAGAATTCACTTTATATATATATATATAATATGTTTATGAGAAGTTTTCCCTGCACTAACTTCACGCTGAATTCAGTTCATGTGCAGAGTGACCGTGGGCTGTGCTATATCGTCTGTGCACAGGAGAAAAATGAGTGGCTGCGATGAGTGTCTCTGGACACCTGATAAACACTGATGGTTTACTTTGTTTCTTCTAATAGGCTTCTCAGGTGGCACTATTGGTAAAGAACCCACCTGCCAGTGCAGGAGGCATGAGACATGGGTTCAATTCCTGGGTAGGGAAGGTCTTCTAGAGGAGGGCATGGCAACCCACTCCGTATTCTTGCTTAGAGAATCTCATGAACAGAGGAGGCTGGTGGGCTATAGTCCACGGCATCACGAAGAGTCAGATACGACTAAACTGACTTAGCATGCATGGATGCATTTCTGATTGCTGTTGTTGACATCTGGCTCTTAACGACCCCATGGACTGCAGCATGCCAGGCTTCCCTGTCCTTCACCAATTCCCAGAGCTTGCTCCCATCCAACGATCTCATCCTCTGTTGCCCACTTCTCTTCCTGCCTTCAGTCTTTCTTAGCATCAGAGTCTTTTCCAATGAGTAGGCTTTTGGCATCAAGTGGCCAAAAGAGTAGAGCTTCACATTCAGCATCAGGGTTGATTAATTTTAGGATTGACTAGTTTGATCTCCTTGCTATCCGAGGGACCCTCGAGAGTCTTCTCCAACACCACAGTTCCAAGGTGTAATTCTTCAGCCCCCAGTGTTCTTTATCGTCCGGCTCTCACATCCATACATGACTACTGGAAAAACCATAGCTTTGACTATACAGACCTTTGTTGGCAAAGCAATACACTCTGATAGGCAATTTAAACAGACACACACACACATACCACAATTTCCAAAGCTCTAGGAAATACAACTTGCAGACTTTGAAATCAAGCAGAAGGTGTGTAAAGTAAAGCAAAACACAATCGTTTAGCTGTTCCACTTACTTTCACACAGAGGACTCACATCAGAAAGCACACAGAGGCCAATGCTGCTTTGCTGACATCAGCAGACAGGGCTTCTTCTTGTCACTAAATGGAAGCTTCTGATCAGGAAGGAGGATTTTTTTCTGGATGTCTTTTTTGGAGCTTCCTATCTCACTTTTCATCTGTAATGAAACAGCATTTAAAAGAAGGTGGCATGTGAGATGAAATCAGAACAGAGTCTTTCTTTCCCATGAATAGAGAGCGGCTGTTCCAGTTAACTTTTGCCTTTTATTTTGCTTTGACACCATTGTCCAAACGTTTAACTCTTCCTCTCCCAGAACTTGTCATTTGTGGAAAGAGAGTGGTGACTAGCAAAGAAATTCCACTGATGTTATTGAACACAGGTCTGATGAAGCCAACTCGGTGTCACTATGAGATAAGAAAATCAGGCAGAAATAAACAACTCGACATTTTACTTCCTTTTAACAGGGTAGCTCAGACACAAACCACATGGTTTAGGCCTATTGATTTAGAAATGGGAAACATGACAACTGGCTGTTTTTCTAAATCTGAAACCAAAGAAACTGTAGACTTCCTGAAGAATTATACACTTGAGCAGTTCTAGGTAACCTCAGGATTTGCAGAACCCTTCTGAGGGCTTTGAAGGCTGTTAAGACAGTTTGGGAAGTGTTCATTGAGACAGGGCATGCAGTTCAAAGAGAATGGAACTAAACTGGTGTGTGTGTCCAACAGTGCAAAATGACTAAGTCCAGGTAGGCCAGAATCCCTGGAAGGAAAAAGTATGAGTAATAGAAGGGAGATGATGATTGCCATCGGGTAAAAGAGCAAGTGTCTTAAAATTGGAAAATGGTCGTTGTTCAGCTCTTTGAGACCCCATGGACTGCAGCATGCTAGGCTTCCCCGTCCACCGTCTCCTGACCTTGCTCAAACTCATGTCCATTGACTTGGTGATGCCATCCAACCATCTCATCCTCTGCCTTCCCCTTCTACTCCTACCTTCAGTCTTTCCCAGCATCAGGGTCTTTTCGAATGAGTCAGCTTTTTGCCTCAGGTGGTCAGAGTATTGGAATTTCAGCTTCAGCAGCAGTCCTTCCAATGAATATTTAAGATTGATTTCCTTTAGGACTGACTGGTTTGATTTCCTTGCAGTCCAAGGGACTCTCAAGAGTTGTTCCAACACCATAGCTCAAAAGCATCAATTTTTTGGTGCTGAACCTTCTATATGGTCCAACTCTTATATCCATATATTACTACTGGAAAAACTAGCTTTGACTATATGGACCTTTGTTGACAAAATAATGTCTCTGCTTTTTAATATGCTAATATTAGATAATAGAGACTCATGTAATAATTAATTGTCTTGCTTTCTCTTAAGTTCATGAGCACATTAAAAGGAGTTATTGGCGGGGTCAGAAAGAGTAAATCACAAAGAACTTCGAGTACAAATGCTTTCTTTCTGTGCTTAGGTGAGTTCAGAAAGGGCTTGCCTGGTGGCTCAGATGGTAAAGAATCTGCCTGCAATGTGGGAGACCTAGGTTTGATCCCTGGGTTGGGAAGATCTCCTGGGAAAAGGGAATGGCAACCCACTCCAGTATTCTTGCCTGGAGAATCCCATGAACCGAGGAGCCTGGTGGGCTACAGTCCATGGGGTCACAACATCAGATATGAAAGTGATTCCTTTAGTGGAGGTTAAGGGAGAGAAGAGAGTCAGGCTGCTCTATTAGGAACATGAAAGACCAAGAGGAGAAAACCTGGAAAATGTGAAAGAACATTCCTGAGATTAGGGCTCCACTCTGCTCCGCTGCTTCAGTCACGTCTGACTGTTTGCAACCCTGTGGACTGTAGCCCGGGCCAGGCTTCTCTGTCCATGGGATTTCCCAGGCAAGAGTACTGCAGTGCATTGCCATTCCCTTCTCCAGGGGATCTTCCCAACCCAGGGATCAAACCCATGTTTCCTGTTTTCCTGCGTCTCAGGCAGATTCTTTACCGCTGAGCCACTGGGGAAGTCCCAGGGCTCTGCTGGCAGAGGGACTTTTGAGCTGGTGTATATTCTCTATTAGCTTCTGGCTGTCAGCTGTGTGATGAGTGAAAACCTAAAGAGTATGCAGACTGAGTGGGAGGCTTGGAAGGCCATTTGGCTGCTGTGTCCAGCAAGTGCAGCATTTCACGACATGAGCTACGGGGAGCTGGTGTCAGATTGGGACGGCACATTTAGTTGTATCCTTGGCCTTTCCATATTTGTCACCTACTGTTTTCACTCATGCCGTTAATGTCTTAGCGATCACACAGTTGCTGAGTGCTTTGTGTTTACTGGCCTCCCGTTTTACGCGTTCCTGATTCCAAATGCTTTGTTTAGCACCAGATATCTCAGTCTTGACCCATTGATGTCTGGGGCCAGAAAACGCTTTGCTGTGCAAGACTTTTCTGTGAATTGCAGGATGTTACCAGGATGCCTGCCCTCTATCCACTGGATGCCAGGAGCATCCTCTCACAGAGGGGCAACAATTAAAAATGTCTGGACAATATCCCCTGGGGGTGGAGACTGACTCCTGAGGGCATTAATGGTCTAGTTTGTGCTTATTGTTGTCTGAAAACCCACGTGCTAAAAATAAATGTTCTTCCCTGGAAATTTTTCCAACTGGTTATGAGTGAGAAGAGAGTCTAACTTGCCTATTTATTGACCATTATTTGTGCGTGCATGCTCACCCATGTCCGACTCTTTGCCACCCCGTGGACTATAGCCCTCCAGGCTCCTCTGTCCAGGCAAAAACACTGGAGTGGGTTGCCATTTTCTTCTCCAGGTGATCTTCCCAGTCCAGGGAGTGAAGCCTTGTCTCTTGTGTCTCCTCTATTGGCAGGCAGATTCTTTACCACTAGCTCCACACAGGAAGCCCATTAATTTCTCTGACTTGGCATGTGGTGTCAAATTTCAAAGCCTGTACATTTTTTTTTTTTTCATCTCAGTGCTTTGATGAGTGTGTTCATCTTTTTCTTGGAAGTCAAATTATTTATCTATATCTAGCTATATTACTTCTTTTAAAAATTCGATCCAGTTGGACACAAACATCAAGAGATTATCTTTTTCTGAAGAGTTGTTGTTGAAAGGAAGAGGGGGGAAAGGAGAAAGAACTTAGAGACATTTCTTCTAAAATGTGAACCTCTTATTGCCCCATGTGCACTTGTTACAGTTTCTGAAGTGAAATGTATTTCCAGCCAGTCTCAGTCGAACACATTTGATGGCTCAGCTTCTTTTGGGTCAGCTTTCTCATATGTGGCAAAAGCTTCTCAATTTACAGATGACTGCATGAATAGATATCAGATGCTTATAGGCACAGGATCATTCCCCTGGCATTGAACAATGTCTTATTTCAAAGTGGTGGTTTATATATCTATTTAATATTCTTGGTCAGAGTATTAATAACTAACAAAGAACCTACTCTGCAATTGATGAACTAGTATAAGTTCTGTTGTGAAACTGCATCATTTTTGCTTCTCCACTGCTATGGATGAAACATGAATTCTTGAAATGCCCCACAATGAAGTTTGAAGTCTTTCCTTTGAGTATCATTCTGTCTGATCCCCAGGAACGTGGAATTTCCCAGGTAAGAATCCTGGAGTGGGTT
Organism: Redunca redunca; assembly: GCA_006410935.1. Lineage (NCBI taxonomy): Eukaryota > Metazoa > Chordata > Mammalia > Artiodactyla > Bovidae > Redunca > Redunca redunca. Next base: position 1,084,477 of record SJYQ01000402.1, on the reverse strand, counting down.
GCCATTTCCTACCCCAGCAGCTCTTCCTGACCCAAGGATCGAAGCCACATCTCCTGAATTGGCAGGTGGATTCTTTACCACTGCACCACTGGGAAAACCTAGGTTCTAAACCAAATGATAGACCTACAGTCTGAAGACTGAATTTGAGAGCTGGTGAATATGCTAGTTTCTTTATTCTGTCTCTTGCTCCTTGTGTGATGAAAATAACGTTTACTCTTAATGAACTAGGTGCAGGAATTTAAGAGATTTTTTCCCAGCATTGTCTCTCCTTCCTTCGTTCCATCTATCTTTGCTTCCTTTTGTTCATTCCACTGACATACAAGGAACTGTGGAAAATGTACTGTGACTAGACACCATACCAGGTAAATGGGACAGAGACAGGAAAAGTTCCACAGTGCCCTGACCAAATGAGGGGTCCAGTCAAATAGACCAGCTACGGAAAATGAGAGGGAAAGACTGAGGGAGTGAAAGACCACAGGGCAGAAACATCTGGGCCAGGCTCCATGGCCTTCTCTCTCCCAGCTTTTAGCCCCTTCTTATTTTAGGGGTGGTGGGGTTTAGAGCTTATATGCAAAAATAATTAATGGAAGATAAATATGTCAAAAAGGAATTAAGATATTTCCGGATTATTCTGCAAAGTTGAGAATGTATTTCTGCACAGAAAATTGGTTATACATGCTTTTACTGCCTTTTTCTAACATTTCCAATATTTTGACAAGCGGCTTCTTAGCGCTTTGCTTTCTTTGTCTGCAAAAACAATATTCTACAGATGTTCTTGAAGGGACATTGTTTTCTCACACTTCCAAGCAAATGACGCATTACTTCCCATCTTATTCTTGCTACAGTGCACGCACACGCACATAGCTTCTTGATTGAGGTCTGTGAAATATCCTAGAACGTCCTAATATTGATTTAATCCTCTCTTGAAGAAATAATTAATATTGATTAATCTGAAGCACGTCGCTTGACAATAAATGAACCCAATTCACAACAAAAGCAAGTAAATTGTGACGCTTAAATTTTTTTAATAGTGATTGCTTTTTTTTTTTTATCTCCATGTCTAGATGATTGTTGACCTTGGATAAAATCCACTAGCAATTCAAATTAAACAAAGCCAAAATACTGATGTGCATGGATATTTCAAAATATTGAAAGCAATTGAAACTTCCAAAATTAATGTTGTAAAAATTGGCATAATATGGACAATCATTAAAGCTCATTCTTCAAAACTGATTTTAAATGATATATTGGTGGCTCAGACGGTAAAGAATCTTCCTGCAATGTAGAAGACTCAAGTTCAGATCCTTGGGCTGGGAAGATCCCTTGGAGAAGGAAATGACAACTTGCTCCAGTATTCTTGCCTGGGAAATCCCATGGACAGAGGAGCCTGGAGGGCTACAGTCCATGGGGTCACAAAGAGTTGGACAAACTAAGTGACTAACACTTTCACTTTTTCACACAATATAGTAAACAATGATAAAGAAATACTATGATTTATGCAAATCTAACATGTGACTCTGAATTATTCAAGGAAATGTAAGAAAAAAAATACATCATGTATCCTCCACAGCTATTTTAAATGATCACATATTCAATTTGAGAAACATTTCTTTGTAGATATCAGAGATATTGAAAATGGCAAACACGAATTGTATATTTCTAGTTTTTCCCTACAAAGTTTATAGTGTATTTTTGGATAAGGAAAAATAAATATACTCCTATTTATAATGTACAGAATTTAGAACAACCTAAATGCCTGGTAATTCAAGATGATTAAATAGGATACAGTTTATTAAATGAAGTATTAGGGAAAATGTTGTTGTTGTTTAGTTGCTAAGTCATGTCTGACTCTTTGGAATCCCATGGACTGTAGTCCACCAGGCTTCTCTGGCCATAGAATTTTCCAAGCAAGAATATTGGAGTGGGTTGCCATTTCCTTCCTCAGGGCACCTTCCTGACCCAGGGATAGAACCCACATTTCCTGCACTGACAGGCAGATTCTTTACCACTGAGCCACCTGGGAAACCCCAGTAGGGAAAATACTCATAATAAAATATTAAGCAAGAAAATAATATACAAAGTCTGTCTTACATAGCTAAAACAAATGATTGTTTTTTCATAATGCAATATAATAATGCAGTCACAGTTCAATAACTAGTCATTTATCCTCCCCAAATCATACAGAAAATGCTCTACTTTCAAAGCACAATATGCTAAACTCTGTGGAGAGAATAGAAATGGATAATCCTCTTCATTTATGTTTCTTGTTTTTGCAGTGGTGTTGTGTATATTTCACGGATGTTATACTGGGTGAAAGGAGAAGGCAATGGCACCCCACTCCAGGACTCTTGCCTGGAAAATCCCATGGGCGGAGGAGCCTGGTGGGCTGCAGTCCATGGGGTTGCTGAGGGTCGGACATGACTGAGTGACTTCACTTTCCCCTTTCACGCACTGGAGAAAGAAATGGCAACCCACTCCAGTGTTCTTGCCTGGAGAATCCCAGGGACGGGGGAGCCTGGTGGGCTGCTGTCTATGGGGTCTCGCAGAGCCGGACACGACTGAAGCGACTTAGCAGCAGCGTACTGGGTGAAACCTAACACATGAGCACTTCCTGCACTGAGTATGTGCTCGCCACTGCTAAGTTCGGTATGAGGCTCAGATGGCAAAGAATCTTCCTGCGATGTGGGAGACTGGGGTTCGATCTCTGGGTCAGGGAGATGTTCTGGAGAAGAGAATGGTTATCCACTCCAATATGCTTGCCTGGATAATTCCATGGGCAGAGGAACCTGGTGGGGTCACAAAGAGTCAGACACGGCCGAGTGAGTGACACACTACAGAACCTGAACGCTACGTAAGCCGGTTCCCCCAGCCACTCCCTTCAATCCCAGCCAAACAAGACGCAGTCTTGCTCACTATTTTTCTAGACCTGAACAATATTTTATAATTGCTTTTGCTTCTTTCACCACAGAAAAGTCTGAGAAAACACACAGAATGAAGCTCCAGACCTGAAGAGGACACTCAACATTCCCTTCGGAAGGGGTTTCAAAGTCAGTAGGCCCAGAAAAGGTAACTTTCTCACAGTAAATTGGGAAATAGATGAAAGGCAGGTTGTCCCATTTTCCCTGTGTGGGAAACATATTCGTAATGTGAATGGACTTGTACCCTGAAATAGCAATAAAAACTAGACAATGAGAGACTGATAAGTTAACAGACAACGCCTAAATACTATTATTATTAAAGGAAAAAGAGATGTAGATACTACTCCAATGTAAATGTTTTCTTCAATTAACAGCATTATNAGCACCTAGTGTGGTGGAAGTGAAAATAAATTCAAATTATTTTATGCTTGATATAAAAGAAATTTATATCAAAAGTTTAGAAGAATGTACAATATTTGATTCGATAGTTTCAGTTCTAGACTACTTATTGAATATGTGTTAAAACACAGAAAATCATTCCAGTAATACCTCATTTATAATATGTAGAAATTAGAAATAGTCTTAATGCTGAACAGTAGAACATGGAACATTATATATTAAATAGGATAGTAGTAAAATGCTCAGGATAAAATGTTAAATAAAAATAAAAATTTTAAAGATGAACTGCTTAAGACTAGCTCTATTTTATGATTATATTTTTATGGTAAAATTAAGGGTGACTTTTAATTTTCTCTTTGTGCTATTTGATTTTTTCCATTTCTCTAAAAATTTTTAATTAGCTTAATAATCAGCTATTAATAATCAGTGTTAGTTCAAGGGAGAGAAAGAAGGAATTGAGACAAAGATTTAGTGTTTCAAAGGGTGGATTCATGTGTACTTTCAGTCTTGCTTAATCCACATGTTTCTAAGTACTGCAAGTCATAACTATCAAAGTAATTGCATATTTACCACATCAGAGTCATAAAAGCGTTAAAGTTGATAAGGCAGCTGTGTTGACATGAGGCTCCTTAATACTGTAATGGTCAGGATAGCTGGAGCTGATCTTATCAACCGTCTACTCATAAAGGAGCCTCGAGGTCATATCCTCACTGACATGATATATTGTTTAGAAACCCTTCTGATTTGTTGCTATGGTACCTGGGAGATCCTTGGAGGTTCCAGTTCCACAATCTAGCTCGCTTGGGCATGTTTCAGGCATTCATAAATGAAAGAATGGAGTTTCTGTGTACACCCATGAGATTTTCCAGAGTCCTTCCTCCAGTTGTACAGGTAGCAAAGAAACTAACAAATGGTCCCTCTTTAAACACAGTCATACATTTATGCTGCAGCAATACCGGAATCCAACTGTTTATAGGCAGAAAATTTGGAGATGCCAGCCACTAAGGGAAAAGCGATTTAAAAGGAAGAAAAAAAGATGAAAGGAAGTGAAAAGAAACACCATCACAGCATCATCACCTCCTACAAGTCCACCCTCCTACGACAATAGATGTTTCCAGCATTTGGCCTCAGTTTTGGTGATTATGGGAATCGGAAAGTGGAGAGAGAGGAAGAGGTCTTCACTATAAAACTGTAATAAAGACTAGTTCCAGAATTCCAAAGCTGGAGATCTGTTCTCCTGATGAAAGAGGAGAGATTCTTGGGTTCCCATTCTCAGTTGGGAAAAGCCACTTACTTTTCTGTGCCTTTTATTGCTCTGAGAAGAAGAGCTAAAATATTTCCCATCTGTCAAGTCTAGGGAGGCTTCCCAGGTGATGCTAGTGGTAAAGAACCTGCCGGCCAAGATGGAGAAGGAAAACATGCGGGTCCGATCCCTGGGTTGGTAAGATCCTCTGAAGTAGGACATGGCAACCCGCTCCAGTATTCTTGCCTGGAAAATTCCATGGACAGAGGAGCCTGGCAGGCTGCAGTTCATGAGACTGCAAAGAGTCAGGCACGACTGAGCAACTGAGTACACAGTAAGTCTAGGATTGCCTCTAAAAAATCTATTACATTTATAAATGTTTCACCTGTTTTGAACAAACAAGCAAACCCTTCCACTGGTATTCTCTGGGTTTGGCAGTTTATCATTTTATGGTTATTTTCTTCACTAGATCAATGGATCACATAAACTATCAGTTTTCCAAAGATCGCTGGAAAATTTTTGCATAGACTGTGGCATGTGGAAAATTCTATGACGATGGACAGAAGACCTGCAAATGTTGGTAATGGAGTCATCAGGAGAGTTGGAAGGAATGACAGATACAGAAAAGTAATACATTTACCGAAAGGGTGATACTGATTGCTCTTTGCAGCATATTAATTCATTCTCCTTCTCTCTGTGTCTCTTCTTTTTTGTCTCTCTCTCCCCATCCTCCCTACTCTCTTGTCTGTAGGATATGTATGAAACAGGCTCGGTTTTCAAAAAATTTTTCTTACAAAATGTCTATGAAAATGATTTGATAGTGCTGGAATACTAACAAAATTATATGAATCGTTGACTATGCATTACTCCAGTTTTAAAGTCCTTCAAAAACAAAATTTTAACAGCCTTAACCTACACTTGATTCCAACGAATGACCATGCCTTGGATTTTGTCATCAGTTCAGTTCAGTCACTCAGTCATGTCCGACTCTGTGACCCCATAGACTGCAGCACACCAGGCTTCCCTGTCCATCACCAATTCCCAGAGGCCGCTAAAACTCGTGTCCATTGAGTCGGTGATTTTGTCATAGTGTGAGTGTATCTTCACTCTCTTAGAGTCTGAAATTCTCATCTGTGACCATAAACTTAACCTGACTTCATTTTTCGCCTCCTCACATTTGCTGAAGTCTGTCTCTGTCATTGCCCCAGCTCTCCCAATTACTTCATTACCACCATGTGTAGGTCCTCTTTCAAAATAACTCATTTTTTCCCCACTTAATCTGGATAACTTATATTCCCTGTTAATTGTAATTATCTCAGTGTTCACTCTATCTCCTTGCTCCCTTTAAATCTTCCCAGAAATGGGAAGTGCAAGCTATCAGCAGCAGCTGAGAATTTTAGAGGGAGATGAAAATGTTGAGGACCGATGTGGAAGTTGGGTATGAAGAGGGATGAGATGGATGGATTCACAGTTGAGGCTGGAGCCAGGCAGAAGCTACCGAAATCACATTTTTTTGGTTGCTGGCTTTTGGAGTGGTGGAAGTTGGGTGGTTAAAAGATTTAGGTTCAGACCAATATCCAATGAAGAAAAAACCCAATACCCAGCACATTGGTTTGCCCACTGTTTCAAGCTCCCTGAATTTAGGCACACCACCAGGCTTCTTTTTTTTTTTTTTCTATTCTGTTATACACATATATTTACTCCTCTTGAATATTTCCTTGGGGAGCTCTTTAAGGCACACCCTGGTTCACTAAAGCTCCTTCTTTATTCTTCCCAGACACATCACTGAGAAGACAAAAGCCTCGAGACAGAAACCACGATTCCATGCCTTCTTCATAAATTCTAAATAGTTTCTTCCAATCCCTTTCTGTCTCTGAAGAGAAGGGTCCCTGTGGGTCTTACGCTCACCCCTTGTGTTTTGGAAGACGTTCCTTCCTCCACATCTGCGTGTGCCCACAGTGTTTCCATTTCTAATGGAAACTTTTTTGAAACTGGAAAAAGGTTGGGTTTACTTTTTCTCAGACCTGACAGCTACAGAGCCTAGCACAGAGCAGGGGTTCACTGGGTGTCTCCTAGGACTCAGTGTGCAAGACACAGTGTCTAAAAAATCCACATTGACTTCAGACTTTCCTGATTCCTCTTCAAAAAGACTTGATTGCCTTCACTCCTCCACAAGGGCCTTTTTCCTAATCTGGGAAGGATAAGAAGAAATATTGTTCAAGTTCTCCTTTAAACTATTTTCTATCTCATACTCGGATAGTATCTTTAAAACTTGTATATCAAGAAGTCATCATCTTTATTCTAGGTTCAGCTGGAACCAGTTCCCACAGAGAGAACTATGAACTTTCATCATAGCTGAGTCTAGAATATATGGTAATTCTCTGCACTGTCTTTGTAACTTTTCTGTGAATCTAAAAATATTCTAAAATTAAATGTGTGTCAAAAAATATTAGGTCGCTATGAAAACTTTATAGAAAATTACAATTTAGATGCAATGGGCAAATTTCTGAAAAAATACAAAGTGAAAAGACTGTTAATCTCAATAACTACTTATTGAAATTTTTAAAAAATTACAGCGTTTCTACTTCTGAAGTTATGCAAGCTTAAAACTGCCTTAAGACTTTTAGGGCAATCCCTATTTTCATGTACATAAACATATTAATAATATAAAAATAAATATAGCCATAACTGTATAAAATACATTTATTGGATGGAAATATCTATTTAGCTATTTTTTTCTTTAATATTTTCTCATGAATTGTGCATGATTATATTTTTTCCACAACATAATTTTAAACCTTATTTATTTACAGACACTTTGACCCACTGTTAAACAGATTGTCCATTTCAGTTCAGTTCAGTCGCTCAGTCGTGTCCGACTCTTTGCGACCCCATGAATCGCAGCACGCCAGGCCTCCCTGTCCATCACCAGCTCCCGGAGTTCACTCAGACTCACGTCCATCGAGTCTGTGATACCATCCAGCCATCTCATCCTGGGTCGTCCCTTTCTCCTCCTGCCCCCAATCTCTCCCAGCATCAGAGTCTTTTCCAATGAGTCAACTCTTCGCATGAGGTTATTTGTAGTTAAACTAGAGAGTGTGGTCATTTCAGACTTGTGACATGTCCCAGCTTCTTTACCTGAGTTTCTTTCCGTCTGCATTTCCACTGTCAGTGTGTGGGTGAGCCTGTGGCGGGACGAAAACTGCCCTACCTCAAAGATCTAGTGTGTTAGCCGCCCAGTCGTGTCTTACTCTTTGTCACTCCATGACCTGTAGCCCGCCAGGCTCCTCAGTCCATGGGATTCTCCAGGCAAGAATACTGGAGTGGGTTACCATTTACTTCTCCAGGGGATCTTCCCGCCCCAAGGATCAAACCCAGATCTCCTGCATTGCAGGCAGGAGGGACCAGTGAGGCCCACTTCAAAGATACCCATGTTCTAATCCCTAGAACCTGTCAAATTGCCTTACATTAAAAAGTGCTCTTTACACCTGTGATAAGGTTAATGATCTTGAGATGGGAAAAGTTTCCTGTGCTATCCCTGTGGATCGTAAAAGTTATCACAAGCATTCTTCTAAGAAGGAGAAGGAGGGGTATTTTACTTCTTGACCCAGTGAACTAGGAGGCAGAGATGGGAGTGGTGTAGCTGCAAACCAAGGAATACAGCCACCAGAAAGTTTAGCTCTTCTTAGTGAAAGAAAACCCTACGTATAACCATGAACTAACTATATATCTGGTGAGCCAGTTACTGCCTTTGAATGGAGGGAGAAAGGCAGGGCAGAATCAAGAGGTAATGTCCCTAGAAATCAGTAAATCGAACTTGTGAATTTTGGGAAAGTTAAGGGAGAACAGAACAAAATGATTTTGCAATAATGTTTATAAAATTTCCTTTAAAATATCAAAACATCTGAAAGACCATATTCCTTTCCTAGCTGGGGAAGTATGAATGAACACAGAGGTCTGGGAATAGATAATTAGAACGAACCCATCTGAAATGAGCGTCCCAATGACGCAGGCTTCCCCTTTGTGTTTTCCCTGCTCTCCAAAGGGGGAGGAGAGCTGAGGCTCAGTGAAGGTCGCAGAGCCACTGCCCCTCGAGGGCCGGGAAGCCGTCTCCCAGACTACAACGCCTTTCTGAGCTGATGGCCTTGCCCAAGCTGTGCCCAGGAAGGCAAGTTTATTGTTTCTTTCAGCCTAATGACAGAGGTACCTGGCCCATGCAGTGAAGCAATATAATGGATAATAAAGCTCCCTAAGAGTCCCGGTACAAATCCGGTGCAACAGGTCATGCGAGCTAATGAAAACCCGGCGACTTCATGAAAAGAGCTCTTGAATGCAGGTCTCTAAGATGATGGGGAGTTACACTCTGTGATGCGTGTTCTCTGAGCCAGTGATTCCCAAGGACGTAGGAACACAGGACTGACTTGTAGAGTCAAGGAGAGACAAGACTACTGAAGTTCTTGCACGGCATGAAGGTACCAAGAAGTGGCTTAATCCATTAAGGGATATGCTATTTATGATTGCTTCATTGTTTCAGGTAGAAACATTCAGATATTCAGATCCGCAGAACATCGTTCAACCCCCCGGAAACAGAGAGGGTGGATGAACCTCCCTGACTTATAATAGGGAGTGGTTCAGACTTTGGAGGTTAAAAGTTGAAAGCAAGCTTGGATGTTGTGCTTATTAGAATACAAAATTGATATTAAGTGTGAAGTTTCCATTCTTCCTGTCACCCAGAGACTAAAGGAAAAGCAGCCTCTCTCTTCCACGATAAGTTGCTGGTCACTCAGTCATGTCTGACTCTTTGTGACCCCATGGACTGTTGCCCACCAGGCTCCTCTGTCCATGGGATTCTCCAGCCAAGAGTACTAGAGTGGGTTGCCATTCCCTTGTCCAGGGGATCTTTCCAACCCAGGGATCGAACCCAGGTCTCCTGCATTGTAGGTGGATTCTTTACTGTCTGATCCATGATCCAAACTCTTAACTCTAAAGCCTATGTTCAAAGCTTCACAAGGAATTCACTCAGTTTCCTCTGCTGCTTGGATGGGTAAGTGTGAAATGATGGTCTGGATGCCGTAGCCAATCTGCACAGCATGAAACCAAGCCCTGCTTATGTTCAAAGGGAAAAGAAAGTTTCTCTCTCTATTTATATTTCTCTATCTTCCCTCCTTTCTCTCATACATACACACATACACACACACCCAAGTGCCTACCCATTCCTGTTTTTGGGAACTATTAGCAGAAGGCAATGGCAACCTACTCCGGTACTCTTGCCTGGAAAATCCCATGGACAGAGGAGCCTGGTGGGCTGCAGTCCATGGGGTCACTAAGAGTCAGACAGGACTGAGCGACTTCACTTTCCATTTTCACTTTCATGCATTGGAGAAGGAAATGGCAACTCACTCCAGAATTCTTACCTGGAGAATCCCAGGGAGTGGGCTGCCGTCTATGGGGTCGCACAGAGTTGGACACGATTGAAGCGACTTAGCAGCAGCGGCAGCACCAGCAGATGATCATATGGAACAGATCATAAACTTCACAGGAAACAACCTCAGGTGTTTCTTCTGAGTCTCCCCCTATCCTGATTCTGACAGCTCCCATTTGGCCCTTCTCCTTCTCAGCACCCAGTGCCCCATAACTTTCTAGCTTATCTCCACCCTCCATTTCTCTCCGCTTTGGGTTGTCCTTGCTGAACGTCTGCCTCTACGGTTCTTGTAACCCAAAGGTACAGGCGCCCGTTAGACTAAAGGCCTTTCCTTTTAGCACCCATACTTTCACATGTTGGTTAGACACACCACGTGGCCATTCTGAGCCAGACGCTATTCTAAATATGGAGGGGGTATAGTAATCAAGAGGTATCTTCTGTCTTTGTAATGATTTTAGAATGTGTTGGAAAGAAGGAGGAGAAACAAGTATAGAATGATAGATAATTTTCTTGAGGTTTGTTTTCTTGGGGAACACAAGCAAGCCAAACCCCCCAGTTCACCCAGTGATCTGTAGGAAGCCTTGCCCATGAGGAAACATGTAAACTGGGACTTAGGATGAACAGCAGGTGGACCAGATGGAGGAGGGCTTTCCACAGAGAGGCAAGAGCAGAGACAATGGCCAAGAATGAATGAGTGTGAAGACAGGGAGGCGTGCTTCATGTGGAACGTGGGGCTTCTGGCAGAGCAATAGAAAATGCTGAGTCTGAGGGTGACCTGATCATACGCAGAGGCGTCACTCTGCTGGGCCTATGAGTGGAGGTTGTGGGCAGAGTTAGAGAGAGGGGAGATGAGGCTAGAGGATGGGGCACAATGAGGGGTTTACTCAAGGGATTCAAGTCGGAAACAGAAAGGATGGAACTAAGGAAGAGGGAATAGAAAGGAGGTGGGCAGACACATGAACTATTTGTAGGAGACCACGTTTTTATTTATTAAATAAAAAGACAAGGGGAAGAAATGAGGAAAACTCTTAGATTCCTGACTCAGATAGCAGGATTGAGAGATGTCCTGGACATTGATTTAGGAAGTGTGAGAGTGGGATTAGATTGGAGGTGCTGGGAAGGAAATAGCTGTGGTTTTGTAAATGTGAGATTGAGGTGTCTGTGAAGACAACCAGAAATCAGTTGACATGCCTTACTTCTGAGGATCCAGGGAGTTTAACAGGTTCATCCAAGGTTACATAATCAATTAACTGTGGGCCTCGGACCTTGCTCTATGTTACCCTGCATCTGACATTGAGGTATCACTACCGAATCACGTGGGTATGACGGCTAGCTTAGCATCACCTGTCCACAGGTGTGAGGGACGTGTCCATTCACACTGTTGTACTGAGTCCCCCTCTGAGGCTGGGGAGAAAGAGTTGTGTGTTCGGACTGCAGGGATGAGGCAGGATAGAGGTAACTGGCCCTGGACAGGAGCGAACCCATGGCTTTGGTTTCAAAAGCCTCATTTCTAGCTAGCTGGACTGGAGATCACTGATAGTTGTAGTCACAAAATATGGGAAAGAGAGTGACTTATTCAAAGGAAGAAACTCACCTGGATCCCATACGGAGTGATTTTCAAGAGCTGAAGATGCAGCAGGCAGTATTCGAGAGTTTCTTTGTCTTCTGAAGCTGAAAAGCACAATATTTCAAAGAAGACTAAAAATTAGAAGAAAGATTATCAATCTGAGCCACCAGGGAAGTTAATTAAACTTTAGGATTCTCTATTTAAGTGTGTGTGTGTGTGATACATTTTCTTTAGGCGTCTGCGTAATGCAAGAATCGTCTTGCTGGTAAAAGACAAAATACTCCTGAATGTTACCAGAGATCTGTCAGTGTGTTGCTGAACCAGACTTGGACTAGAACCTAGAATGTTTACATTAGTTCTCAAGGCATATGTACAACTGGCCAAACGGGGGGAGATAATGACAAGATGACAGGCTAAACAGCAAGATTTCCAGCTGCAGATGGACGCCCTCCTGGTTCTCTGCCTGCCTGACTTGTCCCTCTTGCTGCTCCTTGGAACAAAAACCAAGCATCGGAGTCAAGGATTTTCACTCAGCCAGTGTTTGTCTCCGACCCCAGATTACTAACACACTTGTTCACTTCCTTGAGTCTCCTCACAAGACAAAATTCTATCCTTGGACAAGCACATTGCATTATCCTTCCTACTTTTCTGTTTTATTATTATTAAGGGAAATAATATAGTCTATTTTAAAGACTAATTTAAGTAGAGTTTTTTAGGAGTTTTTCAAGCAAATGAGACTTTTCTTAACTCTGAAATCCTGAGAGTTTGTGATAATATAGTTTTTGGTTTTTTGCCAATTCATTTCATCCATTTAGAGTACAAATTCCATGAAACCAGAAAGTGGATTTTATTCATTTTTACCTATACTTCAGTTCTCTATTCACTGTTTTATATGTAATAAATATAACAATATTTGCTGATTTAAAGCACATTAAATTCCCCTACAAGTAGGGGAAGAGGAAAGGGGCAATTACTCATTTAGCTTTAGTTATCGCATTTGCTCTACAATTCCCATTTCTGCAAGGCTAGACAAGAAACACAAAGTGAAGCTACATAAAAGGACTTTGTGCAACACAGAGGACCACACAGATGTAAATAATTATTTAATTGTATAGCTTTTCTGGTGGTATCATCACATAGAAAATGAAGTACAAAAGGAACTTCACCTCATCCTTAGTACTTAATGCATTTATTTTTATGAATTTTAAAACCTCAAGTGATTTCTATGGTGCTTTGGAGAATCACAGAACTCTACTTGACAGAATAACAAATGGAGTCAGAAGACTGTGAGGCCAGTGACTTAAAAAGTAGACTATTCTAGTGACCTATAATGAGAAAAACATGAGTGAAAATTCAGTTTCTTTATTCCTTCAAAACCAGTGTTGATAACTGCTCTTGTTTTGTTAATAACCTTTTTAAAAAACTAAATCCTAACTTACCCAGATGTCTGTAAATTCTACTACATACATACATATATATATATAAAATTCTTTTTTTTTTTTACCTTGTTAAACACTCTTTCAATGTCTGATCTTCATTGGGCTCAACATTTTTGCCAAGTAGTTTTTCCAATTCTCTTTCTAAGGTTTGTGGAATAACAAGACCTAGCTTTATGGCTGTTTGCTTTATTGAGCTTTGCAGACACTGTGGTTTTCACTGATTGAAGGTTTGTGGCAACCCTGTGCTCAGACAATCGATCAGCATCAGTTTTCCAACAGCGTTTGCTCACCTTGTATCTCTGAGCCACATTTTGGTAATTTGGGTAATATTTCAAACTTTTTCATTATGATATTTACTTTGGTGTTTGTGATCAGTGATCTTTAATGTCACTGCTATGATTCTCTGAAGGCTCATAAAATGGTTAGCATTTTTAGCAGTCAAGAATTTCTTAATTGAGGGGATGACAGAGGATGAGATGGTTGGTTGACATCACCAACTCATGATATTTGAGCAAATTCCAGGAGACAGTGAAGAACAGGGAAGCCTGGTAGGCTGCAGTCCATGGGGTCTCAGAGTAAGACACAACTTAGCGGCTGAACAACAACATCATTTTTTAAGACATAATGGTGTTGCAACCCCAATTGACTGCAGTGCAGTATAAATATGTCTCTTATATTCACTGAGAAATCAAAACAATTGTGCTTCACTTCATTGTGATCTTCGCTTTATTGCAGCTGTCTGGAACCAAACTGACAATATCTCTAAGCTATGCTTGTATTTTACTTTAATTATTAAATATTATTTCATTTAAAAAGAATACATTTGAATCAGTTCTAATGAGGTGGATGAAACTGGAGCCGATTATACAGAGTGAAGTAAGCCAGAAACACCAATACAGTATACTAACGCATATATATGGAATTTAGAAAGATGATAATGATAACCCTGTATGCTAAGTCACTTCACTCGTGTCCGACTCTGTGCAACCCCATAGACGGCAGCCCACCAGGCTCTGCCACCCCTGGGATTCTCCAGGCAAGAACACTGGAGTGGGTTGCCATCTCCTTCTCCAATGCATCAAAGTGAAAAGTGAAAGTGAAGTCGCTCAGCCGTGTCCAACTCCTAGCAACCCCATGGACTGCAGCCTACCAGGCTCCTCCATCCATGGGATTTTCCAGGCAAGAGTACTGGAGTGAGGTGCCATTGTATGCGAGACAGCAAAAGAGACACAGATGTATAGAACAGTCTTTTGGACTCTGTGGGAGAGGGCGAGGGTGGGATGATTTGGGAGAATGGCATTGAAACATGTATATTATCATATGTGAAATGAATCTCCAGGCCAGGTTCGATGTAGGATACAGCATGCCCGGGGCTGGTGCACTGGGACGACCCAGAGGGATGGTATGGGGAGGGAGGTGGGAGGGGGGCTCAGGATGGGGAATATGTGGGCACCCGTGGCGGATTCATGTTGATGTATGGCAAATCCAATACAATATTGTAAAGTAATTAGCCTCCAGTTAAAATAAATAAATTTAAATTTAAAAAAATAAATAAATAATCTATGCTCCTAGGACTTCAGGTCACTGAGAACAACATTCTAAAAAAAAAAAAAAAAAGAATAATTAATTCTAAATTTTATAATGCTTTATTGTTCATTAAGCTTTAAAAAGAATGTTCCAGTTTTCTGTTGCTGTATAACCAATCATCTAAAAATGTAGTGATGGGCCTAAAAGAGTAACCATCACTCTTTACTCTCAGGCCCTCTATAGGTGAGAAGTTTCAGAAGGGACTGGGGACCAGCCCGGCAGCTGTGGCTCCGGGTCTGCACTTCGATCAGAGGGGAGGCAGCCGAGTCGGGCACAGAGCTGATGGAGGTGGGATTGAGGTGGCTGGGGACTCTCTGAGCATCTTCCTGTCTCTTTGCATAGTCTCAGAACCCATCCATATGGTCTCCACATGGGCTATATTTGGCTTCCCAATAGCGTGGTAGCCTCAGGGCTGTCAACCTGCTCACTTGGCCAATAAACACTCTAAGAGCCCGCATGCCAGGAAGCACGGAGGAAGTTGCGCCTTGGTTCCTCAGCATTGAAACCCTCACAGCATCGCTTTGGCTATATCCTGTTGGTTGAAACGATGACAAAAGGCTGCCCGCTGTCAAGAAGAGGAAACAGAGACCACGTTTCTCTGTAAGAAGTTTCAAAGAATCTGCAGAGATGTTTTTAAACCAGCATAATGAAAACAGCATGGCTGGTGTCTCTTGCACTTGCCTAAGTAATGAAAATCTTATTTCCTATAAATTCAAATATTTAGCAAACAGTTATTGAATGTTTACTATGTGTCAGGCCCCAAGATAAGTGCTGTGGGTAAAACAGATGAAGATACAGTTTTAACCCTGAAAGTGCTTGCCTTCTAATAAGAAAGAAAGACATAAGCTGATAATTACAATGAGTAATACCTGCATTGTGATGGCGTGGAGAGGGGACAGGGAGAGAAGATGGCTTGGTTCCTGCATCCTGGAGGCAGTAACTTTGAACTGAGTTTTAAACAATGAGTGTTGATGGATTGTTTATTCCAGGGAGCAGGACTGGAATACAAAGTTACAAAGGCAAAAAAAACAGTAAAGCGATTGTGCGTGTGTGCATGTGTGTGGACACAAACAGTGTCTGTTCCTGAAACATGTTTGTGGCAGGGAGTGGCTGGAGATGAGGCTGGAGAGAAAGACAAGGGGCTACATCCCATAGGGCCTCATGGACCAACAGAGCTGGTTAGCTTTCTCCTGTAGACCATGGGGAACCTGTAAAAGATTTTAGGCAAAAGGGTGATAAACTACCATATATTCAAGCAGCGGGGGAGAGGACAGTCAACAACAGCAACAAAAAAACCTATCAGAGAAATGTTGCAATAACTCTGGTGACAAATACTGAGGTAAATAGTAGTAGTCACAGAGAGGATGATACTAACAACATCATAAATACAAAATCAGGCCCATGGAACCCGGTGAGAGGTTAGATAAGGGACCCAAAAGAAAAGGAACTGGGACATTTGCTAGTGTGGTCAGCAGGGGAGAGTGTTGTCATTGGCATGGAAAAGGAAGGGGTTCTGGCAAAAATGAGTTAGGTTTTACACGGAATCTGATGAGCCTTCGAGACAGATATGACAGCTATAATTATCAATAACAATGAGTGGGACTTGGGCTTTGTTTACACATCATTCTTCTTAGCAGTTTTAAACTATTGTGACACTTACTCAGCAACCCTTCAGGTCATGGCCAGGCATACAACCCAGAGATTCTTGCCAAGAATACACCCTATGAGAAACTTAAATGCTTAGCTTAATTAATGGTGCATCAATAGCCCTGATGAAAGACACTAAACAGCAGGATAATATCAGATACAGATAAAGACAAGGCACTCTCCATGACTGTTCTTGCTATTTTTCTGTACATTAGGAAATTAATGGCTTCTTATAATATGAAAGGGCTTCCCTGGTGGCTCAGGGGTATAAAGAATTCATCTGCAAGGCAGGAGACCTGGTTTTGGTCTCCTGGCTCAGGACAAGTCCCTAGAGAAGGAAATAGCTACATACTCCAGTATTCTTGCTTGGAGAATTCCATGGACAGAGGAGCCTGACAGGCTACAGTCCATGGGGTTGCAAAGAGTTGGACATGACTTAGGGACTAAACAACAAGTAATATGAAGACCTTTGGGCTCATGTGCATCTTATCTTAGGGCGCAGTTTACCTTTTTATATTCCAAAGTCTTTGGGATTTCAAGGACTTATTTTATTTATGAAAGTGTGTGAACTAATTAAACCCTGTTTGGGTTCTTGTACTTAAAAGTATGAAGAGAGAGAATATTTCTATTGCTGACGTAAGTAACAGATGTTTAACAAATCTTACTTGATTTTTAAAACTATAACTTGGTTAAATCTTAAATCTTGTTCACTTATTCAATCATCTCAAAAGCATCACAGAGTGCTGACTGAAAAACATGAACAATAGAACCATTTTAATTTTGCCAGTGGACAAATGAGAAGACCTGTGATAATCCTTAATAAATGCTACTTTACAATCTTTAAAAAAATCATACCTATGAACTTAGAATATGTGTTTAAAATAACAGGTTATGGTTGACTCTTGCTTTAATACAATCTGACACTTTTTACCTTTCATTAGAATGCCTAGATCATATATATCTAACATAATTTTGATATGCATGGTTTAATCTTTACCATCTTTCCTTTTTTGGTACTATTTCCTTCTTTTCTTCTTTTGGAATATTAGAATATCTTTATGGTTCTACTTTTACCTCCACTGTAGTCTACTTGTATAGTTGTTTATTTTGCTTTATTTTTTCACAATTGCTCTGGAATTTAACTTATCAGAAGCTACCATCAAATAATAATAAGAGCAAAAGCTTTTATAGTTTAAAAACTTTACAAGTGTTCTCCCATTTTCCTCTAGTATCATATTGTTATGATTATATA
>SJYQ01000402.1:1051006-1066994 GCA_006410935.1 Redunca redunca | reverse complement strand
CTTTCCTGTATTGTAAGACTGCTGATAATTAATTCTTTTAGTTTGATTTGTCCAAAGAAGTATAGACATTTTTTTTTTGCAAGATATTTTCAAAGGGTTTAGAATTCTAAATGATAGTCTTCTCCTTAGCAGGAGTGGAACTGTCATAAGCAAAAACAAGATTAAAAGTTTTCAACTTATTGTCATTATGAAGCTATGAAAATTCTGAAAATTTTATGAGAGGTTGAGATATTCGAGAAAATAGGAATAAGCAAGTCCCCTCCAAATGGCCAATCAACTAAACTAAAATTAGTTTACAATTAGTTTAAAAATGCCACATCACTTCAATACACAGTACTGAGTTGGACTTGTAAGCCATCAGGATATGACTTTATTCTGGCCACTGTGAGTATTTTAGAATCTTGTTTATCCCTTTGTTCAAAGGTCTTTTATTCTTCAATGTACTGAGTTTCTATAGGAATATTAAATATGATACAGAAACTTGGCATGGTGCTAGACTCAAAACAATGGTGTTTTATCAGGTGGGAGGTGGTGGATTCTTGTTTTTGATGGCTTGTTTATTTTCTTTGGATTCCATCATTTTCTATAAGCCATCTTTCAGACCAACCTCTGATTATGCATACCCTTTCTTCCTTCTGCTCATGCAGTCTTAGTCTTATAAAGTCACTTCAAAAGCTCTATAATAAAGTAATTGTGTTAATGAGAATTTCTTCTTGACAGAATTAAGTGAATCAGTTCAGTTCAGTCACTCAGTTGTGTCCGAGTGTTAATGAGAATTTCTTCTTGACAGAATTAAGTGAATCAGTTCAGTTCAGTCACTCAGTTGTGTCCGACTCTTTGCAACCTCATGGACTGCAGCATGCCAGGCTTCCCTGTCCACCACCAACTCCCGGAGCTTACTCACACTCATGTCCATCGAGTCTGTGATACCATCCAACTATCTCATCTTTTGTCGTCCCCTTCATCTCCTGCCTTCAATCTTTCCCAGCATCAGGGTCTCTCCTAATGAGTCAGTTCTTCATATCAGGTAGCCAAACTATTGGAACTTCAGCTTCAGCATCAGCCCTTCTAATGAATACTTAGGACTGATTTCCTTTAGGATGGACTGGTTGGATCTCCTTGCAGTCCAAGGGACTCTCAAGAGTCTTCTCTAACACCACAGTTCAAAAGCATCAGTTCTTCGGTGCTCAGCTTTCTTCACCGTCCAAGTCTCACATCCATACATGGCTACTGGAAAAACCATAGCTTTGACTAGACAGACCTTTGTTGGTAAGGTAATGTCTCTGATTTTAATATGCTGTCTAGGTTTTTCTTCCAAGGAGCAAGCGTCTTTTAATTTCATGGCTGCAGTCACCATCTGAAGCAATCTTGGAGCCCAAGAAAATAAAGTCTGTCACTGTTTCCATTGTTTCCCCATCTATTTGCCTTATCGTGGCCAACTCTGTGCAACCCTATGGGCTGTAGCCTGCCAGGGTCCTCTGTCCATGGGATTCTCCAGGCAAGAGTGCTAGAGTGGGTTGCCATGCCCTCCTCCAGAGGATCTTCCTGACCCAGGGATGGAACCCAGGTCTCCTGCATTGCAGGCAGATTCTTTACCGCTGAGCCCACTAGGGAAGCCCAATGAAGTGAATGGCATTTACAAATTGCAGACGTTCTTATGCATTTTCAGATTTTCATTCTTCAAGTCTGATGATTAAATCCATGTATGATTCTGAACTTGTGCTCTTGTGCTGCCTTACTGCTTATCCCCTTTGGTCACTGAGTTATATTCTACTTTATCAGAGAATAATCTGAATCGAAGAATAAGGGGTAAATTTGCATTGTTACTGCTTTCCAAATAATTCTTAGTATGCTGCCTTTGGAAGACTTTTTAAATTAACAGGCTAATTTTGATTGAATATATTGAAACAACTGACTATTATTAGTATTTTTACACTTGATGTGTTTTTCAATAACTCTATTCTCATGTTTCCTTATTAGATAACTGGACAACTGTTAACTAAAGCAGATAATTGATAACCTGTAATAACTAATCATAAAGACAATAACAGGTAGCTGATAATGGGCTTTTAGTATGGGATAATAGTTTCATTTAACATACTGAATAGGCAGTATTAGATATTAATAGTTCTGCAATATGGTTTAATGAGAAGGACACTGGACTTCAGCGTCAGGATATCTCAGTTCCCATCTAGCTATGACAGTTTCTATTTGCTTCACTGGGAAATCCCTTTTCATTTCTGGTTCTGGTTCCTTACTTTGAAAATTTTATTATAACCTGTGTACATCAAAGTACACTTGAGGAGAACAAATGGGCTAATGTGCTTGTGTCTAATACAATTAAAAATTAATGTCATTATTATGGTTTGCATGTGTTAATATTACACAATTAAAGATAATGACCTGTAAGAATTCAAAGGATTTAAATACAAGTCTATTATGAATTCAATACAACTTCAGGATAAAATGCACTAACTCAGAATCGCCATCAATCTCATTTTAGGCATGGATCCTTTCTGAAGTCTAACACATATTTTCTCTATTTAAAGCTTGTTTTCAATATTTTAAAATTTTACACAATATCAATTGTTTTTCCACTTGCAACTGGGAAAAAAAAGAGTACATTGTTATTTTGATGTGTCATCCAGGCAATAAATATATTTTACTTGTGGATTTGAAAATAAAGGAGCTTTTGTAAGAAACCAAGACATAAAATTTTGATTTGCCAATCTTCAAGCTTTTAAAAATTTTAATCCAGGAAATAATTTCCATGTGAATATACACTCTTCCAATTATAACACTGTCCCCTAAAAACTCAGATTCTTCTAATGGACCACACAACAGCCCAAGGATCTGAAAAGAGAGCTGTATCTTTAGTAGGAGGAAAACTAATTTTGGCAAAATTAGTTAAAATTTAATATTTCCCCTAAGAGTCTGCTCATAAGTTAAAGTAATTTTGAAGACACTTGATGATTTTTGTCCTGATGAATACACATTTTGGGATTAAGAGTACAGCTAGAAGAAAACAATAATGATCATACATATGAACCCAGAGTCAGAAATACAGTGATCTGGTAAAACATTCTTCCCAGAATTTGAGAGGAAATATTTTCTTGGGACTTTGGTGCACATGAACCCTTGGAATTAGTCCCTCTGCCTAATTTGAACTCATTTACTTTGGATATTTACTGATATTCTTAATGAAAAGGGATCCACTGATTCTGACTTTCAATCTTCTTTCCTCATCTGGTGGTAATTTAAAATCTGATAGATACAAAAGCTTCTCCTGGGAGGCATAGTCTAACATGAATAAAGGCCCAATATTAATGTGATTAAAAGAGTATGAGCTCTTTCTTTTGTTACAATGAACTTGTAATTCTCTGTAGACATGATGTATGTGGTGGTGGAAAGAATGTAAAATCTAGTGTGAATGTCTGTCACTATGGCCCGTAAATCCACTCACTGTGGGGAGCCATTCCACAGCTTTGTCCCAAGATGGGGGCTTTCTAACCCGGCATTTCTCCTTGAGGGATGCTTTTGAACAAAATACATTCTGTTTAAGAAGTTCTTATGGCTGATGAATGTTGATATATGACAGAAACCAACAAAATATTATAAAGCAACTGATGTTGTTCAGTCACTAAGTTGTGTCGATTCTTTGGGACCCCATGAACTGCAGCATGCTAGACTTCCTCATTCTCCAATTTAAAAGAAATAAATACATTTTAAAAAGAGAGTAAAGGTAGTTTAAGAGTCACAAAGGATTGGGGTACCTATGTCTCCACATTGCCATCGTATTAAGGATGACCGATTCCTTTTGTTCTGTTATTGTCTGTTTATTTGAAGATCCCCTGGAGAAGGACATGGCAACCCATGCCAGTATTCTTGCCTGGGAAATCCCATGGACAAAGGAGCATGGAGGGCTACAGTTTATGAGTTAATGAAAGAGCTGGACACAACTGAGTGACTAACACACTACACACACACACACACACACATGCACACACAAACAACCTGATTTATACACCTTCATTGGGTATCTTATTTTCTAAAGTAGAAAATATTTTCATAAAATTCCTATGTATTTTCTGCCTTTTATAAATAATTTCTTTACTGAGATGCTGAGAAACTCCCAAACAACCTTTAAACTCTGAGATTTTGAGAGTCAGATGGAAAAGAAAACAGAACTGTCATGAAAATTTCCCACCTAGCCTAACTTATCATCATCAGAGTTTCTGGGAAACACGATCTCCTATGTTGACATTAGAGATAAAACTGGCCAAACCTACTCTGTTATTTAGTGTTGTGAAGTTTCTTAATCGCAGCATTACTAAAGATAATGCAACTTCCTTCTTCTTATCCCTCCATAGACATGACCATTGTTTCTTGTGAGTGAATATTTTTATTTTAGGGATATTTATTTATAAAGCAAATTTTGTGTGATCAGCTATTTAGTATAGCATGGATATTAAACCTTAGTCTTGAAATTTGATCTAAGTTCAAAATCCAATGTTTGCCAAATATTTAGTTATTGTGAGCTATAATTTTCTCATATGTTTGTAATGATTAAAGGGGATGCCATATAGAACAGCACTTAATGCAATGTCTAGCTAGCATAGAGTAACTTATCAATAAATGAACATATATGTTCAAGTGATTTAAACCCACCATGCATGTATGCACACACACATGCACGTATGTGTAAACCAATAGTGGTATTAGATTTGCAGTTAGTATTGTGGAATGAAATAAAGTGAAATAAATGACATTTTAAAAGTCACTTAAGGAAGAAATCATGGAAAATGAAAACATACATACATTAACCTTCATAGTTAAATATAAAGCATATAAATACACATTTTGTTTTTACTCATCTTTAATTAGGACCGTTCTCTATCACTCAGCTAATTAAATTTTCTCTTTTCCTGTGGCCTTTTGACCAAAAACCATCTCATGTTGTATCCTTCATAAATCCCAGTTTTTGTCCTAATTGGAACAATGGAGAGCATGAAGATACTTGTATAGTATTTGTATAGCAATTTGAGTGCAAAGTCTTTCTTGGAATTTATGATGTTTTTTTCCAATTTTACAATAATGCTTTGCCCAAACACATTGTGACATATTTTTAGCAACTTTCAATCACACATTTTAAAAACATTTACTTTGCATACACCAGAAACTAAAACTTCTTTTGACACTCTTGTTTTATTGCTTTACGTAGTACACAATTAAATGACTACAATACCAAGTACATCTGACAACCGGCTTAACAGAAAACACGAATGACACTTGATAAATGAATAACCACACCTGAGGGAGCAGACATGTACGTCTACACTACAGAGAGATCTGAAAACGCCCGGCTGCATATATTGCAGAAGGTGTGGGTAGTCTCAGTGAATCAGCCGGTGGAAGCCGGTGTTTACAGACCTGACCGATTAGACACTCTGTCTCTGACTTTGCTCTCTATGGTCACAAGATGGCCGCTGGGCCTCCCAATATTGCATCTCTCCTCCAGGTAGAAAGAAAAAAGCGACAAAGGTAAAAGTGCAGCGCTTACATTACAAACGTACAGTTTCAGAGAAATCATCAGCAGTGTTCTGATCGTTTCTGGTGTATAAGAAGTTGTGCCACATAGGTATCCCTCGTTGCAACAGAGGCGAGAAGTTAGTTATTCAGCTGAGCACACTGGTGGCCAGGGAAAGGGAAAAAATATCAGGATTCTTTTGATAAGAAAAAAGTGAAGCTTATACGTAGTAATGAGACTAGTGGTGTCTTTGTGCTTCTTTCGGATAAGAGCTCAAATAGATTAAAGGCCACTTCCTCAGGTAAGCCTTCCCAGACTTCCTATCCCAAGCTCTCAGAGCCCCAGATACATTTTCTTCAAGTAATCTTTCTTTGCGATTATGTTAATTTGATCACCGTTTTCTCTTTTATAGAACAACCATGGCAGGCGTTTGTTTCTCTTTTTGCTCGCGAATGTATATCTAGCAGCTAACACACTGCCTGACATAGAGTGTGTTAGTAAAATGACAAATTAATTACTTACTTTAAAAGATATCCAAGGAAGAAGGTCATTTTGTGTTGCTTTGTTGTCTATTTCGGTATTTAAAGATTTTCAAACTTATTGTTTTCTCCTCCAAGTGATTTTGTTTTCCTTATTAAAACCCATTTTTACTCTTCATTTGTGAACGAGTAATTTCATTTATTTTAGCAATTTCATTTGTTTTTCTCTAGAATGAGACTTGAATAGGGTATATTGTATTTTTGTTCAGAAACGAGGCCCAAAGAGGTAAACTGGATTTCTGAGAGGACATTTAACAAGATCCTGGCAGAGGAATAAGCTTGGTTTTCCAATTAATTTCCTGTTTTGTGTGCTATTATTTTATACTGTGCAGTGTTAGAGACCCAAACAAGATAGAATAATGAACAAAGACCTCACTACCACATGTTTCCAAAACAATTATCTCCTGTCCTTGGTTGTTCCATCTGTATTGGAACTGGCAAAAGCTGAACTTGCTCTCATGCTCATAAGTGGGAAATAAATACTTGATGGTGTATTAATTAGGGTCATTTTTATATTTAAAATCCTTTTAAAAAGAATCTGTTTTATTCATCATCTCTAAATTGCATTATATCCCTGCCAGTTTGTCAGTAAGAGTTCATGGTTTTGAATTTTGTAGATATGGACATAAAATACTGAATGAGCTTGAAAGGGCTACCAAAACAAAGAGCCAGAGAGGGCAGCTTAAAGCACAGAGATTGATTCTGTCACAGTTCTGGAGGCTAGAAGTTCAAGATCAAGGTGTTGACAGTGGTCGGCTCATTCTCTCTGAGTTGCAGATAGCTTGCTCACATGATCTTTCCCCTGCGTGTGTTTTTGATCTACTCTTCTTGTCTTCTAAGTACACAGATGAGATTGCAGTCCACCTTAATGGCCTTATTTTAAGATAATAACCTCTTTAAATGCCCTATCTCCAGACACCATCCTATTCCAAGGGAATGGAGGTTAAGACTTCAGCATAATTCTGAGGATGCAATTCAGCCCACAACCAGTACCTTTCAGGCAATCCCTACAGGAAGTTTTCAGAAGGAACCAAAATTCTAAGATAACATATTATTATTCTTTCCTGAAGAAACATTATGAGGGCCTTAGTTAATCCTTTTATAACTTCGAGATCAGACTAATACTATTAATGAAAAATTGGAAAAATTGCACTGGAGATTGAGATCCAATCATTAATTCATTGTAACTTCCCAACTGTTTTCTAAAGACAAAAGCTTCCCAACTGATGTGCAATTTCACTCTTCCTAAGAACCGAAACTAGTCTTGAGATATTTGTTGTTTTTGTTGTTGTTTAATTACTAAGTTGTGTCTGACTCTTTGCAACCCCATAGACTATAGCCTGCCAGGTCCTTTGTCCATGGGATTCTCCAGGCAAGCATACTGAATTGGGTTGCTTTTTTCTTTTCCTAGGGACCTTCCCAACCCAGGGATCAAACCTGCATCTTCTACTGACATGTGAGTATTTTACTGTTGAGCCACCAGGGAAGATCTAATGTTGATATATACTTAGGCCCAAATATCATCCCTTTTAGCTTTGGGGCATTACGAAAATCCTCAGTCTCTCTAAACTTCCTCATCTGTTGAACAGAGAGGGTGCCTAATCCACAGTTACTAGATGGCTTAAATAAAATTAAGGTACACAATATTTCCAGTATCATTTTCACATCTAATTTTGTTTAGTGTACCATACTTTCATTGGCAAATTCCATGTCCCAGAAAGTGTTAAAATTTGAATATTTAGTGATTTATATGACTCTAATTTTAATTTGATACATTACATGTTACAGCAAATAATATTTCAGAAGGTAACCAGCCCAATCAGATTCAATAGATTCATTTGGCTCTCAGTTAAAAAGAAAAAATGAAATTTGGATTGCTTCTTGTGAGACTGGACAGTGGAGGAGAAGTTATTCATTCCTGATCCTAGCTCAAAAGGTTTGTCTGGTGAGCCCGGCATTATCCCAGCTCCCCTGGAAATGACTAAGGGACTGAAACATTGTCAATGTGTTGCTTAATTACCTGCACCTGTCTACACAGGAACATCTTATGTGGTGATTATGGATCTGGTGCGAACCATTGTGCATGGAGCTTTATTGTGCTTCAATTTCCCTTCATATCTCAATCCAGTCCCAGGGCTACCTTTTGGCTTATGAGCACCCCCATTCAACACAAAATAAATTGGTTCCACTCAAGAAGATTAGAAATGGTGGGAAAAATAACCCCCACCCCCCACCCCTCATTCTTGGCAATGGCGTGTGAATGTGCGTGTGTGATTCTAAACCAGCAGAAAATACACAGGAGAAAGAAGACATTTTTTGTTTGTTTAACAAAGTTGAAGGTCCCTCAGCAAGCTGGCTGGACGCTGAGTTCAAAAACTGACTGCCACTGGCCTCTGAGTCTGCTCTTGTGGAGCCTGAGAGACGAGGGGGTGTCTGGGGGCAGGTTTGGGGCTCCTCTCTTGGCAATTACTCTATCCTTTCAATGGCAGGAAAGAAAAGGCGGGCTTGGAGTCTCATGGGCCGTGTGACAAAGGAGGGGAGAGGACCCTTGAGTCAAGTCGGAGCTTCTGCTTCCCGCTCCCTCGCGCTGCTCCATCCGTCTCTTCTGAGAGCGCCGGCCTCCCACTGTGTGCAGCTGAGTTTCAAGTGCTCCTGGCGGCGTAATGACTGAGACTGAGATATTTCCTCCAGTTGACAATGGCCCTCCTCTCCTGAAACCATCCCAGAAACCTCATCCAAGGCTCCCTCCCTTCCATCGTTTGGTCTCTGTGAACGAAACTGGTGGGGGTCGGGGGGGATGCTTCATCGCACTTCTCATTAATGACCATCTTTGTTTGAAAGCTGCGTGTCTCCAAAGAGAAAATGATATTTTTATTTTAGAATGGAAAGTTTTTGGGAGATCTCGTCTATTGGAGCCCGTCACTGTTTGCGTAGCCAGAAGAGGAGCTCCCTAACCCAGAGGAGGAAGAGCCAGACTGCTGTGTCTGGATACTTAAAAAGACATTTGGAGGGGGAGAGCATCTGCAAATGTTGATGAAAATGGGTTTGGAACTTCTCCTTTGATCAGGAAATAGGTGGACCATAAAACGTCTGATGCATGATGCTGCCTGCAGCAAACCCACATTCTGAGACCCAGTCATCATATCACTCTAGGAAGCACCAACAGAAATGGGAAGAAGGCTTGAAAGACCCTCCACTTTCCAGCTGCAACTGATGTGCAATTCTGAGTTAACCAAAAGTTGTCATTTGTTTGCTTCTGCAAAATGACTGGTCATTTATATTTCATATCTCAAGCCAGAGATTTTTTTTTAAACCAGTGTTCAAAAACATACACTGATATGAAAAGATTCAGCCTTGCCTATGACATGTTTTGTTTTCCAGAATTGTCTGTGAGTCTTCAAAGGGCAGGGGCCATGCGTTACTTATCAGATATTTTCTAGCTCATAAGAGACATCCAACATGTTTGCTCTTTGTTGATGAAAGGGATGTGAACATATCATCAATAACAGAAGCTTAGAGCTGGAAGGGATATTTTATATCTAACTTCTTGCTTTGTTTCATTTTTGCATTATCTTCTTTATGACCCAGATGTCACAAACAACAAAAAAAAGGTGGTTCGTTTTACTGGCATGGGTAGCCTTTCCCTTCTTCAGGGTACCTTCCCAAGCCAGGGATTGAACCCAGGTCTCCCTCAATGCAGGTGGATTATTCACCAGTTGAGCCACCGGGAAGCCCAAGAATACTGGAGTGGGTAGCCTATCCCTTCTCCACCGGATCTTCCCAACCCAGGAATCAAACCAGGGTCTCCTGCATTGCAAGTGGATTCTTTACCACCTGAGTTACCAGGGAAGCCCTTTAAAATCTGGAATATGAATTAGGTCTCCTGAGCTGTATGCCAATAAAATAATGATAAAATAATACAGCAGCAACAACGAACCTTGTATAAAACATCTAGCTGAGAAGTGGCAGTGCGGTTTACTGGACAGGCATCAGCCGTCCACGCAACATCTCAAGCCTGTTTTGTCATCTCAGCCATGTGTCAACCTGAGTGGCAGAGGGCTTCTATAGGCAGTCAGTTCAGTTCAGTCGCTCAGTCGTGTCTGACTCTTTGCGACCCCATGGACTACAGCACTTGCAGACAGTAGCCACACACCACAAAATTGACAGTAGGTATCACTGTAGAGTCAAAGTTCTTGTGTTTGACGCATTCGAATTGTGGTGCTGGAGGAGAAGACTCTTGAGAGGCCCTTGGACTACAAGGAGATCAAGCCAGTCAATCCTAAAGGAAACCAACTCTTAAAATTCATTGGAAGGATTGATGCTGAAGCTGAAACTCCAATATTCTGGCCACCTGATGTGAAGAACCAACTCATTGGAAAAGGCTTTGTGGCTGGGAAAGACTGAAGGCAAAAGAAGAGAGTGGCAGAGGATGAGACAGTTAGGTAGCATCACTAATTCAATGGAAACGAGTTTGAGTGAACTCCAAGAGATAGAGTAGGACAGGGAAGCCTGGTGTGCTGCAGTCCATAGGGTCGCAAAGAGTCACACACGATCTAGTGACTAAATAGCAACAACAAGATCACTGTCATGAAGAGTAAGACTCTGTCCTTTCCGGAGGAATCAAAGTCAAACTCTTGCTGATTAAAATGAGCTTCTTTTTTGTTTTATATTTATAGAGAAGCCAGCAAAAATATACACCTAACCTAATATGCCTGACTACAATACTAATTCCACCGAGTTTTCAGAGTTGGGGCAGTACAGGAGATCCCTTCTCTGTGTTTGTTACACAGTGTTCACAGACAAGAAATGAGCTAATACATAAAGATAAAATAAAAAAAAACAACTCATGGACCTTTTTTCTTAAAAATTGTTGTAGTACAAAATTCAGAAATGTTTCTCTGCTTACTAAACCTAAATCTATGTGATTACACAAAGGACTCTTCTCTCAAGGGCGCCTCTCTCTTATTTCTTTCATTCGTTAGCACAGCTTGGTCTTCATTAGGAACTTTTGGCAACAGCCAGAAATTTTTAATCTCAAGTTATTTTCTAAAGGGGTTAGGGTTTTTGGAACAGAAAGGCCTGTTGTTAAAAAATTTCTGCCTCATTACATGACAGCTGCCAACAGAAACAAACTCTTGGGCCATCACTAACATCACAATGCTGTAGCTGACATTCGTGTGGGTAGGACTGAAGTAGACGTCATAAGTGGCAGAGATGAAACACTTCCTATATCCTTTACAAAAGAAATAAATAATATTCATAGGTATGCATTTATCTTTTTTTTTCCTCCCCGCAATTAAAAGTTAAGTCAAGAAAGATAAGCATTTAAGATCAATATATAAGTGTAATTAGTTAATAAAACAACAAAAAGAGAATAAAGACATTTATTAAAAACCATATTGAATGAAAGGATATAACTAAAACATAAAACTCAAATAATTCAAAAGTCATTTTAGATCTGTACACTGAAAACTATAAGATACTAGTCAAAACTATAAGATACTAACCAAAGGTATTAAAGAAGACACAAATAAGTAGAAAAATATCCCATGTATATAGGTTGAAAAAATTAATGTTGTTAAAATATCCATACTACACAAAGTACAATTCTAATAATAGTTTCAATTATACTTTTCACAGGAGGGAAAAACAAAAAAACCAACTAAAATTAGTACTGAACCTTTAGATAGATCCCAGATAACCAAAGTAATCTTGAGAAAGAACAAATCTGAACACCTTCTGATTTCAAACTAGACACAAAGCTACAGTAATCAAAATAATAGGGCACTGGCATAAAAACAGACACACTGACCAATGGGACAGAACAGAGAACCCAGAAATAAACTCATGTGTCTCCAGTCAACTTATTCTTGATAAGGTCACCAAGAATAAACAATGGGGAAAGAACAGTCTCTTTAATAAATGGTGGTGGAAAACAGGACATCCATATGCAAAAGAATTACACTGGACACTTACCTTACAATATACACACATACAAAAGATAAATTGGAAAAGACTAAAGATTTAATGTGGCATGACATGCATGCTCAGTCTTTGTAACTTGTTGCAACCGCATGAACTGTAGTCTGACCTCCTCTGTCCATGGAATTTTCCAGACAAGAATTCTGGAGTGGGTTGCCATTTTCTTCTCCAGTAAAGACTTTAATTTATAATTTAAATACTTTAAATTATAAAACTCTTAAAAGAAAACATAGGAAAAAAATATTTTCGACATTGATCTTGGTGACGGATTTTTGAATATGACCCTAACCTGTTAAAGAATCTGCTAGATCTAAGTGAGCTCTCTTTAGCCCTATGTTTTCCACTCTATCTTTCAGCTGCCAGGAACACACTTTCCTTTCAAGAAGCCAATTTTCCAATATATATAGCTGTATAATATTATCTAACCACCTTTTCTCACATATGAATTCAGAACATTTGAACTTCAAGATTCTGAGGCCTCATTCATATGCTAATCATAGTAATCATAATACTAAGTAAAATAACAGAAGAAATGGAAACAGTTGACTGTAATTCTATTATTGTTATATTCAAACTAGGATACATTGCATCATCTTATTTATGTTAATTTAGAATTTCTTTTTTGATCTTGGTTTGTAGAAGTGTCAATGGAAAATGTTTATGCTTGGTGGTCGTCTGGTATTTTTCAAATGTTATCTTTACTTAATTCCTATCACTTACATAAATATAATCATACAGAAACAGTTTGCTACATGCCAAGAGGTAGAAGAAATAAATGCATTACTGAGCTCAGGAATGTTAGCAGAGACTCATCCAACATTTCATTCTCTTTAAACTAGAGAGCTACACATCACTGTATGCAGACACAGAGAAGTTGGACTGTTTAAAGGAATAATTCTGAAGAAATATTACATTACAAATGCAAACAGATTGAAAAAACTGAGGTTGCTCAGTATGTATTGATAATATTAGATTATATCTCTGCATTCAGAGTAATAAGATTCAAGTTTCCAGGAAGGGAATGAAAAATTATATACCATTTTATTTGTTTATTATTTAAACAAGTTGGTGATTTATGTTACTTTCAGGAAAGTAGGAGTAAGAAAATAACTTTCTAAGGAGAAGAAACATAGGATATAGGACTTTGAACATGTAAACATCTGAAAGGCAAAGCTTGAATATAAACTGAAAATATACAAGAGTTGGTCTCACCTATAAATAAAAAGTGAGAAATTAATGTCTCATGTATATGATCAGCTTGTTTTAACTGAGTTTTCTACAACAATATAGTTTCTTCATGATCAACATTATGGCCCAAATCTTCCAACTATAACTTACATCTAAGTATTATCTCATGTAACTTTGCTTGAGAGAAACATCTAATATAATTCGACCTCCATATTGGTGAGAACTGGTCTTTTTTGCTTACAGTGCATTTCCATTTATGTCTAAACATTTATACCTATAAGCATTTAAAAAATCTAATAACTTTTGCCCTTGTTTTATTCTACCTCAAACTACTCTTGGCAGTAATTTTTCCTGAACAAAATTTTTAGGGCTAGAGAGAGTTTCCTTGAAAGAATAAAGAGGCAATGAAAGGGAAGAGAATGTCAAAGAAAGATTATTTCTGAGGAACCAAGTAGTGGAAAGACACAGGTAGAGTCATCAACCAAAGCTAGATAAAGTGAAGGTGAAGTCACTCAGTCGTGTCCGACTCTTGCGACCCCATGGATTATAGCCTACCAGGCTCCTCCATCCATGGATTTTCCAGGCAAGAATACTAGAGCGGGTTGCCATTGCCTTCTCCAGGGGATCTTCCCCACCCAGGGATTGAAACCGGGTCTCCCGCATTGCAGGCAAACACTTTACTCTCTGAGCTACCGGGGAAGCCCATATAAAGCTAGATAAGTTAAGAAACCAATAGTGGTAAAGTCAGTGACACAAAACATTATCACCCTGTACAAAACAGTTATATGTAATAAAAAATGGCACCAAAATAACTGGACATTATTCTAACAAGACCTAATGAGAAATCAAATGGAGACTATCTTCTGGCCTCAATGGAGGAGCTTGTATTAGATCAAATATCCCACAGAAAATAACTTAAAAGTTGGCAGTTTTCAGGCAACTGAAAGTAAAAAGGCGGACAGAGTTCAGAGGTCAAGCCTTAGAGGAGAGGAAAATGTCATAAAATGAGCCCCGAATTCTCTGCCAAGCCCCGAATTCTCTTGGCAGAGAATTCCTCACGATTAGGAATCATTAGGTGATTCCTAAATCTGAGCATCTCAAACTCCATGAATAAAGCAGCTACTGAGAGATTAAGAAGTGAAATTCAGGGTTTACCAGGAAAAATCTTAGTGACCACCTTACATTTTGAGCTGGGAATCCTGAAGGACTCCCCTTTAAGAGTAAAGGCAAACCGGAAATTGGCCAGCCCTCAAAGATCCATAAAGCCTGTCCCAGCCTGTCTCACTTCCTAACGGATCAGGTGACCTGCTCTGACACTGCTTTCTACAAGAAAATTTAATTCCCCCTGGAGGCTCTAAAAGTTTTCCTGTAGAGTGCCATTACCTGGTTGATTTCAAATTTAAGCTTTTACTAGTTCTTTGGAGCCTTCTGCACCATAGATATTCTAATACATATGCTTTTTATAGAGAAAATTCTGTGTGTCTAGATTACGGTTTTTCCAGTGGTCATGTATGCATGGTTGGACTGTGAAGAAAGCTGAGCGCCGAAGAATTGATGCTTTTGAACTGTGGTGTTGGAGAAGACTCTTGAGAGTCCCTTGAACTGCAAGGAGATCCAACCAGTCCATCCTAAAGGAGATCAGTCCTGGATGTTCTTTGGAAGGAATGATCCTAAAGCTGAAACTCCAGTACTTTGGCCACCTCATGCAAAGAGTTGACTCATTGGTAAAGACTCTGATGATGCGAGGGATTGGGGACAGGAGGAGAAGGCGGTGACACAGGATGAGATGACTGGATGGCATCACCGACTCGATGGACGTGAGTTTGAGTGAACTCTGGGAGTTGGTGATGGACAGGGAGGCCTAGCGTGCTGCAGTTCATGGGGTCACAAAGAGTTGGACAGGACTGAGTGACTGAACTGAACTGAGATTGTTTTCTGATGGTAATTATTGTTGCCACTCATGACTGAAGTGGGATTAACAAGTCCTTCTTCTCATCCTTTTGCACATAATTTAACCTTGACATGAACTTCTCTAAACTGATCCTTTCTAAGAGTAGGAAGAGATAAGGAAGGCAGAGAGTAAATTTTAAAAGAGGAAAAAGAGTGAAAGAAAGCACTACAGATTTTGGCATCCATTCCATATAGGACCCTTGAATCTATCCTTTACAAAAATGAGCAATGAAACAACTTCCCTTCTATTTTCTTCCCCCAAACCGTAAGACCTTATAATCTTTTAAGTGAAATCTTAGGGAAAACCCTTTGGTGAAAACAGATTTGTTTAGGCTAGTTTGAAAACTGATTATGTCATAAACAGTCTATTAGCAGATTAGATTTTTGCACTCTAAAATTGTTTGCATCCAAACTGACAAGCTTGTGCTGGAAGAGCACGTTGCTCCTGTTTCTTAGCTGTTGGCCATACTCTCATTTGAGAGCCAAGATTAAGCATGTGTAGAATATTGTACATACTGACAGCAAACATACCTAGACTGTGATGTCAGCCTGAAACATTTACTATAAAATAATAGACAGATTGCTGCTTCTGTCCATTTCTACAAGTTATTGAGAATTAGGTGGTTTTTTTTTTTTTTGACACTGACACTTCCATATAAGGAAACAAGGAAAAATATTTTGGATTCATTATTTTCTTTGACATGGAGACATTTCACTAAGTAATATTTGAGTTGTATATAACCATAGACTTAAAAGGTAATTGATGGCTTCCAATTTATTTACATCATAGTAACAAGATGTG
>SJYQ01000402.1:1028625-1050903 GCA_006410935.1 Redunca redunca | reverse complement strand
AGTCAGCAAAGCAATTTTGAAAAATAAACAGTATACTTTTTAATTGATATATTTATTTATGTATCATCATAAATGAGGAAAGGAACTTTTTAAAAAAAGTCAGTAGCTTCATAAACTGCTTTTCTTTATCTTTAGAAAAATAATAAAATCATCAACTGTTACATGTTTTCTGGAAGCATCTGGAAAACATCATTCATTAGATATATATTTATTGAATGTTACTATAATCTATACACTATTCTCAGGACTGGCAATACACTAATGAACAAACAGATAAAGCCCCTATCCTTATGGAGTTTACAATCCAGAAGAGAAGACAAAGAAAAAAGCAAATAAAAACATGCAAATAAACGAATTAATGTAACATACAATTTATGCAATGATGAATGGTTTATAGGTTTGATTTTAGTCAAAGAAGTGCCAAAAGAACACCATCTAAGACAAAATCTTAGTGATTAAGTATTTTAAGAATTTAGTATAATACATTTAACATGAAAGTTTTGAATAAGGTAAGAAATTTTGTATATCTGAACACTGAGATCATCACAGAGCAAGCGCCGATAGAGAAGAAGCTACAATGGCATGGGAAATTATTTTCCTTTTATCCATGCCATGACTTCTGAAAATAACTCCAACCCTGTCAGTTGCTGAAGAGAGTCAGAAATGCTCTCCCCAGAAACATATTTGAGCATGACAGTCATGAAAATGATCATATAAGTCATTGTATCTCACAGTCAAATTGCAATTTTGAGGAAAGATCAGACTGCAGAAGTGAGTTTCATTTAACTGGAGCCATGCTGGCTCATTTGCCCAGAAACAGCCATGTTATGCAATGGTGTGCCAAGGGAATTAATAACTGATGGATGATCAGACCTGCTCAAAGTGGTGGTAATCATTTGCTACTTGAACCACCACATTTTGGCAAATAAAAAGCCTTTGCTGGTGCCAAATCTGTAATTACTTTACTTAACGGTGATGACATGTGTGCCTGTTCAGTAAGATCCCATACTAATGCTTCTGTTGTTGGCTAAAAACCACCCAGTACTTGAGATAATAACCTCATTTCTGCATCTGTCTCTCTGCAGGATGGGGCTTCTAATTCCCCTTTTCCTTTTCATTTTGTTTCAGTTTTTTTGAAGTTAAAAGGAGGTTTTAAACCTTGCCTTTTTTGTTTCCCCCAGAGGGCTTTGTTTGAACAACTTCAGAATCTCTTAGACACAATTTTTAAAAACTGTGCATCTCCACATGATTATCTTGAAGCGACAGACTTTTACTATATAAATATTAATGTATATGTGTATGCGTATTTCTGTGACCAAGTGTTGAACTAATAGAAACTAGAGCCAGATTACCCCCAGTGACTTCATCACTTCCTAGTCATTAGTCTCAATTTCAGACCACTAGTTTAGGGCAACCACCCAACAGTGGTGCCCTAACATGCTGGGTGAAACGTACCCTTATTAGAGTCTGAATGCTTAAATTACAGTTGTCAAGTGACCTGATGGAAGCCGTGGAAAGCAGAAATCCAAATGTATGGAATCTCAAATGGAATGTTTCTACTATGGAAGGGAAATGTCCTGGCAGATTTCTCTAAAACACATGAGAAAATATTTCCTGATTGGTGGAAAGGTTTCATTCTAAAACGTTTCTCTTGGCTATTTTTTAAAAAGTCCGAGTAAAACTACTCTGTTGGATCCTAATACAGCCATGTCATTTCTTTTGGCGACTGTTGTTTAGTATTCACATTTTTTCAATACTTTCATTTTAAATCAATCTGTCTTTATATTTAAAGTGTGTTGCCTTTAGTTAAGTAGCTTTATAAGAGTTNTAGTTTTGATAGGCATTTTTATTAATTCTGACAATCTTTGCCTTTTAAAAAGGATGTTTAAGCCATTCATGTTTAATTCAATCATCAATATGATTGGGTTTAAATCTAACATCTGGTATTTTGTTTTGGAGTTGTTCTAGCTGTCCTTCATTCCTCCCTTAGGTTTTTACTGCCTTATTTTCAAATAATTGAGTATTGTTTTATGACTCATCTCCATTTTGAATAAATATCACTACTACTTATGACTGTGTGCTTGCTTTGAATATTTCAATATGCATCTTCAACTTATCACAACCCATCTTCAAGTAACATTACACCACTTCACATACAGTGCAAGAACAGACAATAGGACACTGCACTCCTGACTTTTGCCCTTTGTGCTTTATCAAAATGAAATCTACATGTTATAAACTTTAATCATTCTTTAAATGGTAAGTTATCTTTTAAAGAGAGTAAACATTGAGAAATATGTAATTTATATTTATTCCAGCATTTATCATAGTCTGCATTCTTTCTTTCTTAGATCAAAATTTCCACTGGATTGTTTTCTTTCTCTTGGGAGAAATTTCTTCAGCATTTATCATAGTATGGGTATACTCCTGGTTAATTTTCTCAGTTTTGTGTGTGTCACTAATGCTTTTTTTCACCTTTATTTTTGACTGTCATTTTCTTTAGGTGTAGACTTCTGGGCAAACAGGTGGTTTCAGTTACCCATTTGCCTTTTCTGAACTCTTGGTGTTTTAAAGGTGTCGCTCTAATGCTGGATCTTTGCAAAGTATCCGATGAGAAGTCTGATATCTTTCTAATCTTTATTCCTGTGTATGATGGGCCTCTTTCTCTTTAGCATTTGTTTTCAGAATTTGGTTATAATATCTTTTCAGATGGCTTTTTAAGAGTCCTTCCTTTTGGAGTTCTTTCGGCTTCTTTAATATATTGGTTTACAGGTTTTATAAAATTTGGAAAATTTTATTCAATTTTTTTTAGTTATTTTTTGTCCCCTTCCTTTTCCATTTCTTCCTAATAGGACTTCAGTGACATGATTTTATTTTTTAAATTTATTTATATTTTTGGCCACGCCATGCAACTCATAGGATCTGAGTTCTCTGACCAGGGATCAGACTCCAAAATGGAAGTGAGGAGTCCTAACCACTGGACCACCATGGAGTTCTCATCATTGTTGATAGTTTCTATTACAGTATCTTTAACTACATTGGTTACTTTCGAAACAAAGCTAGTGAAGGTGATGGAATTCCAGTTCAGCTATTTCAAATCCTGAAAGATGATGCTGTGAAAGTGCTGCACTCAATATACCAGCAAATATGGAAAACTCAGCAGTGGCCACAGGACTGGAAAAAGTCAGGTTTCATTCCAATCCCAAAGAAAGGCAATGCCAAAGAATGCTCAAACTACCGCCCAATTGCACTCATCTCACATGCTAGTAAAGTAATGCTTAAAATTCTCCAGCCCAGGCTTCAGCAATACGTGAACCATGAACTTCCAGAAGTTCAAGCTGGTTTTAGGAAAGGCAGAGGAACCAGAGATCAAATTGCCAACATCCACCGGATCATTGAAAAAGCAAGAGAGTTCCAGAAAAACATCTATTTCTGCTTTATTGACTATGCCAAAGCCTTTGACTATGTGGATCACAGTAAACTATGGAAAATTCTGAAAGAGATGGGAATACCAGACCACCTGACCTGCCTCTTGAGAAACCTGTATGCAGGTCAGGAAGCAACAGTTAGAACTGGACATGGAAAAACAGACTGGTTCCAAATAAGAAAAGGAGTACGTCAAGGCTGTATATTGTCACCCTGCTTATTTAACTTATATACAGAGTACATCATGAGAAACTCTGGGCTGGAAGAAGCACAAGCTGGAATCAAGATTGCCGGGGGAAATATCAATCACCTCAGATATGCAGATGACACCACCCTTATGGCAGAAAGTAAAGAGGAACTAAAGAGCCTCTTGATGAAAGTGAAAGAGGAGAGTGAAAATTTGGTTTAAAGCTCAACATTCAGAAAACGAAGATCATGGCATTTGGTCCCATCACTTCATGGGAAATAGATGGGGAAACAATGGAAACAGTGGCTGACTTTATTTTGGGGGGCTCCAGAATCACTGAAGATGGTGATTGCAGCCATGAAATTAAAAGACACTTACTCCTTGGAAGGAAAGTTATGATCAACCTAGATAGCATATTAAAAAGCAGAGACATTACTTTGCCAACAAAGGTGCATCTAGTCAAGGCTATGGTTTTTCCAGTGGTCATGTATGGATGTGAGAGTTGGACTATAAAGAAAGCTGAGCACCAAAGAACTGATGCTATTGAACTGTGGTGTTGGAGAAGACTCTCGAGAGTCCCTTGGACTGCAAGGACATCCAACCAGTCCATTCTGAAGGAGATCAGCCCTGGGTGTTCATTGGAAGGACTGATGTTGAAGCTGAGACTCCAATACTTTGGCCACCTGATGGGAAGAGCTGACTCATTGGAAAAGACCTTGGTGCTGGGAAAGATGAAGGCAGGAGGAGAAGGGGACAGCAGAGGATGAGATGGTTGGATGGCATCATTGACTCGATGGACATGGGTTTGGGTGGACTCCAGGAGTTGGTGATGGACAGGGAGGCCTAGAGTGCTGCAATTCATGGGGTCACAAAGAGTTGGACATGACTGAGCGACTGAACTGAACTGAACTAACTACATTGATGTTTTCTTCTGCAATGTATAATCTACTGTTAGTCTCTATAGAGTATCTTTTATTTCAGATAGTATCTTTCAATATCTTGAACTTTCATGTGGGATTTTTAAAAAATATCTTCTGTTTAGTCTTCATTACTCTTTATACACTCTTCTTGTCTTTCCAGACCTTGTTGAGTTTATGGTACATATTTATAATTGTGTTATTGTCTTTTCTCATTCCCAAATCTGCCATTTCTAAGTATATTTCTATATAATTACTTTTTCTCCTGCTATGGAATCATACTTTCCTGCTTCTTTGAATTTTTGTGAGCTTTTGATAGATGCCAGATGTTATGCATATTACATGGTTTCAAGCTTGATTTTGGTGCATTTTTAAAAATACTGTTGAAATTTGTTCTTGCAAATAGTTAAATTACTTGAGATAAGTTGGGTTTTTCTGAGATTTTTGTTGTTGTTGTTGTTGTTAAGATATTTTAGTGTGGTCCAGGGCAGCCTTTACTCCAGGACAGATTCAGTTCTGATATTAAAGTGAAAATGCATAGAGAACACTAACTGATGCTCCCTGTACTTAATTATCTCTCCATTTTATCTTGTAGAAACAACAAATTAATC
Organism: Redunca redunca; assembly: GCA_006410935.1. Lineage (NCBI taxonomy): Eukaryota > Metazoa > Chordata > Mammalia > Artiodactyla > Bovidae > Redunca > Redunca redunca. The sequence goes on along the minus strand of SJYQ01000402.1, from coordinate 1,045,762 downwards.
ATAATTTCTGTGAATGGTGAATAATAGAGATTGTTGAATATCACCCTGTTTTGCCATGTTAGATTTTAATTGTACTTTTGTTATTTGTTTTTAGATATCACTGGGTTAAAACTTCATTCAACTATGAAAATTATATTTTGCTCAGAGATCCAGAATTTAGGCAAGGGCAAAAAGAAAGCATTGTAGTTTCCTCCCCCTGAAATCGTATGGCATGCTTTCTTTTGATTCTTTAACGCAATCTGGATATGCTCTCTGAGATACCGAAGAAATCCTGATGGACTTTTATGACGTCTTTGTTGCTGATAACCTCCTTTTTTGGTCCCCTGTGAACTAAATGATGATAAAATATTCCAGATGTAGCTGCTAGGACAGGAGAGGTATCTGCAAAGCTCTTAGAGCATGTGAATGACCCTATGGTAAGTCCCTTTAAGCTTTTCCCCAGATTCTTCCTTCTTCCTTTTATACACTCCTTTTAATCTTATTAGATCTAATTCTAGCATTCACAACATGCTCCATACACTGGTTATAACACTGAAGCAAAGAAGTGATTTCTGCATTTGAACTGTTCAGGGAATCCCTCTGGTTTATTTGTAGGTTTGCTTTGCTATATTTTATTCTGTCTTATAACCTCAAGGCTTAATCCTCAAGACTTTCTCTACCATTAAGTGCCCTTCTTTATACTTCAATGTGGGGCTTCCCAGGTGGCTAAGTGGTAAAGGATTCTCTTCCCAATGCAGGAATTGCAAGAGACATGGGTTCAATCCCTGCGTCAGGAAGATCCCTTGGAGGAGGAAATGGCAACCCACTCCAGTATTCTCGCCTGGAGAATCCCATGGAGAGGGGTCTGATGGGCCACAGTCCATGGAGTCTAAAAGAGTTGGACACAACTGAGCACACACACACACACACACACACACACACTGCAGTGTTCAACTGCTTTAGGACACAACTTGGAACTGAGGATGAGACAAAGGTTTTTACCTGTGCTAAGAAACTCAATGGAGAACTAAGGCAAAGAATAATATTTTGAACGATCCCTATAGAATTTTGGCAGTGATTAATTTCACAAGCAAAGTAGCAGTTTAATTTTATCTCTTCTCTCATCTGTGTAGACTCCTAGCCAAGTCATGTCATCTGTGTTTTACTTCCAGTTTTCATATTCTTAAAGGGAATCATGAAAACTCCCCACCCTCTTTTTGGCAAAGAGCTCCGAGCATCTCAGAACAAAGGAGCAAAGAAACTGCACTTGATGTTTTTATTGACATGCACACACAAGCCAAACCTTGACTTACAATGAGTTTATACTCACTTGGGATAAAGGTGAGCCTCCTGTGTCTGCAAGTGTCACATGTATCTAACTCGTTTCTCCAGCCTTGTTTCCCCATCTGGCTTAGTGTGTAACTGAAAAAACAAAAAAGCAACATGTCTTAAGTGGCATAGTCAGAAGTTTTATCTCTTATAAAGTGTTGATCCTTTTTCTTAAGCACACAGCACCTGCTATTGCTTTGTTATTGTTTGTTTGCCTGGAATTTTATCCTGGGGTGTAAGACAGAAACTTCTGTGAGATTGGATGCATCTAAATTGGAGATTTTAGGTTGCTTGTTCATCAATGTTAAGGTCAACTGAGAGCTATTGGCAAAGGCCACTTATAAGGAAGATAATAATTTATTACAGATTTGTAGATTCACAATTGAAGCTGAAGCTCCAATATTTTGGCCACCAGATGTCAAGAGCCAACTCTGGAAAAGACCTTGATGCTGGGAAAGATTGAGGGCAAGAGGGAGACAGAGGATGAGGTGGTTGAATGGCATTGCCGACTCAATGGACATGAGTTTGAACAAGCTTCAGGAGATAGTTAAGGACAGGGAAGCCTGGAGTGCTGCAGGTCATGGTGTAGCAAAGACGCAGACACAACTTAACGACTGAACTACAACAACAAAATTCATGGAAGAAGATAGCTTGCTAAAAATAATTCAGGTACAGTGACTGCATAACATTTTAGGAGTAGTAATACAAAACTTAACACAATACTCTCAAAGAACAAAGATAACACTGGTAACCCTGTTTGCAGAAAATAGCTTTGAGTAAGAGCTTCTGTTCTTGCTGTTCTTGCTTTGTCTCAGATCCTTTCCAAGACAGTGTTATAATTAATGAATTAAAATAATACTATATGTGAAAGTGAAGTTGCTCAATCACGTCAGACTCTTTGTGACCCCATGGATGGTAGCCCACCAGGTTCCTCTGTCCATGGGATTTCCCAGGCAAGAATACTGGGGTGGGCTGCCATTTTCTTCTCCAAGGGGGTTTTCCTGACCCAGGGATCGAACTTGGATCTCGGGCATTGCGGGCAGACACTTTACCGTCTGAGCCACCAGGGAATCCCATACAATATAGTATTACATAATTTTGATTTCCCTAAATTTTGTGAAAGTTTTGATAATGTGACAGGTTGATTAGAGTTTGAGGAGGCAAATAATTTTGACTCTGTACTGTTCAAATAAATCAATAATGATTTATTTGATAAATATAATAGATATTAAACACATAGAAATAAATATAAAAGTAAAACAAAATAATACAAATTAGTTTTATTCATTCATTTATGTAGTACCTACTCTTTGAGTTGGAACATAAAGGAAGCTGAGCACCAAATAATTGAAGTTTTTGAACTGTGGTGTTGGAGAAGACTCTTGAGAGTCCCTTGGACTGCAAGGAAATCAAATCAGTCCATCCTAAAGGAAACCAGTCCTGAATATTCATGGTGAATATTCTGATACTGAAGCTGAAAGTCTAACACTTTGGCCACCTGATGCAAAGAACTGACTCATTTGAAAAGACCCCGATGCTGGAAAAGATTGAAGGCAGGAGGGGAAGGGGACGACAGAGGATGAGATGGTTGGATGGCATCACTGACTCAATGGACATGAGTTTGAGCAAGCTCTGGGAGTTGGTGATGGACAGGGAAGCCTGGCGTGCTTCAGTCCTTGGGGTGGCAAAGGATAGGACATGGCTGAGTTACTGAATGACACTTCCTGCCCTCATGAAGTTAATGTCCTATTTCAAGAAGTGAAACCCTAAAACAAAAGCAGGTATATACTTATTTGCATGATGGCAGGTGGTGACAAATGATAAAGAAGGCAGTATACAGGGGTAGGCTGGGCTATTTCAGGATTGGGGAAGACTCTCTAAAGAGATGACATTTCAGTAGTGATTCAAGACAGAGAGTGAGAAAGCCACCTAAATATCCAGGGGAAGGACTTCCCGTGCCAAGGCACAGCAAGTGAAGATACCCTGAGGAGTGGATCCATCCGGGATGGTGTGAGAAGCAGCGGGAAGGGCAGCGAGACCACGGAGCTGGAATGAGAGAAGAGACGGGAGACCGGGGCAGCTCTCCCAGGGCCTCGTGGTCCACAGACCTTTAGACACATTGTTGTTAGTGTAGAGCTGAGAGTAGGAAAGGGAAGAGCTTTGTTTGGTTTTAAAAGATTGGAGATGACCGCTAGCTGGAAAAACGACTTGTGCTTGGTAAACGGAGAAACAGGAAGACCTACTAGGAAGCTAGCACTAACAGAGCAGAGGCGGATGATTCTGAAAATATTTAGCAGGATAATCCTAGCTGGCTACAGTGCATATTTTACTAAGACTCAGAGCCGGAGGTCATATCCTATACTAAAACACATTAAGTTGGGGGTCACAGAAAAGATGACCCTTCGTTGTGTACAGAAACTCCTTAATATGTGCGCATATTTGCATCATGAAATAGTTGTTATGTCTGAGCTAAAAGCTAAACTGACAATATCACTGTTTTTTAAAACCCACCCACATTAATATTTCTGCAGTGAAATGTATGACTATTCAGTGGGATTAAAAAAAGGGCACATAAATAGTCTTAGGTTAGGTCACATTTTACCATCAAATGAATAATAAGAGGGAGTACTTTGCATTTCCAGAGGTTTCTGGACTCTAAAATTTCAGATCTGTTGCAGAGGTGCCTGTATAATAACTGTTGCATCTGTTTATGCGTTGTCTCGGTCAACAGTGTCCATACATCACCAACACTGTACAAATACAAGGGAACCTTCACCAACACTGTAGAAACATAAGGCAATCTTTTATCAGAAAGTATAATCTGAGTATACATTTCAATTAACCAAAATATAAATCAAAATTAAGAAAAGAAAACAAATTAATATATCTACAAAAAGGAATCTGCAGGTCCTCCCTTATGGGACAATAGTGTATGACACCCCAAAATATGCTGCTATGGCGTATTTTAAGCTGTAGGCACTTGAAAACCCAGCAAATGCAGGGAGGGGCTTTCTCTGAACTCCTCTTCTCTGGCGAAAGAGAAAGCCCCCCCGCAAAAACTTTCAGCTGCTGCAGATCCCTCCCCCAGGAACTTCATCAACCAGGGAAGACGGACTTCTGCCACGGGAGAGGAGACTGGACATCCACGCCACACCCAGACACTTTGTCACAAACGGTCACCCCTCCCACCTACTCTCCTAAGAGCCCATTCAGCTCTCCTAAAAATCATTCCCTCTCTACCAAGAGGATGACATCCTGAATTAAGCTGTCATTTAAGCCTGAATTCTAAACCACCTCAGAGTTACTCATTTTTCCCTCGGTTGAAATGAGTATAATTTTCCAGGTATAAATGAGGTACTCATGTGAATAAGCTCCTTTTTGTTTTCCTGTTGTTAATCTGACTTTTTACAATGGTCTCAGCTAAGAACTCAGAAGGGTAAGAGAAAAATTACTTTTTCTTCCCTACTTCTCCCAACCTAGGAACTCAGTTAGATCCCTCAGCTGTCCATTTATTCTAAAGCCCAGAGGTAGAACTTTGTTTATCAGAGTTTTCCTTTCCTTTCCCAGTACCAGGATTTGGGGTTCTTAGACTGCCTCTCCTTCCCACAACTGAGACCACATCACTTACATGTCTGGTAACTAATCCATGAAGGATTTCAGGAAATGGATGAGGCTGTGGATCTCAGGCAACATGGGAGAGGCATTTAGAAGCGTAAAGGCTTTCTGGACATCCCTTAAGTGGTAATTTGGTTGTTTGCTGTTTGATCGGTAAGTTGAATCCAGCTTTTTTGATCCCATGGACTATAGCCTGTCAGGTTCCTCTGCTTGTGGGATTCTCCAAGCAAGAAGATGGAATGGGTTGCCATTCCCTTCTACAGGGGATCTTCCTGACCTAGATGTCAAAGCCGTGTCTCCTGCTTTGGTGAGTGTGTTCTTCACCACTGAGCCGCCAGGCATTTGGTAGTGTTCGGTAGGTTCTAATTTTATGTGGATGGCAGGGGAGGGTATAATCTGAGCTCATCTCTGAAAGGTCTGCCCAGCATAGAGAGCCTGGTCAGGAGCCAGGCTGGCGGATTCCTTTCTCTCCCACTGTAACAGCCACGCTTGCCTAAGGAGCTACATTAAGCCAGGGACAGAGAAGGTGTCACTCTTCAGAGGTACAAAGATCAAGACTTTTGCATTTTGGCTCCTAAGGGCAGAAACCCTAGAGTTAGTGGGTAGGAATGGGCAGTCTGTTTATGTAAAACTATGCCAACTTACTAGTCAATTTTGCTAACAGAATTTAACCAAACCAAAATAAACCAACCAAACCAAATGAAAGTTCTGCTTTGAATACGTACAACATAAATACAGTTTTTAGTGGGATTTTTAAACTGTCACTTGGCCACATTGGTATCCCGCACTCAGAAACCGTTTAAAATTCTACATTTCACCCCCTGTGGATTTTACTCCGTGACTAACCAGTTCCGAATCAATAGTCTGCACAATCAATGTTCATTTTAAGCATATATCTCAGCATTGGACATCTTAATTCATACATTGATTCAAACTTTCCTCATGGAAATATACTTATATAAGCCTAATTGTCTGATTATTTTAAACTACCGTCTTTAAAAATCTACCCTTTCGAAGTAATTCCATAAACACAGTCTTTAGAATGAAATACAGCTAGCCTTCTCTATTTCTGCATCTATGTAACTGTATGTGTGATCAGCGCTGCTCATCTATTTCACAGTTTTTTTCTGACTAGTTAGGACTTGGAACTTCTCCAAGCATCATCTCTCTCTCTCTCTCTTTTTTTTTTTTTGAATGCTTTTAATCACAACGACTTTAATAAGGTATCTTTAGTCTTTCAAGTTGGTTTCCCCACCTATATAAAAAATGCCATGGGTGTGGAAAATAATTTACTGCCAACACAGTCATCATCCAAAATAGAAACATTCATGTTCCAATTCCATATTGCACTGCCTTTTCTCTGTTGGCTGTAGACCAAAACTGTAGAGGTGCTATGCTAATTTTTTAGTATCACCATGGTGAATTTGTTTTAGAAACACATTTCTCTGCTAGTAAAGGGTAGGAAAATTACCTTCTCTTAGAAGGAGGTAGGAAATGGCAAACTATATGCATTGTTCACCAATCTATAGAAAAGACTACTCTGGATGCAATTATGAAATTATCTGACACTTTACATGCAAAAAGAGCAAAGGATTTTTTGTTAGTTGCTCAGTCGTGTTCGGCTCTTTGTGACCCCATGGACTGTAGCCTGCCAGGCTCCTTGGTTCATGGAATTCTCCAGGCAAGAATACTGGGGTGGGGAGCCATTCCTTTCTCCAGGGGATCTTCCCTACTCAGGGATGGAACCCGATTCTTGCAGGCCAATTCTTTACCATCTGAGCCACTAGGGAAGCCCTCAGACAGGGAAAAGAGATGGGAAAAGATTACTCAAATTAAAGTACTATTTTTATTTTCATTCTTTAGAGTACTGTGAGGCAAGGTTTTAGGACTTGCGTGTTTTTGTAACACTTGCTTCAGATTCATCCAAAGAACTTATGCAGTCCTAACACCTTCTTTTAAAGATTCATACCAGTTAATGTAGACATAATTGCATTAGCTAGGTACAGATATGCCCATAATACATCACTAACGAGAAACTAGCTTTCTGCAGTCAACATTAACATCCTAAGTTTACTTCATGATTGCTTGAGATGTGATAGTTTGTGGTGCTAATTTCACATACTTTTCTTCTATGATTCAAAGCACGTTCCATCTCATAAGAGAACTAATAGTGTTTTTATCCAAACTTGACTAAGTTCAAAAAGTAATTTCTCATGGTTATAGTTGCAGGCTGTATTGGTTTAGCAGCACTTTCTCGCAGTTCTGGAGGCTGGAAGTCAGAGATTAAGATGTTGGCAGGGTTAGTTTCTTTTGAGGCCTCTCTCCTTAGCCTGTAGACAGCCATCTTCTCCCTGTGTCTTCACAATTTCTTCTTTCCTGTGTTGGTGTCTTAATCGCCACTTCTTACAAGGAAGTCAGTTTGTAAAGGGTTTGAATGGAGTATGAACAGGCAGCATGAACAGAGCAGTGAGGAGGGGTTCAGTCTTTGTATCCTCATCAGACACACTGTCATAGANCTATGCAGAGTACATCATGAGAAATGCTGGGCTGGAAGAAGCACAAGCTGGAATCAAGATTGCCGGGAGAAATATCAATCACCTCAGATATGCAGATGACACCACCCTTATGGCAGAAAGTGAAGAGGAGCTAAAATCCTCTTGATGAGAGTGAAAGAGGAGAGTGAAAATGTTGGCTCAAAGCTCAACATTCAGAAAACGAAGATCATGACATCTGGTCCCATCACTTCATGGGAAATAGATGGGGAAACAGTGGAAACAGTGTCAGACTTTATTTTTTTGGGCTCCAAACTCACAGCAGATGGTGATTGCAGCCATGAAATTAAAAGACACTTACTCCTTGGAAGGAAAGTTATGACCAACCTAGACAGTATATTCAAAAGCAGAGACATTACTTTGCCAATAAAGGTCCGTCTAGTCAAGGCTATGGTTTCTCCAGTGGTCATGTATGGATGTGAGAGTTGGACTGTGAAGAAAGCTGAGCACCAAAGAATTGATGCTTTTGAACTGTGATGTTGGAGAAGACTCTTGAGAGTCCCTTGGATTGCAAGGAGATGCAACCAGTCCATTCTAAAGGAGATCAGTCCTGGGTGTTCATTGGAAGGACTGATGCTGAAACCCCAATACTTTGGCCACCTCAGGCGAAGGGTTGACTCACTGGAAAAGACCCTGATGCTGGGAGGGATTGGGGGCAGGAGGAGAAGGGGACGACAGAGGATGAGATGGCTGGATGGCATCACCGACTCGATGGACATGAGTTTGAGTGAACTCTGGGAGTCGGTGATGGACAGGGAGGCCTGGCGTGCTGCAATTCATGGGGTTGCAAAGAGTGGACATGCTGAGCGACTGAACTGAACTGAACTCAAAACCAGAATCTAAATCCAAGTCCTTTTTCATTCTCCTATTTTATACTCTCTGCATTGAATTAAGTCCAGATTCTTCATTTCTTTAATGCTTTGATTCCTCCTTGATTATCAAAATCTTTGTGCGGTTGCAGTGAGCATGGATTATTTTATTTTAACTTGGTTTCCTTTGCTCTTCACCAGGCTTGGGAAATTCCCCCTCCCCACCTGGCAAGGGGGTGTTCTGTCAGTCCAGAGGCCCTGCCCTCCTCACCACACAGATGGGCATATTAACCAGGATTCTAGATTAAAAGACTCTTGAGCGGAGTGGCATTGATGCTGGAGAGAGAGATGTCCTTCTTTGGGAGATTATGGCTATTGAGGAGCTTGTGAGCCTTGGGATTATAGAAAAGAGATCCCGATTGAAAAAGAGGACAGGAGAGCTGAAATAGCTAAAGCGAGGGAAGGAAAGGAGAGAGAAATGAGGAAGGGGGCACACAGAAAAAGAGGAATGGGAAGGAGGAGAAGAAGAGGGAGATGAAGAGGAGGAAGGAAATAAACACCTGACTACGCTGTGTGAGCTTGGATCCAGCAGGGAAGCTTCTGTATTTTTAGCTAGTAAATGAATGCATTCCTTTTTTTTTTTTCCATTAAGGTAGAGTTTGAGCTGATTTTCTGCCTCTTGCAAAAGAAAAAGAACTATCGCTCTACTGAGAAAAAAACTCCACTTTAGATAAAGTCAGTTTCAAACCACACTCTGTAAGGTCAGGTACATGTCTCGTGAAAGTACTGCTAACTTCTTCCAAACTGAATCCTGGTCCTTGAATGGATAAATAGTTCTGCAGGGAAAAGAAGGCTGACCACTTAGAGAGTGCAGCAATACAGCATGCCAGGCTTCCCTGTCCAGCCATGTCACCCGCTGTTGCCCCCTTCTCCTGCTGCCCTCCATCTTTCCCAACATCAAGGTCTATTGATGCGAAGAGCCCAGTGAGTTGGCTCTTCGCATCAGGTGGCCAAAGTATTAGAACTACAGCTTCAGCATTAATCCTGCCAATGAATATTCAGGGTTGATTTTATTTAGGATTGACTGGTTTGATCTCCTGTGGTTGGGGGATATAACAGAAGCTCCTGTCTGAATAGCTGCAATTCAAATCTAACACATGGACCCCACCTTCCCCATATCCAACTCCAATTAAATTTCCATAATTAGGAGTTATTGTATATATGGAATAAAAGTTGCTCTAAGTTTCTATAACTTACTGTAAATCCACATTTCTGGGTTTATTCTGAAGGGGTAAATTGGGTATGTCAGCAGCAAGGTACCTGGCTTATATGGTAGAAGACTGAACTTCAGGACCAACATTTATTTTGGATAGTTGAAAGGCTTAACATCCATCTCATGGTCTGAAAGGAAACCACATGCAGAGGGGGAAAAAAATCCCATGGCCCAGATTTTTCCACAGTGAGGAAGTCTGCCAGTGGTTCAGTTGTGACTTATCAAAGAGTGTTTTCTTCCCTGGCTAAGGGAAACCACATACAAGGTTTCATTTCATGAAATGAGTTGATTCTTGATGAATGTATTTTAGTTATAGATTCAAAATTCCTTCTTTCGGTTTTGATTATGGTGATTATGGTGATTCTGATTTGGTTCTTTTTACCCCAGTTCCTCTGTGACATGCCTATTCTAAGGCCAGTTTTACGGAAGTGTATTTAGAAGCTTCTTCAACTAATCCAAGAGATTTTATCAACTGTATAAGACATAAACTGCTGAACCCAAATCCAGATCACCTTATCTTAAAAAGGTCATTTTGTTTTGGTTACGGTAAACCCTATTCAGTTTATTTTTGAAAAAGAATCAGAAAATGTTTTGACGCATATGAAAGATGTTAGCTATGGTACTCAGAACAGAGTACCATAGTGTGTGTGTGTGTGTGTGTGTGTGTGTGTGTGTGTTTTATCTCCGAAGAATGTAGGGTCAGTTCAGCGGTGCAACCAGCGTATCGCCATCTCAGTTGTGAGCACAACTTGGCCCACATCGTTAGCTGGCTTCCCAAATCACTGACTAATAATTGCCCTCAGCCTGTGAGGTGACAGAAGGTGGCATGTGAGAAATGTCTGTGGAGGCAGCCACCAGCATTCACTAAGAAAAAGGACGACAAATGAAATTTCTCCCACTACATATTTTTGAGCATTAAGAGCAAAATGTTCTTTTTCCTCTTGACTGATATCCAGAAGCATTAAGGGGAGCTACCCCCAAAAGGAAATAATCCAAAGTTAAATGAAAAAAAAAAGTGAAGAAAATGAAGAATGCCCAGAGTGCCAGTGTGATAAATTTGTTCACAAAGATAGTGCTAATCTCTTAGAAGACTACAGTATTATTAGATAAGAGACTGGAGTTGAAAGACGGAGAATGGAAAAGCCCGACTGACTTCTCTCTTTAGGTGAAATAAGCAATATCACATAGTGTAAAGTTTTATCTCATAAAAATAATAAATTTCACTGTAAATTTCACAAGTTTTCTTAATATTAAACAACTATGAAACCCTCATTTTTCCATTTGAAAGATAAGCTGACTTCTAGAACGTTGGCCTAACAGAAGGTCATACAGTCAACAGGGTGCTTTTTATTCCCTCACCGCGCTCCCTCAGGAAGGCACTTACCTAGGAACTATTCTGCCTGATGACGAGCAGCAGTCGCACTTACTTTGATCGTGTCCAATACATTGCTTTGCCTAATTTGCATCTCTCTGCTAAATGGTTTAATTAATTTTGCATTGTGCTTACTGACTAGTTTTAATTAGCAGTTAAATCAGTTCAGTTAACGAAAAAATGTAGGTGTTTACATGAATGCAAATCACAATGAGTTCTCAGGGCTCAATTCAAAAACCAGTTCCATGCCACTGATGCTGGATTTCTTTAGGCTTTGCTTTAAAAAAAAAAAATGCATTCTATCGCTATAGTTTCTCCCTCAATAAATCATGAATGTTCATGATTCGCTAGCTGGTGTGCCCTTTTCTTTTTTTTTTTGTAGTGAGGAAGTTCACGTGCCCAGACTAACAGTCAAGGCTCGTGGGGAGGTGAACACTGTGCCTCAGTTCTGCAAATTAATTCTTACAGTTCTGGCTGCATTTGGGATTTCCTTGGTTCGTTGTCCTTGGGCAGACTCAATGGAGGAGTGCCCTTAGTTTCTCCAGAGATGGTTACATGGTGATACAATAGAAGATATAATCTTGGTGTGGCTTCTTGGTAAGCTGATGTTCAAGGAAAAAAAAAAGATGATTCCATTTTTAATTCTGAGTCATTTTTAAAATCAGTAAATTCTTCAACCCCTGATTTGGCATTAGGTAGGAAAACAGTCAACCACAAATAGCTGTTTGTTTGTTTTTTTTTCTTTTTTTTAAGTCTTATCAGCCAACTAGGTCTAATTTCTTTTTTGAAAGAAAAGTTTTACAATTCCTGGATTTTTTTGATCCTTTTCGAAGGTGGTCTGCTTAAAAAACAAACAAAAAAAAGTTTCTGTGAAAAGTCTTTAATTTATTTAAACTGAAATTNTTCTACAATTTCAGAAAAACCAGAACAGCCAGTTCTTTTAGTAATATTGTAAAGGGAAATGGAAAGTAGATACAATATGTTGAAACCAGAAAAATTGTATACTAAAAATATGAATAGTAAAATCCTAAACTATATCTTTTCCTTGAAGGCAAATGTTGGAGTTCTCATTGTTTGAATGGTGACTTTAGTTCCACCAGTCACTTTATGTGTGTGCACACTCTTTAAAAGGTATTCTAGTAGCAACGGATTTCTCAGTAATAGCCACCCACAGGTTTCTTCCAGTTTCTTACTGTCAGTATGAACACAGGGTAGTTGGCTTTTCTTGTTAGGCTTTAAGAATCTCATCTAAGGAAAGGGGTTGCCCAAGATAAAGCCATATATTTATTTGAACAAAACCCTTTTTCTAGATCCAGTAATCCCACTCCTGGAGATATATCAGGAAAAGAAGAAAACTCTAATTTCAAAAGATACAGTCATCCCAATGTTCATTGCAGCAGCATCTACAAAGCTAAGACGTGGAAGCAACCTAAGTGTCCATCAACAGATGAATGGGTAAAGAAGAATATATATATATAAAATAAAACGTTACTCAGCCATAATGGTAATGAAATAATGCCATTTGCAGCAACACGGATAGACCTAGAGAATATCATACTAAGTGATATGTGAGACAGAAAAACATAAACACATATGATGTCACTTACATGTGGAATCTAAAAAAAAAGATACAAATGAACTTATTTACAAAACAAAAATAAACTCACAGAGAGAAAACAAACTTATAGCTACCAAAGAAGGAAGTAAGGGAGTGGAGCTTTAAATAGCACTTTGGGATTAGCAGGTATACATTTCAGTTCAGTTCAGTCACTCAGTCTTTGCACCCCATGGACTGAAGCACACCAGGCTTCCCTGTCCATCACCAACTCCCAGAGCTTGCTCAAACTCATTGAGTCAGTGATGCCATCCAACTGTCTTATCCTCTGTCGTCCCCGTCTCCTCCTGCCTTCAATCTTTTCCAGCATCAGGGTCTTTTCCAGTGAGTCAGTTCTTCGCATCAGGTGGCCAAAGGATTGGAGTTTCAGCCTCAGCATCAGTCCTTACAAAGAATATTCAGGATTGATTTCCTTCAGGATGGACTGTTTGGATCTCCTTGCAGTCCAAGGGACTCTCAAGAGTCTTCTCCAGCACCACAGTTCAAAAGCATCAATTCTTTGGTGCTCAGCTTTCTTTATAGTCCAACTCTCACATGGCCATTGGAAAAACCATAGCCTTGATTAGATGGATCTTTGTTGGCAAAGTAATGTCTCTGCTTTTTAATATGCTGTCTAGGTTGGTCATAAGTTTTCTTCCAAGGAGTAAGCATCTTTTAATTTCATGGCTGCAGTCACCATCTGCAGTGATTTTGGAGCCCCCCAAAATAAAGTCTCTCACGGTTTCCATTGTTTCCCCATCTGTTTGCCTTGAAGTGATAGGACCGAATGCCATGATCTTAGTTTTCTGAATGTTGAGCTTTAAGCCAACTTTTTCACTCTCCTCTTTCACTCTCATCAAGAGGATTTTAGTTCCTCTTCACTTTCTGCCATAAGGGTGGTGTCATCTGCATATCTGAGGTGATTGATATTTCTCCCGGCAATCTTGATTCCAGCTTGTGTTTCTTCCAGCCCAGCATTTCTCATGATGTACTCTGCATAGAAGTTAAATAAGCAGGGTGACAATATACAGCCTTGACGTACTCCTTTCCCTATTTGGAACCAGTCTGTTGTTCCATGTCCATTCTAACTGTTGCTTCCTGACCTGCATACAGATTCCTCAAGAGGCAGGTCAGGTAGTTTGGTATTCTCTTTCTTTTAGAATTTTCCAGAGTTTGCTGTGGTCCACACAAAGGTTTTGGCATAGTCAATAAAGCAGAAATAGATGTTTTTCTGGAACTCTCTTGCTTTTTCCATGATCCAGCGGATGTTGGCAATTTGATCTCTGGTTCCTCTGCCTTTTCTAAAACCAGCTTTAATATCTGGAAGTTCACAGTTCACATACTGTTGAAGCCTGGCTTGGAGAAATTTGAGCATTCCTTTTCTAGCATGTGAGATGAGTGCAATTGTGCGGTAGTTTGAGCATTCTTTGGCATTGCCTTTCTTAGGATTGGAATGAAAACTGACCTTTTCCAGTCCTGTGGCCACTGCTGAGTTTTCCAAATTTGCTGGCATATTGAGTGCAGCACTTTCACAGCATCATCTTTCAGGATTTGAAATAGCTCTACTGGAATTCCATCGCCTCCACTAGCTTTGTTCATAGTGATGCTTCCTAAGTCCCACTTGACTTCAAATTCCAGGATGTCTGGCTCTAGGTGAGTGATCACATCAGGTATACACTACCATGTATAAAATCGAACCTACTGTATAGCACAGGGAGCTATATTCAATATCTTGTAATAAAGTATAATGGAAAAACTCTGGAAAAGTATACACACACACACACACACACACACATATCTGAATCACTTTTCTGTACACATGAAACTAACACATTTTAAGTCAACTGTATTGCTCTATATGTTAATATCTTTTACAACATAAGTTGAGAAATTCAGCATTTCACAATACAACTGGGTTGGTTGCTCTTGCTAAAGAAGCATCTCAGAACAGTTTATAAATATTAGGGATAAGCTTGAGATTTACTGTAGTAAGGAACAACTAGAACCTGGACACTAGGGCAGGAATTCCTGTCCAATTTCTGCCTTTAGCAGAAATGGCTTTTCTATTTCCCATCAAGTATGATGCTAGCTTTTGACTGAGATAGTTGTATTTTACACGGAGAAGAGAATTTCCTTTTGTTTCTACTTTATTGGCTGAAAAAAAAAATCCATCAGTTAATGTTGAATACTCTTTTAGTGTCTGCTCTGAACAAGCCCTCCTGAAGTTGATCTCAAGGATGGCACATATAAGTAAGTCATTTATTAAGGAAATGATCCTAGGAGAGACTAGTAAGGGGAGAGGGAGAGCAAGCCAGAAGAGTGGGACACAGCAAACCCAAGTGCAATTGCAGGCAAGAGTCCTGCAGAGGGTGGACTTCAGCCGTTTCCTGCAGGGCCACCCTGGAATGTAAATTACATCTCAGAGTTGTCCCAATTAGGGCAGGCTGTTGACTTTCATACTCCGAACTTTCCAATCACTGGTCAATAGCCACAGGGATCACTGTTGGGAGAGGGAGGAGAAAAACTCAGTTTTCTGTATATCTGTTCAAAGTGGCTCCAGCAACCTAAGGAGAGCAGAGTGAAGATCAACAGTATTTCCTGGTTGTTGAAAACACCCGTGGGGGTGAACAAGGTGCTCAGAAATGGTAATATATATATATGAAGGGTTAGGAGCAGAACATAGCATCTAGGAAGCTGATAATAATTATTATTTTTAGATCTTTTGATGATAAGTTACATCAATAGATTCTCTAAAGATTGAATGCTCTTTTCAAAAGTAGAATAAACTTGATGTTTTGTTTATGTTTAGTTGCGTCTGACTCTTTTGCGACCCCGTGAACTGCAGCCCAGCAGGCTCCTCTGTCCGTTGGATTTCTCAGGCAAGAATGCTGGAGTGGGTTGCCTGCACCTTCTTCAGAGGATCTTCCTGACCCAGGGATCGAACCTGCATCTCCTCCCTGGCAGGCAGATTCTTTACCACTGGGAATAAACTTCTATCACAGAAAAGCTTTTCCTTGGTGATTTGTGGTGGGAGGAAAGGGTAGGTTTGTAAACTTTCTCTATTTCTTCTGGAGGAAATTGACCTGTTTCAACTTTTTATGTCTTCTGAAGTCCGTTTGGTAAACTGCATTTTCCTCAAAAAATATCCATTTCATCTATGGCTCCAATTTAATTTCTATGAAGTTATGTGATATAGCCTGTGTTTCCAAGGTTTTGCCATCCTTGGGCAACTCTGTCCACCCACCCATTCCCTGTCACGGTACTTTTTGTTTCTTTTCTTCCCCCAGTGAGTAAAAATGATTTCCCTATCTGGTTCTGTATACAGAATATAGGCGCAAGGAAGGTTGGGAGTCAAGTATTTTGGTTACTTTATTCCAAGAAACTTGCAAATCTCTTGTGACACAGTTAGTCCTTCATATGTGTCTGTCTAGTTCTCTCTTTCAGTGAAAGATGGAGGAACAGTGTTTCGTTGAGGGTAAAGGATGCAAACAATAAGCCTATATCAACTAGGGACAAATTTAGAATTAGACAATTCTTATATCTTAAATTCCAGTGAAAACGTTAGTCTCTCAGTCGCGTCTGCCTCTTTGCAACTCCAGGGACTGTATCCTGCCAGGATCCTCTGTTCATGTGATTCTCCAGGCAAGAATACAAGAGTGGGTTGCCGTTCCCTTCTCCACAGGATCTTTTGGGCCCAAGGGTAGAACCCAGGTCTCCTACATTGCAGGCAGATTATTGTCTGAACCCTAGAGAGGCCCCTTAAATTCTAGAAAGTGAGCAAATCTACTTTCTGTTTTCTTCTCCATTTTTTGCCAGCCAAGAACAAAGCTATTGATAGGATACAGATAGTGAGTGATTAAAGGCAGAAAGAGAAGGGAAAAGGAGAGCTTCTGACACGGGTCCTGTTCTCAGGTACTTCCGTTCTGAGTGTCAGAGCAGACAGCAGGGCTTGCATCCCATTCTCATGCCTCCTCTCAACTTTCTACCTAGTTCATGCTTTTAGTCTTGCAGTTATTGATACTTTGCAAACATGCCTAAAAAATTTGCTTACAATAATTTCTTCTTCAACTGGGATTATTGATATGTAAAATGTTTCTGTATTATCTTATGGGCATGCATTCCAGTCTTATGCCACTTGATCTGGTAAATAAAGAGCCAATTTATTAGATGACCACAAATAACGGAGGACACATAGAGGCGTGTGAATCTGCGTCTGTAACAAGAGTCTGGATGAGAATTCTATCTTTAGGAGCTAAGAAGATGAATGAGTAAAAATATGATAGATACAAATAGCAGGGTCCATTACACAATAAGAGGATATTACCAGACATGTGATGAAGATAAATTTGACTGCATGTCAAGGATATCATGTTATTGCCTCTAATCTATCATCTAGTTAACGATATTTCTATGGAAACATTAAAAGAAATTAAGCTACTAAAACCTGAAAACAGATTTGACAGCTACATGTAACAAAAGAAAAATATCAAGATTTTTCTGAAATATGTGTCATAATTTAGCAAGTCATGTTAATTACTAGTTAAGTGCTTAATCTATATATTATAGATGGATAAAAATATTACTGTTAAAATTAATAACATATATTTATATTGG
>SJYQ01000402.1:968754-1028573 GCA_006410935.1 Redunca redunca | reverse complement strand
TCTAGAAAGAGCAACTCAATTCAGGATAAAGAGAGCCTCTATATTTTTACAAGTTTGTATAAAAATATTAGCATTAATTGCTTATATTTAAACTGACTTTAATACTGAAATATCTTCTCAAATGTTGTATTTTTACTTGTGTTCCCTATTTTCATTGGCAAGTACTTTTATTTTTAAACCATCTAAATTATTATAGAAAGTGAATAAGAATATTTGTATTAACAAATCTAATAGTTAAAAGTCATAACAACAAACCTGAATATATGCTATTTATAATTTGTCTACTTGTAACCAGTATTCTAAGAATTTTATGCCTATAACCTCAATAAATATTCTCAACAAAGCAATGAGATAAATACTATTGTTATCTCATTTTGCCATTAAGAAAAATGAGGATGAACAAAATTCTTAATCGCCCCCTGATGACTGCCTACTTCTGAAGTCTTTATTCCTATTCACTATACCACCTCCCTAAATGGGACATTTTAAAAGATCTTATATCTGAATGGCAGGGCTTGGGAAAAGAGAATTGATTATTCTGATAAATATGGCAATAGCACTTTTGAAATAAGTGTAATTTGATGGCAACTCTCAAAGAAACCAAGGCACAAGCTTCTTTGATGACGTTCAATGCCCATGAGGTGAACAACAACATCTCATTAAATAACACCGCCAACCCTTGCTGACTAGGATCACAGGAGAGGACTTGGAGGAAGGGAAGCTATGGGTGATGGTGATGGTGCCTAGAGGGGCTTCTGATCTTTCTTAGATGGAGAGCAGTGTCTCCAAGAACTTACCTACAAGTGTGTTTACTGTAAAATGCTAGCACTGATGATAACTTAAATTCAGGGCCCCAAACACACAAACATGAAATGTCCTAAAATTCTTCTTTTTTTCTCTCTCCTTTCTTTTATTTTTATTTATTTATTTTTAATAGGAGGATCATTGCATTACAATATTGTGTTGGTCTCTGCCATACATCAACATGATACAGCCACAAATATCAGCCCTTCCCTCTTGAACCTCCCTCCCACCTCCCTCCCCATTCTGCTGCTCTAATTTGTCACAGAGCACCAGGTTTGAGCTCCCTGTGTCATACAGCAAACTCCCACTGGCTATGTGTTTTACACACGGTCATGCACATGTTTCAATGCTACTCACTCAATTTGCCCCACCCTCTCCTTCCCTCCCCTGTGACCACAAGTCTGTTCTCTCTGTCTCTGTCTCCATTGCTGCCCTGCAGAATGATCAGAGCCATTTTCCTAGATTCCACACAACTCTGTATAATAGGCTCTAGGTTCATCCACCTTTTTCAAACTGACTCAAATGCATTCCGTTTCATGGCTGAGTAATATTCCATTGTGTATATGGACCGCAGCTTCTTTATCCATTCATCTGTCAGTGGATATCTAGGTTGCTTCCGTTTTCTAGCTATTGTAAACAGTGCTGCAATGAACATTGGGGTGCATGCGTCTTTTTCAATTATGGCTTTTCTCAGGGTATATGCCCAGTAGAGGGATTGCTGGGTCATACGATAGTTTTATTCTTAGTTTTTTAAGGAATTTCCATACTGTCTCCATAGTGGCTGTATCAATTTACATTCCAACCAACAGTGCAAGAGGCTGCCCTGTGCTCCACACCCTCTCCAGCATTTGTTGTTTGTGGACATTTCAATGATGGCCATTCTGACTGGTGTGAGGCGATACTTCATCATGGTTTTGGTTTGCATTTCTCTAATAATGAGAGATGTTGAGCACTTTATCATGTGTTATTAGTTATCTGTATGTTTGCTTTCTGAAATTCTTAATAGCCATGAAAGAATAGTTATAGAGTTGAGAGAAATGTGTGCGTGGAAATTTGAGGCATTCAAGATTATCTAAAACAGCCTCCTCGTTTTTTAGATGAGAATTCAAGACTCAAGGGAGGTGATGTTATTTGTTCAATCACACAGATTTTTAATGATGAAGACCAATTAGAACTTAAATTTTTTTATTAAATATAAATAAATGAGATTATTTGTTTAAAAATAATGATGACTCAGTGATGACTGCATAGGAGTATCTCAGCAAATGTGGTCCTCTCTGGCCTTCTAAATTAACAGTCCAAGACCTGCTATTTCAATCTGTGACTGATGTTAACACGCAATGGGTAAGCAGTTATCTACTGAATGCATTTTCTGTATAAAATATGATAATATCAAGTTCTCATGCTACACTTAGTACTGTGGAAACATTGAAATGATTTGACATAACTTGTTTGGTCAAAGAACTTCTTTTATGTTGGATTATCATTGGGAGTAGAAAATAGCAACCCACTCCAGAATTCCTGCCTGGAATACCCCATGGTCAGAGGAGGCTGGCAGGCTACAGTCTGTGGGGTCGCAAAGAGTTGGACACGACTGAGCAGGCATTCATGCGTGTATGAATCTTTCCATACAATCAAACCTCAAAAGCAAGTTCGGGTAACAGCCACTTAGCATTTGCTGCAGGAGGTAGCCTTAAACAGAAATTAATGGTGCACTGTCTCTGATGAAGATTCTCACGGATAAGCTAAACACCTTTCTGTACTATAGCCGCAACCCTTTCCCAGAAGACCACCTGAGGGCACGCTCCAGGCACAAGTTGGCGCTGTGCATTCAATAATGAGTGCCACCTGCTGCAGTGTGCAAAACAAAGGGCATCTTAGAAATCAAGCCTGAGGTCCACAGCAGACAGTGTGGGCTCCAACATCACAGTGTTGTCTTGATGTCCAGGGCCTGGGCAGGATCACATGGATAAGCCGCCGAGCAGCACTTACAGGGATCCAGGAAGTTAGAGACGAACCCAAGCCGCTCCTCTGGCCAACAGAGCTCTTAATAGGCTAGCCTTTCATGAAACAAATGCTTAAATGTTGACCAGATTTTTTTTAGGCAGAGGCAGCTAATGGTGGAGGGTGCATGTGATGCACTTGCTGGTACGTAGATGCCGATAAAAAGAGAAAGAAAAGAAAAGAAATCCTTCAGGCTGTTTTCCCAGAGTGCTCACATGCTGGGTGTGGGGGCTGGGCAGAAACTTGTCTTCAGTGGTTTCTTTCATGTACCAACTAGATGGTCATGTGTTTTGCTTTAGCTGATACATTCCAATAAAATGATTTTCAAAGAGACAGGACAAATAATAGGCGTTTTTACATATGGTGGCTGTGCAAGTCACATGGAGCTAGTTTTCTCATGCACAATATATTTGTTATTCCACAAGCTGGTTATAATTCATTTAAGGTCCCGTTTTATTTAATTTTGCCTCATAAACTAATGAAATGGCCCCGTGAAGTCTTTATGGTCAATATAATTTGGGTGAGTGACTTTGCCTAGATTTCCTTTAGGATATTAAGGATGTATCTTTACCCTCCCAACTTCTTTGCTCTCACAAAACTCAAGCAAAAGAAAGTATCTCAAGTCTGGATAGCATTATTATATTTAAAAATATAATTCTTGATGTCAAGATTTTAAGAGACAAAATAAGCTTTTTCTTGTGTGGAAATATATAAACAAAAATTTTTTTTAACTCATGGTGCAAATGGCAATTATTAGTTGCCATTTCTGTACTTGAAAACACTTGAAGAACTTGCATTAGAAAGCAGATGTCACCAGCAAGGAAGATTAATTGGGAGCTGTAAGAATGACCTGCCCTGGGTCCACAGGAGGACCCTATTGCATCAACTGTCCATTGTATAGAAACTGGCTTTACTTAAAAAAGCTAGATAATCTATCTTGCTTTTTTGCTTGTTTTCCAGTTGCTAATCAAACAAAATCTAAAGGCAGATTTTCGGACAAATTTCATCAGATCCATAACACAGATCCCTTATAAAGCAGAGTAGTTTTCAATGCCCATGACCTCCTAAGAGTGACCTGGCCCACCTCCCTGTGAATGATGAGACCAAATGTCAAATGAAGAACCAGGCATTTTTTCTGCTTCAAGGAAATATGCTTGAGTGACTTGATGCAATTATTAACCAGAGCCAGTACAACGCAAAGATGTGCTACTGGGCAAAGAGGGTCAGCAACACAGAAAATTCAGCTCAATTAGTCAGGGTCCAAATGTAGGACCTCAGCATTGCAGAAGGCTCCAGAGATGTGGAGCAGTGAGGGTACCAGTCTGAGGACCTCTGTCTTTCTAGAAGATTTAGAATTTCATCCTTAGTCAAGCCAAGAAGCAATCAGAGCTACTGAACCACTGACTCATCTGAAAATTCTTACAATTTCTAACCCTGGGGTGGGTTTCCCAGGTGGCTCAGTGGTAAAGAGTTCACCTGCCAATGCAGGGGACACAGGAGATGCAGGTTCAATCCCTGGGTTGGGAAGATCTCCTGGAGGAGGAAATGGCAATCCATTCCAGTATTCTTGCCTGGAAAATTCAATGGACAGAGGAGCCTGGTGGGTGCCAGACCCAGACCATTCTATTTACATTTGGTCAAACTCATTATCAGTAAGGGTAAGAAACTCAAGGAGAACTGCCTCCCAAGTGTGGTTTTATAGCAAAGCCTTTCTGGGAAAGGATAGTTAATGTATTTACTCTGGTCCAAGCACAGTCAATTTGTTCATTTTGATAAACAATCTGCTACCTTGTGATGGCATATGACATAATCAGTTTTTCACAATAAACTGATACCTTGCCTTTGGTACGTTTTGTTTTTGACACATATTGCTTGTGTTATGCTGTCTTTTACATGGTACAATTGGTTAGTTTTGTTTTTTTTTTTTTTCTTAAACTCTAGGGAGATTTCTTTCTTAGAAAAAACAATTATGGCACAAAACAAATTTTATTTTCTGGCAAAACTTGGGGAAAATCTAAGTTTGGTAGTATTGCAAGATTGGGAAAGATTTTGTGGTTAGGCTTTGAAGTTTAATGTAAGACTTTAGAAAGAAGTGAAACAATTTTCAAGGCTGAAAAAATATAACATTCTGCATGAATAAAATTGATGTTCTATTGTGAAGACTTATTTTGGAGGGGAAGGAAAATAAATGTTTTGGCCAATTTGGGAAAAAGACATATTTTGAAAATGTAAAAATAAATATGCCACAGCTGTGACTAGACATTTCATGATGGAATTTCATGATGAGGAGAACTGGGGCAGAACTATACCCTGGTGAGGTTGATCTATGTTATGTGGAGAATATGCTGGAGAAATCCTACTTTGTTTTATCACTAACAAGTGAAGCACGTCTTTCAATGTTCCAGACTACTTCTGTGGAACAAATGACTAGCTTTTTGGGAGTTCTGTTCATTCTTTTAGGCCAAACTGTGTGTGAAGTTATTAAGTTTCTTTAAAATCGTCTTACCAGTGCAATATACACAATTAATATTCAAGAAGTGCTTTATCAGACTAATGAAAGTGCATTAAATGGCTTTCCACTGGCTTCAACAAAGTCGAATTTGGCCTGGATATTTAGAATCTATCAGGAGGGGCTAATCTCTGAGTCCGAAGGAGTGGCCTCCATCACATTTACCGAGTTGTTTTCACCTAATACGATGCAAACGGGGGCCCAGAGGCTGAACCGTGGTCCTTCATTTCCAACTTAGAGACCTCTGGAGCACCTAATGGCTGCAACGTGGCAGGAGCGTGAGCAATTGTGAGGAACTACGCAGACTTCCAAATGCAGAGACCCAGAAGCCATCCCAGGAATGAATGCACCCGGCGCCACTCCAGCGTGCGTCCTGTTGTCATCCACAGACTCACAGGCTTTGTATAAGGTGGTAAGTTGTTGTTGTTGTTGTTTAGTTGGAAAGTTGTGTCTGACTCTTTCGTGACTCCATGGACGGACCCCACCGGGCTCCTCTGTCCATGGGATTTCCCAGGCAAGAATACGGGAGTGGGAAGCCTCTCCCTTCTCCAGGAGATCCTCCTGATCCAGGGATGGAACCTGCGGCATCTGCATTGCTGGCAGACTTTCTTTAACACTGAGCCACCCAGGAAGCGCGTTATGTTTATATTTCCCTCAGTATCTGCATTTTGTTGAGAAATTGTTTATGTTTCGTTACTGTTGAAGTCATCTATAATGTTCTATAAGGATTAAATAAAATGTATCAAAAATAATATTTGAAATTATAACACTTGAAAACAAAGCTGTTATGATGATAAGAATTTTGGGATACTTATGAGAATTAACCACAATACTCTAATCTATCTCCTACATATGTAACAGTCAACTAAAGCTGAGAAAAGTGTTGGTTTAAGGAGGTATTTCATTTTAACTGGCTGGAATACTCTTAAAATACTTTGTGTAGGGGGGATAATCTATTCTATTCTTAGGCTATTTTGATAAAAATATCATATAAACAAATACTATAACATGAAAACAGTTATTTATTCCAACTTAATTCAGATTAATAACAGAAGTATATAGGGATTCATCACTTTCTTTTATTTTTCCAAAATTCTTGAAGGCATTCTAGACAGTATTTTAGACAATCATGGGTAATTGGAGAAATATGAAGTAAATCAGTCAGGCCCCAAAGACTGGCATGATCCCGATTAGCTGTAGAAATACATCAGATTGATAAAAATTATATCTTTTTCT
This sequence comes from Redunca redunca, assembly GCA_006410935.1. Classification (NCBI taxonomy): domain Eukaryota; kingdom Metazoa; phylum Chordata; class Mammalia; order Artiodactyla; family Bovidae; genus Redunca; species Redunca redunca. The sequence continues at coordinate 1,022,020 of SJYQ01000402.1, read as the reverse complement.
CTACTTTGTCACAAGTAATCACAGCCTCCCAAAAGATTTTTCCAATTTCTTTACAAAATATCTATGTAAATAAATGCATTTTGTTTTATCAAAACAGTTACGTGGTCTGCCAAAACAGTGTAAAACCTGAGTTACCTTAACTGAGTTGAACACACATATAGTATGGAAACATACTTCTAACAATTTAGCTACAATCCTCTCAAAGAATTTATTACTCACAATCAGCCTATTTCTAGAGAACACTATAAGCCGTAAGTATTCTCTCATAGCATCCACTTGAATACAGCAATCTAAATAGGCATCTTTTACAAGAGAAAAGTAAAACTATATTCAAGTTGGTAACTTTATCTACATTTTGATTTGTTGTTGTTCAGTCACTCAGTTGTGTTCGACTCTTTGTAACCCCATGGGCTGCAGCACGGCAGGCTTCCCTGTCCATCACCATCTTCTGAGGCCTGCTCAAACTCATGTCCATTGAGTCGGTGATGCCATCCAACCATCTCATCCTCTGGTTTTCCCTTCTCCCCTGCCTTCAGTCTTTCCCAGCATCAGGGTCTTTTCCAATGAGTCGGATCTTCACATCAGGTGGCCAAAGTATTGGATCTCCAGCCTCAGCATCAGTTCCTCCATTGTATATTCAGGATTGATGTTCTTTAAGATTGACTAGTTTGATATCCTTGCAGACCAAGGGACTCTCAAGAGTCTTCTCCAGCACCACAATTCAAAAGCATAAATTCTTCTGTGCTCAGCCTTCTTTATTGTCCAACTCTCACATCCATACGTTGCTACGAGAAAAACTATAGCTTTGACAATACAGATTGTCAAAGTAATGTCTCTATTTTTTAATATGCTGTCTAAGTTTGTCATAGCTTTTCTTCCAAGGAGCAAGTGTCTTTTAATTGCATGGCTACAGTCACTGTCCACAGTGATTTTGGAGCCCAAGAAAATAAAGTCTGTCACTGTTTCCACTGTTTCCCCATCTATTTGCCGTGAAGTGATGGGACCAGATGCCATGATCTTAGTTTTCTGAATGTTGAGTTTTAAGCCCGCTTTTTCACTCTCCTCTTTCACTTTCATCAAGAGCCTCTTCAGTTCCTCTTTGCTTTCTGCCATAAAGGTGGTGTCATCTGCATATCTGAGGTTATTGATATTTCTCCCAGCAATCTTGATTCCAGCTTGTGCTTCATCCAGCCTGGCATTTCGCATGATGTACTCTGTATAGAAGTTAAATAAGCAGGGTGACAATATACAGCCTTGATGTACTCCTTTCCCATTAGAACCAGTCCATTGTTCCATGTCCAGTTATAAGTGTTGCTTCTTGACCTGCATACAGGCTTTGCACGAGGCAAGTCAAGTGGTCTGGTATTCCCATCTCTTTAAGAATTTTCCACAGTTCCCTTTTCCTAGTTCTTTCTACTAATGTCTGAATTCAGCCTGCCTTTCACAGAAAGTCTCATAATTTCTGGATTTACTACAGAAACTCACAGTGTATAAAAGGCCCCCTATAGGAAGACGGTAATCTTGCCAAGAGGATACAAGGCTATAAAGAAACGTGCCAATCTTTTTGTGCCAAGATAACCTAAATTGCGCTTACCTCCTACTGGATACAGTGCAGAACCCTGACAGGTTTCAGACCTATCGACAGTGGCTCGGATTTTCTCCATTACCATTTCAAGAAAAAGAGCTATCAGGTCCATGTGAGTTACAATCTCCGTGAACTCGCTCGACAGCTGTCTACTGCCAGGTAGATCTTTGTTTCTGAAGGGGCATCAAGCATCTTATGGGTCCTGGTTTCAAGGCAGGATCCATCCCGGATAAATGGAAAAGTGGGTCCTTTTTCCTTTGGGAACTCCCACTCACCATCTCTCTTGCCCTCTATTTCCTCAGAACCTTTCTCCCCTTAGATACTTAATGAAATCAGGGCCCCCTTGAGAACTCCAGGTGTCCAGACATTCGGGAAAAAATGTCACATTCTGGGTCTATAATTCCCAACTGCCAATACATTTGAGACCCCAGGGCTGGTATTGCAGGAAGGAATTTGGGCCATCTATGAAACCAGCCCAATCCTTATCTCAGTGTGAAGCAGCAGCAAGTTAATTAGCACCATGACTGCCCAACATTCCCCCCAATCCCCTCCTAACCTAGGATGCTCTGAAGTAGCTTGTCCTGCAGCATACGAGAAGGCCTCACACATCAGTTCAGACATGTCGCATCTGCAGTGTGATAATCCACATTGCAAGGTACCCTTCCAATCTCCGCTGAAGAACTCTAGCTCCTAAGGAGTTACCTAGAAACCCTCAGAGTCTCAATATGTGCAAGAATGCAGCACATTTAGGAAAAAGACATAACACAGATTTACACATCAGTGACTCTGAAATAAAACTGGAGTAAAATACACAATGAAAATAGACTTAAAAATTCAATTTCTTTGTAAATGTTCATGAATCCCAGATATTTTCAGGGACAGGGAAATGTTTTAAATTAAATCTTTAATTTCTGTTAAATTTATCCAAGCAATATGTACACATTAAAAAAAAAAATGTCCTGCTACAGCTTCCATTTCTGTTTCTCTCCCCACCGGAGACAACTGCTGTTATCAATCCGGCAAACATACTTCCAGTCTTTTAGCATAATTATGACAAGATGAAACAATTTTCACTGTTTTTTTCTTTTAACCTACATCTCTACAGTGCATTCAACATGAAACGTTAATTATGTATGCAGTATTTTAAAATATAAAGCTAGTAATCTAGAAGTAAAGTGATGGTATCTCTGAGTCTTTCAAATGGCATACTCACAGAAAGTAGAGAAGTAAAAGAAAGGGAGAGTCGAGGCTAGCGATTAAGTTGGAGCAATTTACATTTTTAATAACTTTGAGAGGTTAGGCAGTGTCAGATTTTAACTGAATATCCAGCATCCCCTCAGTGTCTGTTTCCTTCTCTATTTACATAAGCAATTGACAGCTCATTAAGAGCTCATTAGGAAACAGTGAAGACCTTGTGATCAGGGGAAACGGGAAAAAAAAACAAAGAGCAGTGCTGAGAAGGAAATCTTCATTTGTGAGTGTTCTCAATTATTTCTGAACTCAAGAATTTGAAACGCATTCGTGATGTCTAATGATAAAAGCAAGTAAGCTACTTACATACTTATAAAAAAAATAATAATAATGTTACCACTTGTTATAGCTTAGCTGATTTGCCTTAATAAGAAAAGATGACACAAGTGATTGAATTCATAACTTTAATTTTATCATGAAGGAGAAAGCTAAAAAATTCCCTATTCCCCAACTGAGGTTTTTCTCTCCTTCTTTTTTTCCCCTCCAATTTTATCTATGTCTCTATCTATCATCTATCTCTCCTTAAATTCTAGCTGTATATATCTTAGAGAAATCAAATAACTTTATTGCTTAAGAATAGTCTTTATGTGGGGAAAAAAATGACTATGCTTCTTCCTGGTAAAATACATTCAGAATATAAATCTGTTCTTTTTTACTTGCTAATACTCTCTGGACCCCAACAAAGTAGATAAAAACCGGATCTCCTCTGAATACATGTTTGCCTGATAGTTCTAACTCTCTAGATCCCAAAAACCTATTGCAAAATGAAAGGCGAATGCACTTGGGCATGCTGGCTATTCTTCCGTCTTTTGTATCGCATTTTGTAAACCCCATGAATGCAAAGCACTTTTAAACACTCAGGAATCAATACAAAGGAAGCAGTGGGATCACATCTCGCCCTGTTTTATTCCCTTTCAGGACTGCCACGTTGGGCCTGAACAGATGTTGCAAAGTTTCAAAGTCAGATCTGCTCATCCCCTAGCTGTCAGCTTAAGGGTGTTTCACTTATAGACATTAAGACCTTCTGTCTATTATCTCTTCTTGCATATTCATATTTTATGAGATAGTTCCACTTGAGAGAGAGAAAGAGGGAGAGAAAGGAGGAACTAAGCATGTTTATGTGGTCCATCCTCTTCTCCATTTATGTTGTTTTGGTGCTTTTAGGAAGAAAAAAAAAAATGAGTGCTGCGGTCTATATTTAAGGGCCTTTGTATGTTCTTCATTGGGGTACGTTTGAATGCCCAATTTGATCTCAATGGCATGTCCTTTGCAACATAAAATAAAACATGGTGCTCAAGAAAAGTAACGACATACACATCTAGGCCCTTTCAGAGCAGTTGGTAAAGCTTAAGCCTTGCCTCTCTGTGTGGCTGTCTCCCCTACCCCCACCCCCGCCCTTTCTTTTCTTTCACTGTGACAAGCAGCCATTGTGCCCTCTGTGAGATCTGCAATATTACTTTGACCCCAGCCCATCAATCTGCCTCAATTGGATAATGATCTGTAATCACTTTCTTTCAGGGGAGTCTATAAATTTGCCAAGGTCCCATTCTTTGCTGAAGGACTCCTTATGTTCACTCCCATTTGTGCAAATGCGCCCCCTTTTACAGGCTAAATAGCCATGCCCATGTCCATTCTGTGAAGAGGCACCGGGCGGGTCTCTGTTGATTTTCCATGCTCCCCTCTCCTAAAGGGGACTAAGTCTGACATGCCGGGACGCGGTGGGGGGTGGCCAAGCCTGGCCACATCACAGGCAGCCGCTTGCTTTTCTCATTAAGACTGACACGTCATTAGGTCACTTGGTGCCATCCGGGTAATCAATGAGCTTAATGTTTAGTGCAAAAAAAAAAAGTCATAAGGAAAGAAGTTTGGAGATGGCAATGGGAAAGGGAAATGGTAGAAAGAACAGAGAAATCCCCCCACTTCTAAGTCGTAGGCATATAATTGGCTAACAAAATGTTAAAAAGAACACAAATATCATTATTTGGTGTCTCAAGTAACCCTTTCTGGTTCTGCCTGTTTTCCACAAATCATAAAACTTCAGGATTTCCCCAGTGGCCTCCAGTATTCTCATTAAGGATAAAAGGATTTGCAACATAGGCTCTATATACATCTACTGTTTCTGGGAAAGCATGTGGTGAAGACAAAGTGGTTAAAGTTCATGAGCACTGGGGGGATTTTAGAGTGTTTGGAGGATTTGGTTCAATATTATATACACTCAAATAGATTTGAGACCACAGCCAAGCAGAACAAAGGAACAACCAAAAAGAAGTCGCCTGGAAGAACATGATCTAAACTGCTCCTACATTAAGGTGGGTGCTGGGGCTGGTAACAAAAGGCTTTTGGTCATCTTATTTCCAACCCGAAGAGAAAGAGTGTTGCTATGCACACGGGGAGGCATAAGAATAAACACACTTCAGTCACAAGTGTGAATGAGCAGAAGAGCTTGATAAGCTGTAAGAGTCTGCCTCTTAGTATGTGGGTGTGTGCTCAGCTGCTGAGCTCTATGAGACTCTTTGGGACCCCACGGGCTGCTCCTCTGTCCATGGAATTGTCCAGGCAAGAATAGCGGAATGGATTGCCATTTCCTTCTAGGGGATCTTCCTGACCCATGGATCAAACCTGTGTTCTCTGCATTGCAGGCAGGTTCTTTACCACTGAGCCACCTAGGAAGCACTCTTGGACAGCATTACATAGGTGATAACAATGCTTTTCGAGAAGATGGAACTTCTTTCCAAATCTCTGTGTCTAATTAGTTTAGAGTACATCTGGTGCATTTGTTATTAAGTTTGAGGAAGACAGTTCAGGAAAACAATAGACTATCACAAGACTGTCAAGGGGACACCTGCTTAAAAAGCAAATAATTTTTAAAATGTTTGTATTTTGCAGTGCCCTATAAGAAAAAAATGAATTTTAACTGTCACATTCCTGTACTTATTTAGTCTTTATAAACATGTAAAGATTGATTTATAACATATATCCACAGAAAGTACATTAAACAAAAGTGTAGGTCCTAGTGAATAACTATAAAACAAACACTCATGTAACTACCACACTGGTTAAGGTATTGCTATTTGTGATTGAAATATTAGAGGCAGGATTTTAAAAGAAAAATTAATTCTTTCCGGTCATTGGGGTTTGTCTATCATGACTCATAGATTACATGAGGCCCGAAGAAACACTTAGAGGTCACACAGTCCACATGACCTTGTCAGGAAGGAAGTCTAAGGCCAGAAGTGGTTACATGAGTAATGTAGGGTGCTGTGGCCAGCGGGGGCTGAATCAAGGTTATTTCTCCAGCTGCTCAACTACTTTTCCATTGCTTATGCCATCTCATCAATGGCTTCTGGTGCAGAAATCTATAAAATGTTTCTGTAACACAAAATCCTTGTTTGCGTACTTACAAATAAGTCTCTGTGCTTAAGTGTTGCCATCACTTACTGAAGGAAAATCAGCTCATTCAGTCTTACCACTGAGCTCATTCTGCCAGTGGAATCACACAGCCTGCGGAAAAAAAAATTACTTTAAATACAGAGGAGAAATATTTGTTTTGTTTATAAAATGGCCATGCATAAAACGGTCTAACAGTTCCAAGTACTGAAGCCAGAGACATACTTAAGAAGTTTCGCTGTTACCAATTGCCAATGAATAGTGCTGTGTTGCTTCAACTACAGGCCATTATTATTCAAATTATAAAACGGGTCATGAATGTCTAATTTCAATTCAGCTTTTTTCCACTGTGATTCCCTAGCTAAAAGGTAATTAAGGAGTTATGAGAACTATAAAGTACGGCACATATAACAGTACATACATTTTGTACAACTTTTTCTTTTTTTCCAGAAAAGTAAACTGTTTCTTAGGCTTTGTTGTGCTTTGGCTGGAAAAGTATAGGGTTAGTAAAAATTAAAAAAAAAAATTTTCCCCAACAAATTACTGACAAAGAAACAATTGACTTAGAAAACAATCTGAAACTTTGTAGGAGACTAATATTTTTCTTCCTATCTTGTTGGTAAAGATGATCACTATTTTCATCAAAGCTTCCTTAAGTACAAATAAGAGAGATCTCTATCATTTTAGAGAAGAAGAAACTGAGGCTCAGAGAGGTTGTTCTTGTACAAGGTCATGTAGCTGGTCAACCACCAGACTAGAATTTGAATCTAGGTTAACCTGACTCAAAAGGCACATGTATTTTCTACCCTCTGTTGTCCTCTTTGTGTGTGCTCAGATGTGTCTGACTCTTTTGAGACCCCATGGGCTGTAGCCCGCCAGGCTCCTCTGTCCATGAGACTTCCCAGGCAAGAATACTGGGGTAGGTTTCCATTTCCTTCTTCCAGACCCAGGAATCTACCCCGGGTCTGCTGTGTCTCCTCCATTGGCAGATGGATTCTTTACCACTGGCACCACCTGGGAAGCCCCCATTCTCTGCTGTACCTGTCCTTACAAAATTTAATTCAATATCAATTTGTTACAAATATGCAAAATAAATGTATATCCAAAATTTAAAATTATTATATTTTTTCTTGATTCGTAGTTATAGACGCTATGGAAACAAGGATGACACATGGGAGACTTTGTCATAAAAATAACTTACTGGCTTTCTCCCACTTCACCAGCAAAGCTTCTTCAGAGGCACTCAAGTATTCTAAGTATATCTATTATTATAAGTAGTTATTATTACTGAGTTTCCCACACAAGCTTCCACAAAACTCCTTAGTAAACTAAAAAGTCTGTAGTTAGAGGTCATGCTTTGTATTTCTTTTTCATCCCTCTGAAAGGCAGATTTCAATCCCAGTCATATTTTACTTTATAATTCCATGTTTTGTTTTGTTTGTGTATGTGTGTGTTTGTTTTGCTTTTTTAAACAAACAAACAAAAAATGGCCAGGGGCTTTTCAGTAAGGTCTTCTTGCGATCAAGGTGCCCTTGGTGGCAAACTGCTATACATATTTATATTTTATCTGTGAACTCTTTCAGCATGGCTCTATCTGTTCACATATCTCTTCCAATCTTTCTGGTCTCCAGGGTGACTCCAGACATTTGTAGAGTCTGACCATTCCAAGAACAGTGAATTGGCTTTCTTTTCTACCAAGAAGCAAAGTTGTTCCCTCCTTTTCCAATTTAAGCTAACAAAGTGTGATTCAAGACATGTCTTGCTTTTATACATAATTGCCTTATCCTTTCTCAAAGTATTTTTACACAATTATTTGTCCTCACCTTTCTATTTTGTCTATTTGCACATTCTTTTGTTTGTTTCAGCATCCAATGTGGTTTATATGGAACATCCCAGCTAACACAGCTTTCAATAACCACTTGGAGTTTTCTAAATTACAGCTTAATGCACAGCATGGCTGTGCTTTATGTTTTTGCAGGCCAGAATACTGGAGTAGGTAGCCATTCCCTTTTGCAAGGGATCTTCCCAACCCAGAGATCAAACCCAGATCCCCCACATTACCAGCTGAACCACAAGGGAAGCCCAATTATTAGACAAATGCAAATCAAAACTACAATGAGGTACCACTTCACAGAAGTCAGAATGGTTTACACCAAAAAGTCTACAAACAATAAATGCTGGAAAGGGTGTGGAGACAAAGGAACCCTCCTGCACTGTTGGTGGGAATGTAAATTGGTACAACCACTACAGAGGACAGTATGGAGGCCTTAAAAAAACAAAAAATAGAGCTACCTACATGATCCTACAATCCCACTCCTGGACATGGATCTGGAGAAAACTTTATTTGGAAAAGATACTTACATCCCCAGTGTTCACTGCAGTACTATTTACAATAGCCAAGACATGGAAGCAATTCCATTTGGAAGCTATTCAAATATCCATTGATAGATGAATGGATAAAGAAAACGTGGTGTGATAAAAGTGATTCACATATATAAGTGATTCACATACATAAGTTCACACAGTTTGTATGTGTGTGTGGTATACATATTTCTTTTTTTTGTGTTGAAGTGATTCGTATACACACACACACACATATATAAAAACATCACTTTGCTGTACACCAGAAACTAATACAGCATTGTAAATCAACTATACTTCAAATTAAAAAAAGAAGTGTTCAGAGCTAGATATTATTAATTAAATATTTAATCAGCAGCTATTACTGTAGTTGTAAAACTATTAAGACTGCTGGGATTGTAGTAATGTGCATTTTCATACGGAGGCCTCATTCCTTCTTTCTTCCTTTCTCCTTTCCTTCCTTTTGTCCTTTTTCCCTTTTTTTTTTTTCTTTCAGTCCTTTCATTTTGCTTTTAAAGAAGAACCATTCAGGTTCACTTGATTCAAAACAGGGCTCTTGGAAATTCAATTCTAACTAGTGGTCAGTGTTCGGGAGAACTATGTATTTTTCTTTGTGTTTCTCACACTTATTCTTCTAAGTGATTAATGCTTCAAAGCCTGTTTGTTCCACTTTGTGAAAACTTCACTATTTAAATTTCTATTTAAGAGTCACTTTCTGTTTAAAAGTTGTTATTAATACGTATGTAATAGCACTGGGGAAAGATCTCAGGGGCATTTGAGTGGCCAAAGTATGTTTCTTTTGATCTTTCAATACTCTCTTTGTGGCAGGAGGTGACTAGTAGCGCCTGTGAAGGAACTGATTCTAAACTTTATCCTCCTCCTTCATAGAGCAGCTCATCAGCGTCACAGGCATAAGGGAGGGACCTCCATTTCTAAATGCCTGGGAGGGACCCATGTCCTGTGTTTCAATATCAGCACCAAATACTGTTTCAAGATGGGCAGAACTGTTGAAGAAGAAAACATAAAGGCTTGTTGTATCTGAGAAAAAGAAAACCATCTCGTATGGAGCTTGATATGGAGAAAGAGAGAAAGTTAGATGTTTCTGTAATTTTAAATGCGTTAGAAAGTACCTATAAAGCTTTAAAGAATATTTTCATATTTAAATATAATACCCAGAAAAAAGTACACAAGTCATAGGATTCAGCTTGATAGATCTTTTAAAAGTGATTTTACTTATTTATTGGCTGTGCTGGGTCTTCACTGTTCCGAGTGCTTTTCCTCCAGTTGTGGTGTCTTCATGCTCTCCATCCAGTTAAGACAAAAACTGGGCACTAGGAAGCACACAACATGAGTGCAGTTTTGGTCAAAAGGTCACAGGAAAATATGAGGAAATTTAATCAACTGACCAACAAAGATGATATCAAAGATGAGCGAAAATAAAATGTGTATTTATATGCTTTGTGTTTAACTGTGAATGTTAATGTATATATGTTTTCATTTTCTGTGATGAAAATGACTTTTTTTCTTTAATCAGATTTTGATGGTGCCTTAGAACGAGATATCCATTGAGCTTCCAGTTAGACTATTAAGCAGTTTTTGACTGTCCCGGTCTTCGCCGATGCGTGGGCTCTTCTCTAGCTGCGGCGAGTGAGAACTGCAACTGGATCTCTAGTTCTAATGAGTGGGCTTCTCGTTGTGGTGGCGTCTCTCATGGAGAAGAGGCTCTAGGGTGCGTGGGCTTCAGTAGGTGTGGGCTCAGAAGCTGTGACTTGCGGACTTTAGCTCACAGACTCGGCGGTTGTGGCACATGGGCTTAGCTGCTCCATATAGCTTGATAGATTTTTGGAAACTGAATACAACCATCACATCATCAGCTGATTGTCTTTTGCCTGTATTTCCATTAATGTGTTTTTTTGTTATTGACTTATAGAGATTATTTATATATTCTGTATATGAACACAGTTCACAGGTAAAAATTGGCAAATGCCTGGAGGGCAGCATTGTAGCAAAGATTAGAGCATCTAGCCGCTAGTGAAACAAATCATTATAAATCAGCTAATGAAACAAATCACTATAAATCAGCTAATGAAAAGGCAAGCAGACATTAAGAAGCATGGAAACCTGGGTAGCAAAAAAATGGATTGACCTTGATGCTATCATTTGACTTAACTTCCAACTATTCATCTCAATTTATCTCAAAACATTCCAAGAGATTGATTCTGGGGGCCCAACATTGGTCAAGTGTCGTTCATTTCTTTCCCAACCACCCACAAGTTCGGAGTATGTTAAGAACAGAGATAGCTGCCATGGGTTAGTCTATACTTATAGAAGAAAGGCAATTCTCAGAAGAATAGAGCGTATCATGGCCTAGACAGACATCCTAAAATACATCTACTTAGTGATGCAAGGAGGCAGTGTTGTGTGAAGGAAAGAGAAACGAAATTTTGCAGACAAAGAAACTTATGTCTGGGTCTCAGCTTTGCCATTCATTGGCTTTAGTACTTTTGTTCAATTAATGAAACTCCATACATAAGACATCTCATCTTTAAATACTGATCTTATAGGATTGTTTGTGAATTAAATGCAGTAATTCCTGCCAAAGGCTGATTGTAGAAGCAGACACATACTATTAGCAATATAGTTGATCATGATCAACAAATTTGATCTAAATAATATATCTAGAAAACTGAACACAACAGGAAACAAAGTTTACATCTCAAGATCACATGAATCTCATCCAGACCAATCACATGTGGTATGACAATGCATACTAATGTATAGTCAAAGCTGTGGTTTTTCCCATAGTCATGTACAGATGTGAAAGTTGGACCATAAAGAAGGCTGAGTGTTGAAAAATTGATGCTTTCAAATTGTGGTGGTGGAGAAGACTCTTGCAAGTCCCTTGGACAGCAAGGAGATCAAACCAGTCAATTCTAAAGGAAATCAACCCTGAATATTCATTGGAAGGACTGATGCTGAAATTGAAGGTCCAGTACTTTGGCTACCTGATGCCAACAGCTGACTCATTGGAAGAGACCTTGATGCTGGGAAAGATGGAGGGCAAAAAGAGAAGGGGGCAACAGAGGATGAGATGGTTAGATGGCATCACGGACTCAATGGACATGAGTCTGAGTAAACTCCAGGAGATCATGAAGGGCAGGGAAGCCGGGCATGCTGCAGTCCATGGGGCCTCAAAGAGTTGGACACAACTTAGCAACTAAACAGTGTAAGCTTCATTGCTTTTCTAATGACCAAAACCATTCATATATTTTTTTGACCACAGTGAAAGAAGCTAGAAATTAATAACAAAACAACTTTTAGGAAATGCCCAGCAGTTTGAAAATGAGCCAAAATATTTCTAAGTAACCTATGTATCAAGTTATAAGCAACCTCATGAGAATTTTAGGATCAGTATAATCTACAAATTTAGAACACACTGAAAGATTCCTAGATAAAAAGCAAGGTCTCGAAAATAACATAATAAGAAAAAATGGAGAATCTGAATTATTCTACATAATTAAAGTGGTTGAATCTACAGTTAAAGACCTTCTCATAAAGCAAAAGCTGAGCCCAGATCACTTCTACAATTAATTCTCAAAATACTCAAAAGTGAAACTTCTCAAAGTATTTCCGAAGTCAGCATAACTTGACTATGAGAGCCAAACAGATTATAATAAGGAAAAAATCTCTCTCATTATTATAGATACAAAAATCTTAAAATGTTAGAAAGTCAAATGCAAAGATATACAAAAATGACAATATATCATGACCAATTTAAGCCTTTTTCTTTTTTCTAGGAAGACAAATTTATCATAACATTTAAAAAGTCACGGTAATTTATCACATTAATAGGAAAAGAAGAAAAGACCATTACAATAGATGCCAAAAATTGATTAAATTCAAGACGTATTCATAATAACAGCAATCTTGAAAAGTAGGGAGAGAAAAACTTCTCTAACCTAATAAATGTATTTATAACAAAATTGTATGAAGAATAATGTTTAATAATGCAACACTGAAATATTTCCCAGAAGCTCAAAACATAACAAAGATACCTACTATTATTACTTCCATTCACATTTTCATGGAGATCCTACCTAACTTGGGAAACAAAGCAAAGGATACTGAAAAGAAAGCGATCACAAAGGAAGAAGTAAAGATGACATGATGTACACATATCATCTATAGACGAGCTAGTAAAACTAATAAGTGGATTAAGCAAAAGATCAGATGACAAAAGGTCAATTTAGAGAAACCAATAACATTTCTATCACTGGCATAAATCAATAGAAAGTGAAAAATTTTAAATGTCACTTACATGAACATGAAATATCATCAAAGAGTTAAGCGAAAATAATAAATAAATGATGAACTTTTACACAGAGAATTTCAAAACATTACCGAGAAAATTAAGGTAGACCTATATGGTGCAGGACTGCAGCACCACAGAACTTCAGGTGCTTGTATGTGCAGATACAAGTTAAAATTTGTATACTAAAAGTTACGAGGCAATACAAAGGAACAACAATAACCAAGACAGTCTTAAATAAGAAGCATAAAGCCAGAGGATTGTCAAGACATAACAAGAATCCATGTTAAAATGTTTGAGTCATAGAAAAAAGCGTATTGGTGGAAGGAAAGAAAAGTCATTACTTGTCTAGCATGGGCATCCAGTCATGTGATTTACAATAAAAGCAGCAAAATTACAGTGAAAGAATCCTGTAAAAGAACAGTGTTTTCAATTAATAACCCTGAGTCATTAAAAATCACATGGAAAAATGATGCCTTTTAATCCTCATCTCACACAAATGCACACTAGCACAAATCCAATTTTCAAATGGACTCTAGATCTTAATGTGATAGGAAAAAACAATACAAATTTTAGAAGAAAAAAAATCAAAAGACTGTCTTCATGTTATTTGATTTAGCAAAGATTTCTCAAATAAGACACGGAAACTTCTAATTCTGAAGGGAAAATATGAGACGCTGAAACACTTTAAAGCTAAGAATTACTTTTTCTCATAAACCACTAAGAGATGGAAAACGCAAACTCTAGTCAGGGAGAATGTATTTGAAGTGTTTGTCGCTAATAAAGGACTCATCTTCTGAATCTACAACAAACTCCTACGTGACGAGAAGAAAGGGACCCCACAGCCCGACAGGATGGTAGAAAACTACTTGAAAGGCACTTTGCTATAAAAATGATTTCAAAAACTACCAAAAATATCTGTAAAATGATTAGTATGTTGGTTTTGAAGGAGATACTTCAAAACACAATGGAATACTACCACACATACATCACCATGACTAAGAGGTGAAACTACATTGTTGGCGCTGGTGAGGATTGGCAGCAAGTGGAACCCTCAGGAGCTGCTGACAGGAGTGCACACTGGCACAACCATTCTCGAAAACACTTGGCAGGACCTACTAAAAGTGACTGTAAACAGTTAGTGTGTTTGTTGCTCAGTCGTGTTCAACTCTCTGAGACCCCACGGACTGTAGCCTGCCAGGTTCCTCTGCCCATGGGGTTTTCCTGACAAGAATACTGGAGAGGGTTCCCATTTCTTCCTCCAGGGGATCTTCCCGATTCAGGGATTGAACCCACGTCTCCTGTGCCTCCTGCAATACGGGCAGACTCTTTTATTGCTAAGCCATCAGAGATTTACCTGCACGTGCCTGGAAAAACCCCATGATCGGAGGAGCCGGGTAGCCTACAGTCCATGGGGTCCCGAAGAGGCAGACACGACGGAGGGACTCAGCTCTTTCTATACACACCTGCAGGTAGGTGTGCAGGCGTATCACTACCATCAGTTTTTTTCCAGTCTGCAAAACACCAGCATTTTTTTTATTGTTCCATAATAAATGCCTTCAAACACTGCACGGTAAAAAAAATCACAATCTTGATCAAAAACTGATCAGTCGTGATCAAAAACTGATCCTGGAGAGAGAGACAGCGAGCGAGTGTGTGTGTGTGAGTGTGTGTGTGTGTGTGTGCATTCATGCACAGTGTTGGAGGTGAGCAAGACTGCAGAATCAAGAAAAGTAAGAGGAAAGCTATTCGGGTATCAGTTTGTCTCTACTATGCATAATAATAATACTTAATTCTGATCCATAAATTAAAAAGAGCATGAATTTGATAACCTCATATTTTCCATCCTAATTGTGGGTATATGAATCATAATGATGCAATTATTAAGGAATAAGTTTCTTGAGTGATAATAAAAAGCAGGAATGGTTGAAGTCAGCTAACACATTTTATATTTCTCTTTAACTGTGGCTCTTTGCTATTCATTTTTAGAAGAAACTAAATAATATATATTTGAAACAGTTAAAATATTTTTCACATATAAACTCAAAATTCTTTCCACATTTCTATGTTGAAACATAAATCCAGGNCATACCAATTGAAATAGCATCTGATTTATTCAGATTTAAGGAAGTATCCTTATTTTTTTCAGGAAAAATACCAAGAAGAAAGTGGAATAGAATAAGACATCATTCCAGAAATCATATTCATGTAAACCAAACTTAACTGGGAAAAGAATTTAATGCAGAGAATCAGAATATACATTATTTACCTAGAACCATATCATCATTTTCAACCCACAGTTTACCTTGATATATGTTGCCTCAAGTGATATACAAAGAACATTTTCAAATGCTACTTTACTAATAAGAGATTTTAATAATCAAATTACCTCCTTCAGAAGATCACAAAAGAAGTGCTAGGTTTAAGGTATTGATTGTAAATGCTCAGAGATTCATAACAATACTTGGAATCAACTGTCATATTGTATTTAGTTGCAATTTCAAAGGCAGGGCTTCTCAGGTGGCTAAGTGGGTAAAGAATCCGCCTGATGCAGAAGGTGCAGGAGACATGGGTTCAATTCCTGGGTCAGGAAGATCTCCTGGGTGAGGAAATGGCAACCCACTCCAGTATTCCTGCCTGGAGAATCCCATGGACAGAGGAGCCTGGTTTGCTACAGTCCGTGGGGTCGCAGAAGAGTCAGCCACGACTGAAGGCTGAGCAGACAGGCTTTCAAAGGCAACTTGATTGTTCCTGCACTACAAGGCCACATCCAGACAAAGTGCTGTGCTGTCTGGAAGCTGTCAACCTCCCTATCCAAAAGAACATTATGATCTTTCCTTTTCATCACCCAATGCTTATTGTGTTAGACGATGTACATACTCCTAAGCGGTTTGAGATAATTAATTAGGTTATTCATCAGGAAAAGCACAGATTCGGGACCAGTGGAGAGCGGGGCTGGACAGAAGCCTCTCTCCAGTCTTCAGGAGGCATAAGCCTGCCAGCGTTGCTGCTCTGGGGGGACAAAACCGCCTTGTGGTGGGTGGTCCACAGGGACGCAATCGGAGATCTGCAGTGTGGCCGCTACAATCTACAAAAGGGCACAATAGCTGCTCTGTAGGGAATTTGAGGAGAAGAATTTGTTTAAATAAAATTCTGAGGTTGTCAGAATGTGAAAGCCATTCTCAGAGGTTCTGTGCGCGGTCTAAGCGAACGCAGATCCGGAATCCTTTACTCTCAGGCCAAAGTCCTGATAAAAAGACAAGCTGAACTTGAACTGTATAATATAAACTAAAAGCACAGATAGTGTTACTGCCAGCGCTTTAGTGGCACAGAAGAAACTCTTCTATGAGTTACTTCAAAATGTAGATGTTTACGACTGTGAAGTTTTTTTTTTTCTTATACAGCACCTCCAACACAAAAATGAGATGGTAAAATCGTTATTGTTTGTGCACGCGTGTGCTCAGTCATGTTCAACTCTTTGTGACCCCGCAGAGTGTAGCCTATGGGACTCCTCTGTATGGGATTTTCCCAAAAAGAATCCTGGAGTGGCTTGCCATTTCCTTCTCCAGGAGATCTTCTTGACTCAGGGATCGAACCCGAGTCTCCTGTGTCTCCTTCATTGCAGGCAGATTCTTTACCACTGAGTTACCAGGGATCTACCTGTTAGCTATTTCTTTATTCTACATTTCAATGACAACTCTAATCATCAAGTGTAGACATACCTATTGGAAGGAGCGGCTGCAGAATAAAATTGTCAGTAGCACTCAGTCTAAAATGTTATTAATCAAGTATAGCATGTCTACTGGTTATTTCTGGATGTTTTTCTACCAAAAACATAGTGCTGTGGACATGGAAATTATTGTGGAGGTCCCTGGGCTCAAGCCCCTAAAGAAATTAAGTCCTGGCTAAACCAAATTATGTCCTGAGAAAGTAAGAATGGAAATTGTGGCCCAGGGCAAAGCACTCCAAGTCATTAGGTTAATGATGCTCACTGCCACCCCAAGATTGCTCCCTGGGACATTACAAAGAGCATGAAGGACCACTGACAGCATTATGGGCAAGAACAGAAGTTTCCGGAATGCAAAACTTTTTTGTGTTTGTTTGTTTTTCTGCCATGGCAAAATCAATTCCTTAACCTAAAACTATTCTTATAGTTTCATGGGAGAGCAGCACCATTTTCCACTGTTGCTTAAGTCTGCAGTGAGAAAAAGCACTGAAAGTTGAGAACAAAAGGGAACAGGCAATGGGAACTTTTTCACATTCCCTCACTAGCTCTCCTTTCTGTTGCTTTTCACCGAGTCTTGTTTTGAGACTGTATCTAAAGTAAAACATTCTCCATTTCCCTTTGAAGTAAGGTGGTCCTCCTAGAGGTAGTGAAAACTGGATGCTGTAAACTCCTGGCAGCCCAGGGGGTCACAGGAGTATTTCCTCTGGATGCAATTACGAGATCAGGTTGCTCTGCTCAAGTCAACAAGTTGAGCCCAACAAGAAATCATATAACAAGGAAAAAGCAGACAGTTCTGCCAACATCTCTGTGTCAAGGAGCTTATGAAACGTGTGTAGAGTAGAAAGGTTGCTGTCTTTCAAACGTCCAGGAGACACACCTGTTCAGAATAACTTTCTCCATCCATAGGATGATCCCTTTTGTTATACAAGAAGAACAATATTTTACAAAAAGTCTCTGTAATGACTCCTCCTCAGGACTTGCATTGACAAGACAATTCTTCTCCCAGAAATGAATGTCCCCTAAGAAGAATGGAACTTCTGCCCTAAATTATGGACAAAAACTGCCCATTGTGCTGAAGACCGCTAAGTGACGCGTCACCAGGTCACCAGTCATTCATTTCAGGGGTGAACTCTCCTCACATGTGAATTTGATCAAGACTTAACTTTTAGATTTGCTGTATAAATTCTTTTTGTTAATGGTGAGGGAATGCATTTTGTCTCAGAGTGAAGAAAGGCCTTCTTCAGTCCATCCTGTTATACTGGGGGTGGAGAATTAGAGACCCTTTTGACTAAACGTCTATTAATTTGCTATGTATTAATTTTTAGACATTAGGAAATGAAAAATAAAATCACCAGTTTAAGACACCAATGATATTTTTTTCTGATTATAGAAAACCACTCAAGTATAAATGGGCATGGAAAATAAAGGAAAAAGTCAGATATATCTACATTTAAATAGATTTTAAAGGTCTAATAACTCATATTTCAAATCCCAAATGAAGTAATGAAAGAAATAATTTAAAATTCATGGCACAATTCAAAAGCGGCACGAAATCTTCATTTTGAGTAGGTACATGACAACCTATTACCGTTTGTAATAATAATGTTTTTTGCTATTTGCAAAAATAATATTATTCCAAATACCAAAACTTGCTGAGTATCAGTCAGTTCACTTGCTCAGTTGTGTCCAGCTCTTTGTCACTCCATGGACTGCAGCTCACCTGGCCTCCCTGTCCATCACCACCTCCTGGAGCTTGCTCAAGCTCACGTCCATCGAGTAGGTGATGCCATCCAACCGTATCATCCTCTGTCGTCCCCTTCTTCTGCCTTCAACCTGGCCCAGCATCAGGGTCTTTTTTAATGAGTCAGTTTTTCACATCAGGTGGCCAAAGTACTGGAGGGCGCTTTAGCTTCAGCATCAGTCCTTCCAATGAATATTTGGGACTGATTTCCTTTAGGATTGACCGGTTTGATCTCCTCACAGTCCAAGGGAATCTCGAGTCTTCTCCAACTTGCTGAGTTGCTGAGTATACAGAGTATCAATTTGTACTAGCTGAGTGTAAACTGATGTTGATTACAGATATAGTTCATGGAATAGGAAAATGGCCTAGAAATTAACATGGCGATTTTCCTAGCCTCTGTTCCACTTATGTTCTTTTTCTAAAAGAACAGTAACACTATATGTAGCCTCCTGCTTGTAGCTCAGAATGTGAGCTTTACCCCTCCTTCTATGTACAGTAATTTGCCTGCAATGCACTTCTGAGTCTGCATGTGAGGCAGCACTCAGTGATGAATAAGAATGATTTGCTTTCCTTAGAAGAACACTTCCCGCAGAGGCCCATGTGCTGCAGAAAGATAACGTTTTCTAGGGGCAGACTTTCAAAACACAAAGCCCCGAGCGAAGCTGCCTTGGAGTCCCCTTGAGATCTTGGGGAGAGAGATAACTCACAGGAGAGAGGGACACCCCGTTAGCCAGGCAAGATGCCAGCGTGGACAAGAGGGAGATGTAGCATCTCCCGTAGGTCCAGTCACAGAGTTCCTGGAACAGGAGGCTGCAGACAAGCATCGATACTGTGAATCCAGACCCAACAAGGTCATTGCTCCCGGGATAAATACTATTGTGCTGGCCTGTCTCTGTGGCTTGGAGGCATGCACTCCTGTGAAAGCTGTGAAACGTGAAAACAAGAACTTAAAGCATCGACCGTCTCTGCTGCACCTTCTGCTCTAAGGATGTCTGTCTGGACCAATGGAGAGCAGGAAGTCAAGCATGGACGTTGCATTTGGGGCTGCTGCTGCTGATTAGTGCCATGAAGACCCCTGCTCTCCACATCATGACTCACCACTGCCCTCTGATTAAACCCAGACGTGGATTTAGTTACCACGACAGACACGCGTCAGCTTTGTTGTGCTTCCTCCTGGTCTCACTTCCTGCTTCGGAAATGAATTCCCACAGTCCACAGTTGCTCTATCAGGGCCATCATAAATGCATAACTGACGAAAGAAAGGAGGGCTTGTACTTTTGGATATACATGGGCAGCTTGGGCATGGAGCTTGGAGCCCTTAAGAGCAGTCTTGTCAGCACTCAGACTGGACAACGGCATCCAGCCAAGAATGATGACAAAAGGGACCTCAGAAACATGTCAGAGTCTTCTTTGTTGGAAATTTCAGCCCTCCCTGGCAGGCCTGCAATGCTTTAACTGTCAAAATTTTCAGACACTTATTTGTATATACAGTTAGAGTCTACCAGGATCATTGTCAACAACGAGATCCCATTGTTCTGTGTGGTTCACAAGGCTGGAACCACATTTGCCTTGATCGGAACACACAGTGTGCTCAATGAGTCTAGATTACAGGATTAAACAAATTTATCTGCGACCAGGCTTCTCCAGTTTACTTTAAAAGTCTTTCTTTAAAAAGACTTCATTTTCAGGACTGCCCTGGTGGTCCAGTGGCTAAGACTCCATGCTCTCAATGTCGGGGGTCTGGGTTCGATCCTTGTTCAGGGAACTCGATTCCATATAACGCAACTCACAGTTCCCGCGCTGCCATAGAGAAAGACTTACTATTCTCTTTAAACACTGTGATTATCAATTAAACAATAAAAGATTATCAAATAAGGAAAAACATCTGCTTTCAAGATAGCTTCTCACATACAATCACAGCATTTCCGGTCAAAAGGCAGCCTAGACATCATCTATTGAATTTTCTGCTCACTATTAAAATCTCTTCTAGAGTAGATGACTCTTGACAACTGCTCTAATGTTTGGAAAAATTCTTTATTTTACAGGACTTAAATCTACTTCCTTATCAAGTCTTCTCACTGGTCTTAATTCTAGTGAAACAGCAGCAGCAGCAATGCACCAACAATAAATAAGGTCTTACATAACGTTCAGTTCCTCTGTGACAGATTAAAGAAGGCACTGGTGGGCTACTCCGGCAAGGTCCTTCTGCTCATTTGTGTGGGAGCGGGTGAGAACTCTCTCCCTGGAACTCAAGGGGACTCTTGCACCGGCACCGCAACCATATGCGCCAGCCCCACCGGTGCTTGGTGTCGAGACGAAACGCACAAATTCAGAGCGCTCATTAACTGCCCATCTCTAATGATAGAAGTTATTTGTTTAAGGTGACAGAGCTCACTATAGGATTCACAAATCACAACACTTTGAGAGATTTTTTAGGTAAAATATTAACATGTGTCTTGCTTTAATTGGGCTTCCCTGGTGGCTTAGATGGTAAATAATCGACCCGCCAACACAGTAGACGTGGGTCTGTTCCCCGATTTGGGAAGATCTCCTGGAGAAGGAAATGGCAAACCCAGTCCAGTATGCTTGCCTGGGAAATTCCATGGACAGGGGAGACTGGTGGGCGAAAGTCCATGGGTCACAAAAGGATCTGGCGTAACTTAGCAACAACAACAACGGTGTTTCAATAACTCAGCATCCTAATATTGTTTTTCTCTCTTGACAGAATGCTGACTCAAGAGCTTTTCAGTATCTCCAGTCTGCTACTGTCTTTCCTCTTTGTCTTCTGATTTTGAGCCAGATAACCGGAATTCAAATCCTGGCTTTGCCATTTGGTTGTGTAACCATAAGGAAGTCGCTTTCCCCCTCTGAAGTGGAAAAATGCCTAACTTACAGCATTTTAATGATAATTTTATTAAGTAAACACTGCACAGTGCTTGGGACCACTTGTATTACTAGATATTCATTCAACCCACTCATTCCTATTTTAGTGTAAGTGGGAATACCCCCATCCAAGACTATTTTTAATGAGTAGAAACGTATCCCTACATATCACTTCCATACATCTCTGTCCAATTTAATTCAACTCAGCCAAAGTCTGCTGAGCATCACCATGTGTCAGACACACTGATATAGTGATATTAACAAGAGTTCAATTACTCAGTAACTGAGTATTTATCTCTTGCTTCAGGCCCTGAGGTGGGTCGTCTTATACACTTTGATTCTCATAATAACTATGAGGAGACAGGGATGTTGTTCAAAATATTTAGCAAGTACTATGGTCCTGTCACTATACTATCCTGGGAGCTCAAGGAAGCCCATTCCACAGAAGAGGAAACTGAGGATGTGAGATATTAAATCAACTCACCTTGGATAGCAAGTGGCAATGCTTTCAGGGCTGTTCCCCAAGACCATGTGTGTGTTAACTCTGCAGTCGGGATAAGCCCTTCTCGCACTATGGTTTTCAGCCCTGATTTTTCTCTTAGTTTTGTACTTTATTCTATGGCATGTCATAGTACAAGTCAGGGCATCCTGAAAGCTCTGGGTTAAATGTTTCAAAAAACCAGCTTCTTGGTCACAATTTTCATTGCCTCCCTTTGTCACTGCCATTAAAGACTCAGGTATATGACATCTTCTTGTGCTTGTTATTGTTGGGTGGACTCCTGTAGTACCAGAAAGGAGCTTCAGGACTAGGCAATGGGGTCTCAAACCTCACCAGCAAGGCACTAATCTTTCTACCCAGGCCCTGCAGACTCCTCCAGAGTTTTCCTGGAGTTCTGTCCTGTCTTCCTTTGTTCAGATTGCCTGTGTCTGAATGTTTTTTCCCAGGTCAGAAGTGGGCTCTATACAGTACAGGAGAAAGGTCCAGGAAATGACCTAATTTTCACCACTTATGTCTGAGAACACAGTCACACAGGGCAGTCCATCACAGATCTCGGTGCGCCCAAACTATATTCATGGTCCATAAATCACCCTCACATTGTCTCAAACTCACATCCCCATCCCAAGTATTAGCCTGGCATTGTTCACTGCAAATGAAAATGGCTTATTTATAGGGAGGAAAGCTAGAGTGGAAAGATGGATTTTAAGGGGGTGGAAATAACATTAAAATATAAGCTGGGAATGATTTGACTTATATGATAAATGTTCAGGCAGGCTTGGACATTGAGAATCATATGTTCACTTGTGTGGAAGAAATAAAGAACAAAAAGTAATATTATTACCCAGCCACCCCAGATATAATCCATATAGAAGCAGATGTATGTCAGAATACAGTGAGAGCTCTCAGATTCCCACCAATGACGGCAAACTCTAGCGTCTACTACCTTATTGACGTTAGTGAGGCCAGCAAGTCGTAGTCCAATAAGAAGAGGAACGTTCTGCTCTCTGATCAGATGATGCCAATTTGTACAGTCTGTCCTCCTTGGAATGCCACACGATCCTCAGAGCAGTTACATATTTGAGGGGCCATCAGAAGAATCAAAACATATTCAAGAGATAAAATATGGTGAGTGTATCATAAAACATTTTTAAAACTCAGAGAACAAGAGTGTGTAGGAAAGAGGGATGGAGCAAAGCACAAATCGCTATTTGAATCTCACTGCCAAGTTGGTCTTACTTGTGTTTTTTTTCTGTATAGTTCCTGAGGGGTAGCTGCCTCTTAGAAAGCTGCGGACCGTTTCTTAATTCAGCTCTTCTGATCACCACCTAAAGAAACTCAGTGGAGACAAAAGGGGAGTGGCAGCTTGAGCAATTAGACACTGGAGCAAGAAGGAAAGCTTACAGGACCACAGGATTAGCATGATCCAGTGGCTCTTGCTTACAGTATATTGTGACAAACTAAAATCTATTTCAGCTGTTATATGGCGATGGCTATTATTTATGAAACATAAAAAGATACTGAGATACAAAAGGGCTTGAAAAGACCAGGGTAAGATCAGATAAAAAAATGAGAAAGAAACAGGCGTCCTGGGGTGGTAACTACTCTGCCATGTACTGCCAGGGAGGTTGTATATTTTTAGAATATACTGAAAGGAATGGTGCTTTTACTTAGGTTTTTATGGTTTACCACGAGATGCAATTTTCTGGCCTTATATGCAGTTGTAACAAAAGTCAGAGACGTTTTATGATAGCTGCCACAGTCCATAAATGATGGGATACACTAAAATATTTATAGAACTGTAAAATCTTGATTTCTCTCTGGTTTAGCAGATGGGGCCCTAAAACCAGTTCCCAGACTGTCACATTTCTTCACCCTTCGATGACAAAGAAGCCTGTTATCAGTTTTCTTCTCTGGAGAACAAGTTCACTAGTGTGAACAAGGTCAGACTTGCAGTCAATTATGTATATCTGAGCAATGCCTATTAATAAAACCCCGAACAGAAATTATAACGACTCCATACGTACTTAGTGTGAAGCCCTAGCATGGAATAGATAAGATACCCTCTGAAATACTTCTTACCCATTTCCTTGTTTTCATATCTAAGGAGATTCACCTCCAAAGCTGCGTCACCCACAGAGACAAGCATCACACCGTTGTAAAGACTAGTCTGCTTAGGCGGCTGAGGGAATTTCTGCCATTGTGTGCGTGTGTGTGTGCTGAGTGTGTTTCTTTTTGAAACTGCCTGTTATAGGATGAAATGATCAGTCTGAGTGAGGTCACCAAACTCACACTCTTTATAATTAAACGGAACTCCTGCAAGTTGGATAGTGTTGAGGGTAAGAAATCCACATTGATGGACTGCTGATGGTATTTTTCTGATTTTAGGAAATCAATAAATCAAAGAAATATAAATACTTATATAAATGGGCTTAAAATAAGCATTATTGGAAAGGTTACCCGAATCAAATTTTAGGCAAATAGATTAGATAGATAGGTAGATACACAGATGATAGGCTAAAAGCACACTTGCATAAGTGCCATTCGTAGTGAGAGTTTGCAGAGTTTCTATTTTCTCTTGAGGAATGTCACTGAAATTGAATAGATAATATCTCTAATTAGGGTTTCACAGTAATGGTGATTTTTTTGTTTATAGAAAATAATAGTAAATCCCTGCTAATTTCTCCATTCTCCATAAAATATATCTCAAAAAGAAAAACATTTGAAATAAAAATCTTCATAGATGTCTTCACAGATGAAAACAATGAAAAAATTCATCTTACCCAGTGATGTTCAGAATTTACAAGGATCATGAAGCTTTCAGACTTATTGAACCTAACTCTCAGGGAGGCCAGAGATGGAGAAAGTGGTCCTACAGCACAATCTCAGGACAATGGAAATGGTCACCTAAGTTTGTGAGCTAAGGACCCCACTCTTCTCTGAGGCTTAATGAGGCTGCAGCCTAAACCAATAATTAGGCATATATGAGCTGAACATTTTATTTTTAATCTACAATCCCAGAATCTTTCTTAATGCAGTATTTCATAAGGGCTTTAATTTATATAACAATTTGACTTGGTGGTGTTTTTTAATCATGGTTGAAAATAATTATATGCCCAGATCTACCTTTATACACCAAGATGTTAGACATTACTCTAGAGACGTTTTGAAAGAACTTACTAGCAGGAAGGGGAAGATGAAATAATGAAAAAAATAAAAGCACAGTTACCTACCATCTAAAATCAACAACATAAAAAGAACAGTGGTAATAAAAAGATGACCACCACTTATACTGCAGAAAAAACATTTTGAGAAAGCGTGGGTTAACTCCTGAGAGGAAATGCTTATTTCCCTTTAGCCAATGGAATTCCACTTTAATTTGAATTTGGAAAATATAAATACCTGCCAAACAAGGAAAACTTCATGCAGTGAAGCAAAAATAATTGAATAAATGAAAACTTCCAAAAGTATTTATTCAGTGTTAGTCTACTGGGGTCAGATTAAAATTTTCATTAGCAGAGGGATGAGCTGAAAGGGTTTGAAACTTTTTGTGTTTCAGTGTGTAGGGTGCTGTTAACAAATCATAGAAAAGAAAGGAATTATCCTAAATGATAGTTGCATTGCTTGAAGGGTACAGATGTTGATCTACTGTCTCTAGAAGAGGTCAACTTGGAAAAGCTGTTTATAGTTGATTCTAGAATGAATTTGCAAAATCATGTTCCTAAATGGAAATTAAAACTGTAAATTTGATAGCTGGGAGCATTAAGCCTTCACGTGTCTGTGTTTGTGTCAAAGTGTGAAAGTCTCAGTCATGTCTGACTCTTTGCAACCACATGGACTGCAGTCCACCTGGTTTCTCTGTCCATGGAATTCTCCAGGCAAGAAAACTAGATTGGGTAGCCATTCTCTTCTCCAGGGCATCTTCACAATCCAGGGATTGAATCCAGGTCTCCTGCACTGCACATGGGATCTTTACCATCTGAGCCACAAGGGAAGCCTATTTGTGTCTATTAACTTCAAAGAAACACTATTGGGGAAATTAAGTGAAAAGTTCATATTGTTGCTTTAACTTTGTTTTCAGATTCCTTTGATAACTCAAACTTATAGTCCATTGCTCAACGTCTTCTTTTTGGGGACTGTAGACACACCACAGCGAAGGATTATAGGCTGAATTACAGCCCCAGTTACATCACTGATTAGTCATGAAGCCTCAGGAAGTGCAGTTAACGTATCAGTTTCCCTGACTTCACCTGCACAATGGAAGAAAGATAACTACCTGTTGATGGCTGAACCCATGGGGCTGATTAACCTGGTGTGCATCAAGAGTAAATGGGCTAGCACAGAAATGTCAACAAATGCTGTATCTAGAGTAGATCTGAAGGGAAGCACAATGCCTTTCTATGTGGGTGTTACACCTGCTGTATTTTTCAGATACAAAATATAACTGGAGATAAACTTGATTCGAAACACTCACCCATAAGAAAAGGCAAGCAGATCACAGCCTAAGGTACTGAAGTTGAAGAATAACAATTCATCTTTTATAAGACATCATCCTCTTAGCTATCTAATGTCTTTAATAAAAAAGTGTTCTTTGGATAAAGATATGGTGTATATACAATGGAATATTACTCAGCCATAAAAAGAATGAAATAATGCCATTTGCAGTTATTTGGGTGGGCCTTGAGTTGGAGAAGACTCTTGAGAGTCCCTTGGACTGCAAGGAGATCCAACTAGTCCATCCTAAAGGAGATCAGTCCTGGGTGTTCTTTGGAAGGACTAATGCTAAAGCTGAAACTCCAGTACTTTGGGCACCTCATGCGAAGAGTTGACTCATTGGAAAAGACTCTGATGCTGGGAGGGATTGGGGGCAGGAGGAGAAGGGGATGACAGAGGATGAGATGGGTGGATGGCATCACCAACTCGATGGATGTGAGTGTGAGTGAACTCCGGGTGTTTGTGATGGACAGGGAGGCCTGACGTGCTGTGATTTATGGGGTCACAAAGAGTCAGACACGACTGAGCGACTGAACTGAACTGAACTGAACTGAGATTATCACGAGAAGTGAAGTAAGTCAGACAGTGAAGGACTAATATCATATATGTGCGGTCTAAAATACAACACAAGTGAATTTATCTGTGAAACAGACTCACAGACATAGAGAACAGACTTGTGAGTGTCAAGGTGGGGATTAATGGTAGGGATGGGCTGGGAATTTGAGGTTAGCAGATGCAAACTGTTAAATAGAATGGATAAACAACAAGGTCCTATTGTATATCATAGGAACTGTAGTCAACATCCTATAACAAGCCATAATAGAAAAGGATATAAAAAGAATATATGTATATATCTTATACACATATAATCTATATAATTGAATCACTTTGCTGTACACCTGAAAATAACCAACATTGTAAATCAATTCTACTTTAATTAAAAAAAGAAAATCCTTCATAAAAGTGAAATCTGCCATGACTTACTTTTCCACCAGGGGAACAGAGTCCCCCGACAAATCACAGAAAGATGTTGTACTTTCTCATTAAAACTATTCTACACTTCTGTTCCTTTTTGCTCTGTGGAACCCAAAAGACTATTTAATTTTCTGATTTATAAATTTCAGATCTTATGTGATAGTTTGTTTCTTTCTCTTAGAAAGAAAAGTTCTTAATGTCTTTGCTTGGTCTCCAGCCTAGGTAGGAGTACTGTGGTAAGCAGAATCCTGAGGAAACCCCAGATTCCCACCAAAGCCCCAGATTCCCACCTGCTGGTGGACTTGCCCCCATGAATCCCCTCCCCTTCAGCAATTATGATTATTAGGTTACCTTCTATGAGCAAGGGAGAAGTAAATGGCAATCCACTCCAGTATTCTTGCCTGGAGAATCCCATGGACGGAGAAGTCTAGTAGGTAACAGTCCATGGGGTTGCAAAGAGTCGGACAGGACTGAGCGACTTCACCTTCACCTTCTATGAGCAAGGTGGAAGGTAAAGCATCTGCCTGCAATGTGAGAGACCTGGGTTCGAGATCTGGGTTTGATCCCTGAGTTGGGAAGCTCCCTGGAGAAGGAAATAGCAACCCACTCCAGTACTCTTGCCTGGAAAATCCCACGGACGGAGAAGCCTGGTAGGCTACAGTCCATGGGGTCACAAAGAATCGGACACGACTAAACGACTTCACTTTCACTTTCAATGAGCAAGATGGTGGGATAGTCTCTCTCATGGCATCATGTCATATAAGACTCAGTGGGGAGGACAAAGAACTCCTCCTACTGGTCTTGAACTGAGGGCCACGGGGTGGCAGCCAGGATACAGGGCGGTAATAAGTGTTAGTCGCTCAGTTGTGCCCGACTCTGGGACCCCATGGACTGCAGCCCAACAGGCTCCTCTGTCCAAGAAATTTTCCAGGCAAGGATACTGGAGTGGGTTGCCATTTCCTTTTCTCCAGGGGATCTTCCCAACCCAGGGATCGAAACTGGGTCTCCTTTACTGTGGGCAGATTCTTTACCAACTGAACTACAAGGGAAGCTACAAGGGGACGATAATGGTAGGAACTAAAAACAGCCTCCAGGCCAAGGCCTGACAAGAAAGTTGGCTTTAGTCTAACAACTGCAAATCTCAAATCTTCCAGCAATCTGAGTGGGCTCAAAAGAGGACACCGAACCTCAGATGAGAGGGTGAGGTAGCCCTGCTGCACCAATTTCAACCCAAATAGACCCTGGTCTGAAGGCCATTTAACCCAGGCCCAGATTCCAGACCTCGGGAAGCTGTGAGGTGCTAAAGACGTGTGTTCGAAGCCCCTCAGCGTGCAGCAGTTTATTCTATAGCAACGAGGATGCTAATGTCAGTGCGAAGCACCGGTTGATGGAGGTTATCTTTCTTTTACCAGGTACACTGACACCACCATGGATAGAGGGGGGCGAGGAGGTGAAGAAGTGATACTTTGGAACTCCCAAAACAGAAGGAATCTGCTACTAAGCATAAAGGGCAGAGCCGAGAAAGAAAAGAAAGCACAACTTCATCTATTAAAACTGCATTTGAAGAAAAAACTGTACGAGCTCAGAAAGATAATGGCCTCTGAAGTATGCTAAAGAACTGCCATGATGGTGCTATCAGTTCGCTCAGTCGTGACCAACTCTTTGTGACCCCATGGACTGCAGCACACCAGGCCTCCCTGTCTATCACCATCTCCCAGAGTTTGCTCAAACTCATGTCCATCAAGTCAGTGATGCCATCCAACCATCTCATCCTCTGTTGTCCCCTTCTCCTCTCACCTTCAATCTTTCCCAGCATCAGGGTCTTTTCCAATGAGTCAGTTCTTCACATCAGGAGGCCAAAGTACTGGACTTTCAGCTTCAGCATCAGTCCTACCAATGAACATCCAGGACTAATTTCCTTTAGGATGGACTGGCTGGATCTCCTTGCAGTCCAAGGGATTCTCAAGAGTCTTCTCCAACACCACAGTTCAAAAGGATCAATTCTTCAGTGCTCAGCTTTCTTTATAGTCCAACTCTCACATCCATACATGACTACTGGAAAAACCATAGCTTTGACTAGATGGACTCTTGTTGGCAAATTAATGTCTCTGCATTTTAATATGCTGTCTAGATTGATCATGATTTTTCTTCCAAGGAGCAAGAGTCTTTTAATTTCATGGCTGCAGTCACCATCTGCAGTGACTTTGGAGCCCCTCAAAATAAAGTCTGCCACTGTTTCCCCATCTATTTGCCATAAGTGATGGAATCAGATGGCACGGTCTTTAGTTTTCTAAATGTTGAGTTTTAAGCCAACTTTTTCACTCTCCTCTTTCACTTTCATCAGGAGGCTCTTTGGTTGCTCTTCACTTTCTGCCATAAGGGTGCTATGCTGCTGCTAAGTCGCTTCAGTCGAGTCCGACTCTGTGCGACACCATAGACCGCAGCCCACCAGGCTCCTCCATCCCTGGGATTCTCCAGGCAAGAGCACTGGAGTGGGTTGCCATTTCCTTCTCCAATGCGTGAAAGTGAAAAGTGAAAGTGAAAAGTGAAAGTGAAGTCGCTCAGTTGTGTCCGACTCTTAGCAACCCCATGGACTGCAGCCTACCAGGGTCTTCTGTCCATGGGATTTTCCAGGCAAGAGTACTGGAGTGGGTGATGTCCTAATATTCGGAAATAGTTCTATATATATGTATGAATAAAAGCTAAATAGTTTTATTATACTCCAATAAATTATATAATACAATGTGTATGTGTATATAACATGTAATATATAAATAATAGTTTTTATTACATGTATTGTGTGTGTGTGTGTGTGTGTGTGTGTGTGTGTATGCACGCTGTGTACTTACTCATATCTGACTCTTTGCAACCCCATGGACTGTAGTCCACCAAGCTCCTCTGTCCATGGGATTTTTCGGGCAAGAATACTAGAGTGAGTTGCCATTTCCTACTCTAGGGGATCTTCCTGACCCAGGGACCAAACTCGCATCTCCTGCATGTCCCGCATTAGCAGGCAGATTCTTTACCACTGAGCCACCTGGGAAGCCCCATTATATATACATATATGCATATATACTTGCATGGAATATATAATTATATATGTAGTTATATATACTTAAAAATTGTGGAGTTCAAACCTGTGAAAACCACTCAGTGGTAAAGAACCCGCCTGTGATGGCGGAGATGCAGGAGATGTGGGTTTGATCCCTGGGTGGGGAAGACCCCCTGGAGGAGGACACAGCAACCCACTCCAGTATTCTTGCCTGGAGAATCCCAGGGACAGAGGAGCCTGGCGGGCCACAGTCCATAACATCGCAGAGTTGGACACGGCTGAAGCCACTGAGCACACACAGAATCTGCCACTTTCCCTGCCGTTTGTGCACTCTCTGAGACTACGAGCATGTGTAATGCAGCCAAAATTCACTTTTACTTGTTGCTTTTATTTTTAGCCGTTATATCACCAGCTTTCTTTTCCCAGTTACTATCTAGTTCTCAAAATTAGTATTGTGAAACTCTGTTAGAGCTTGTATAGTTATTGAATATGATGTCATAATTATTTCCCTCTGTTTTTGAGTATCTAGACAGTTTCAAGATTTCCATTATTGAAAATGATACTGCAGTGAATGCCTTTTTCATGGACTATTTTAATGTCTCTGAATTTTTCCTCATGATAAACTGTGGAAAGTGGAGCTATTATAATATTTGCCACATACCACAGAAGCTATCCTAAGGCAAATACTCTAAGAAAACACTTCAGCAGATATTTCTAGAGCCATGATCAGAAATGCTGCTACTGCTGCTGCTAAGTCGCTTCAGTCGTGTTTGACTCTGTGCGACCCCATTGACGGCAGCCCACCAGGCTCCCCCATCCCCAGGATTCTCTAGGCAAGAACACTGGAGTGGGTTGCCATTTCCTTCTCCAGTGCATGAAAGTGAAAAGTCAAAGTGAAGCTGCTCAGTCATGTCTGACTCTTAGCGACCCCATGGACTGCAGCCTACCAGGCTCTGCCGTCCATGGGATTTTCCAGGCAAGAGTACTGGAGTGGGGTGCCACTGAGTAAACATCTATTCTCCAGAAAGTTTAACTGATTGCTCATTCAGGAAGTATGCCACTTCATCTAGTTATACATAATCTAATTAAGCAGAAGTAAATGTTAATGGACAATGCTACTGTATGCTTGTATCTGTGCAGGGAAGCAACAGAAATGCTGTGTTAACTAACTCTAACAAATGCTTCTGAAGTATAACAATGGAATTGCATTTAAGAATGCATAATAATAGTAATAATCATAAAGGTGATGAAAACATGTTTATATATACATGGATAGATTTATATATGTGCATATATATAGTAGATAGATAGATAAAATCCATGAGTATTACTAAAAATTCCAGAGGATATACTTAGGAGAAGATTTTTAAAAAGTGAATTCACCTAACCTGCTAAAGATGATACATTTAAGTAAGACATTTGAGTTTGGGGGTAAATTAGTCACAGGTCTAATGGTTCCTTCAGGTCTATAGTTCCTTCAAAGAACTGTAAAGCCCACAAACTATTTTTACTACTTTGTTGAGCTGATGACTGAATTTTAGGAAATAAATAAGTAAATATATATATAATACAATTTATATAAATAAATTAATATATTTCTTATATATAAATAAACATATACAATTTTTAGGAGGGGAGTATAAAAAAGTAGATTTCTGGGCATAGTTGTAAACATTGCATCCTGTGTATAAGACTGACTGTCAGATTGCTTTTTCATCCGTAAAATAATTTTATTCATTGGCCTATAAAACTGATACCCCTCTTTTTCTCTCCTCTGGAAAAGAAATCAATTAGAATTTCCACTAGCTTTTAGGAAACTGAATAAACTTCACGTTTGCATCTATCATTCCAATGTTGCTTGTCAAATGACAAGCCTAAACTTATAATGTCTAGGATATGCAGGATTTTGTAGTTCCCTTGTTACCTAGTTGGTGGAATTAGCGTTCATATTGGTGCTTTCTGGAATGACCACATCTGTCACTGTGCTTTCGACAGAACCGTCCTAACGTGGAAGGTGGGCCAGTGTTTCACGCTCCTGAATTATTTACCTGTTCCTCATTAGGACTGAGTTGAACACAAAGCACAGTCCTGGAGACAAACAGAAGGGAAAGGAGAAAAGGAAGAGGAGGAAGAATTAGGGAAGGAAGGAGGGTGTAAGGAAGAGAAGCAAAAGGAACGAGAAACATTTAGATTTGCACAAGCCCCAAAATTATGGAGAAATTGTTCACTTTTAGAGATGTGTTTCTTTCCATCTGAGCCTCACACCATCATTTCTCAAGACAATGAGCTTTTCTCATCATTATCCCTTGCCCCACTCCCACAAACAGAACAGAAGAAGTGAGCACACCACTGCTGGTATCTGATATCTGCTCTGCTGCCATACATCCCATGCTTTTATTTAGGCCACAATGGGACGTGAAGATGTTAGACATCATACTAACCTGGGGTGGGGAATTCATTCTCTACCCCTTTTCACTCCAGTCTACTTGCAGGGATTGATGGAAATTTCTACCCAGAAGGTGGTGATAGACAACGCTGATTGCTTATGATTTGAATTATATGTGCATGGTTCCGTAAAAGCCAACCCGTCCACCCCATTAAAACCATTCCTCATGCTCAAACTTTCTCAGGGAACTGCGCATAGCTGGTAAATCAACTTGATTATTATTCTATTCCAGAGGACATGCAATGATTTACATTTATATGCCAGCAATTTCTTTTTCATTGCCCCAGCAAGAGCTGGGAAATGATTTATAAGGATGCGAAAGTTCTGGCACAAATGTTATACAGCTTCAGCATGTTTGCATTGCACAGTGTGACGGACCCATTCTCAGTGGAGCCCATGATAAGAGAGGTCAGTGCCAACAGATTTCGGGATTGTTTCAGTATCGTGAAAGCACCGACCTCTGTGGTAATGAATGTGTTTGGGGTATATCTTTTAAGCAGGTCAATACTGAATGCCATCCTTAGGGGCAGGGGACAGTTTAGCTTCTTGTAATTAGTTGACTTGCCTCTGTTGGATCCCTAATGGACTCCTGTACCATAAAAACATTCCTTTCTGGAACAGTTGGCAGCTTCATTGTATTTGCTCTATTTTCTCAAACTTCCCCTCCACATGTTATTCTATCTCTGGGAAGAAAGTACAAGAATGCAAACCTGCAAAGCTGAAGTGATATAGAAGAGAACAAGTATATTGCGCTCTATGCCATTCATTTATACATTTCATAATCAGAATTGAATGAAAGATGCATCTCAAGCTTTGTGGGACTTACACAGTAGTTATGGTTATGAAAAAAAATTAAGTTTGAATAATACTCAGCTTTGGGTATTATGCTTTTCTCAGAAAATAATCTCTGGAGATCCTACTGCTCAACTCTCAACATGAATATGATCACCACATTCACATCACTTTCCAAGATGATATGATTGGTAATATTTCTTATTAACTGAACAAGCTGCCAATCACAGATAGGCGTAGTTTTATGCCCCTTTGGGTTATAGCACTTTCAACTTCCTGTGGACAATACAGTCAAAACTATAAAAAGTCTCTGTACCAAAAAACAGGACAATCAGGTTGGAAATATGTTTCATTTAACAAAGTGAAATTTCACATCATTGTAGGATTGTAGCTGTGTGTGTGTGTGTGTGTGTGTGTGTGTGTGTGTGTGTGCTTAGTCACTCAGTTATGTGTGACACTCTGGATTGTATCCTGCCAGGCTCCTCTGTCCACGGGATTCTCCAGGCAAGAATACTGGAGTGGGTTGCCATTTCCTTCTCCAGGCGATCTTCCAGACCCAGGAATCGAACAGTCTCCTGTATTACAGGCAGATTCTTTATGGACTGGGCTAAAAGGGAAGCTCATATTTCTTTGCAGCTTTGGGAAAATACCAAAAAATTCTTAATGAAGACTTTTAAGACTCTGCAAAACAGTTCTCAAACTTTAGTCTACCTAAGAATCACCTAGGTTGCTTATCAAAAAGCAAACGTTCACAGACATCACCATAGAGAATCTGATTCATAGATACGATAAAAAGTCCAGAATCCATATTTCAAAAAATGCCCTGGGTAATTCTGATGAGGCGGCTGTAGATTAACATTCAAGAAAAACAGCCATAGGTCTTCTAAAGCAGAGATTTTTTTTTTCTTTTCAGTTATAAAATACATGTTGACCCTCACCTAGGAATTGTAGTCAATTTTTTCCTGAAATTACCGGTTTAATTTACTTCTCAAACAGAAGCAGGCAAAAATAATATGCTGTTCTGGATAACTGCCATATCTTCATTAGGTCTTAGCAATTGCAATATTCCTTCCCATAATAGTTTTTGGAATATTTTGTGTCTTTTTTTTTAGTGAACATTCATATTTTCCTGGGCTTTTGATATATGCTTTATATTTTAATACATAAATATTTTTAGAGTTTGAGTGAACATTAAAAAAATCAGTAACAATATGCATCTGAGTTTAGTCTTACCTTATGATCCATGAGTGGCTGTCAAGGTCATAATATGCGCACAGCTATCTGTTGGGCTTTTTATATATTCATTCATTCATTCATTTATTCTTTGTAGATTCATGATTCCCAAAGCGGCCTATGTCCCAAGAAATGTTAAAATTTAATACCAGAAAATGGGAAGAAGAATCATAGAAATGCAAAGCCTCATTTACCAACAAGTTGTTAGAGAAATGAGTTGTCATCTTTGCACTGGTTCTGTGCCCCTTTAAAGGGGATTAATAGGGCCTCATAGGAAAGCATTATTTCTTTATTCTCTCCCCAGCCTGGAAAGATGGGGCGCTACAAAGTGGTTGCTTAGTAACTAGCCCAGTATGACCACTTTCCCTCTTCCCATATGCAGACATAGTTAATTGCCAGATTTTAAATTATTGCAGTAATTTTCTAACTCAGTGACATTATTGGTATAAGAAATACAGAATTTCTAAAGTTAAATTTTCTGGTCTAGTGCAACATACAGCAATAAAACTGTATTCTGGGTATATGTAAACTACTCATTAGAAAAAAATTAAAAGTGTTGACTTGGCCAAGGTCACTTAGATAGAAAAGAGTTGAACCCAGGAGGCTTAAAATCAGATTTATCTTTTGTCAAAACCCATGGCATATTATTCTATCCTAACTTGATCATATCTGAATTTTCTGTGACAATCTCCACCATTAGTTTATTTCCTAATAACTAAAAATGAAAATGACATGGACACTCTCCTCTGAATTTCCCATTGCTTCAAATTAACTAAGTGATGGTTAGAACTAAATTTGAAATAAATTTTCCTTTATTACTGACTTAAGGAAGTGTAGGCAAGACAAGCGTTTCTCAAATGATCTGTTCTTAGAAGACTAAGAATAAACAAGCAACCCAGCAGCTGAGTCGCTGATTCTAAACATATTCTGCATCTGTGTCAGGTTTTAATCTACATACGGGAAATCTATAACATAATCCATATGGCATCTATAATCCTATCAGACAAGGTGGTCTACAGTCTATGTGTTACCAAAATCATTTTATTGCTTTTTATCTTTGTCCAGTTGTTTTCTAACATAGTTTCTGCATTTAAGGATTTTTCACGTATGCAAATTTCTTGATAAAGGGATTTATTCTACTTTCCAGGTCTGTTTATTTTATTTTTCAAATAAGGTATTTCCCCACCCTCCATCCCTATNNAGCTTTCTATAGCTTCTACAAAATTATGAATATCTTCTCCACACTTCTTTGCCTTAAAGTTTTCTCAAGAATATTTTCTTATACTTACACTTTCAGTTTAAAAGTCTTTTGGTCTGGTCATTCTTTTCCTTGTTCTCGCTAGTTATTCTTTAGCCTTGCCAAAAATCAATCATTCTGGCATAATCCCAAAAAACAAATCCTGTTCTTTGATTACATCTTCATAGTCAGTGGTTCATTTCCACATCTTTTTCCCTTTTCTTTCCCGGTTCACAATATCCCATTTGAAGTTGCTTGGAGAAGGCAGTGGCACCCCACTCCAGTACTCTTGCCTGGAAAATCCCATGGACGGTGGAGCCTGGAAGGCTGCAGTCCATGGGATTGCTGAGGGTCGGACATGACTGAGTGACTCCCCTTTCACTTTTCACTTTCACGCATTGGAGAAGGAAATGGCAACCCACTCCAGTATTCTTGCCTGGAGAATCCCAGGGGTGGAGGAGCCTGGTGGGCTGCGGTCTATGGGGTCACACAGAATCGGACACGACTGAAGCAACTTAGCAGCAGGAGCAAACATATTTGGGTTTTCAAACCCGGACTTCAAAGTGGTTAGAAATAACACAGGAGATTCCTCTAAAACTCACCAAATGTAAGAAGTGTTTTATTATGTTGAAGACAACTCCCTGTTGGGACTGCGCCAGTGACTCAGTTTACTTCTGGATTAGCCATGTCGTTCCACATAGACTCAGTTCATACTTCTTAACAGGGAGTCTCCAAACACCATGGATAACTGCTCACCTGGTAATATCAGGGCTTCCCTGATGGCTCAGCTGGTAGAGAATCTGCCTGCAATGTGGGAGACCTGGGTTCAATCCCTGGCTTTGGAAGACCCCTGGAGAAAGGAATGGCTACCCACTCTAGTATTCTGGCCTGGAAAAATCCATGGACAGAGGAGCCTGATAGGCTATGGTCCATCCCATGGTGTCCCAAAGAGTCGGGCATGACTGAGTGACTTTCATTCATTCATTGGTAACATCAAGTCCTAGGGTCATTGCTTATGTCATTATATATTAATGAACTGTTTCAAAAGATACTCACATCTGCTAAAAGGTCCAAGTCAAGTTTTTCTTTCCAGCCCCCTTTCATCTTTACTGAGTCACATTCTTCATAATCATCAT
Organism: Redunca redunca; assembly: GCA_006410935.1. NCBI lineage: Eukaryota > Metazoa > Chordata > Mammalia > Artiodactyla > Bovidae > Redunca > Redunca redunca. The sequence goes on along the minus strand of SJYQ01000402.1, from coordinate 984,915 downwards.
CAACCTATCTCTTTAAAAGTAAAAAGAATCACCATCTTGGGGGCCTCCCTGGTGGTCCAGTGGTTAAGAATCCACCTTGTGATCCTTCTGAAGTTTTCAAACTAAATCCTTCTGGGGAGCAAGAGAATGACTGTGATATGAATGAATGTCAAAAGCCAATGGTCTATGTGTGAAGACACCAACTGCAATCTAGAGGGGCCACGTTTGGTATGGTAGCTGAAAGGAAGACTATGGAGGCAAAAGGAACAGAGCTCTCTGTTCTTGCTCTTCTCCAAGCATCATCTTCAAGCTGGTTTTAGAAAAGGCAGAGGAACCAGGAATCAAATTGCCAACATCCACTGGATCATCGAAAAAGCAAGAGAGTTCCAGAAAAACATCTATTTCTGCTTTATTGACTATGCCAAAGCCTTTGACTGTGTGGATCACAATAAACTGTGGAAAATTCTGAAAGAGGTGGGAATACCAGACCACCTGACCTGCCTCTTGAGAAACCTATATGCAGGTCTGGAAGCAACAGTTAGAACTGGACATGGAACAACAGACTGGTTCCAAATAGGGAAAGGAGTACGTCAGGGCTGTATATTGTCACCCTGCTTATTTAACTTGTATGCGGAGTACATCATGAGGAACGCTGGACTGGAAGAAGCACAAGCTGGAATCAAGATTGCTGGGAGAAATATCAATACCCTCAGATATGCAGATGACACCACCCTTATGGCAGAAAGTGAAGAAGAACTAAAAAGCCTCTTGATGAAAGTGAAAGGGGAGAGTGACAAAGTTGGCTTAAAGCTCAACATTCAGAAAACAAAGATCATGGCATCTGGTCCCATCCCTTCATGGGAAATAGATGGAGAAACAGTGGAAACAGTGTCAGACTTTATTTTTTGGGGCTCCAAAATCACTGCAGATGGTGACTGCAGCCATGAAATTAAAAGATGCTTACTCCTTGGAAGGGAAGTTATGACCAACTTAGATAGCATGTTCAAAAGCAGAGACATTACTTTGCCGACTAAATTCTGTCTAGTCAAGGCTATGGTTTTTCCAGTAGTCATGTATGGATGTGCAAGTTGGACTGTGAAGAAGGCTGAGCACGGAAAAAAGAATGCTTTTGAACTGTGGTGTTGGAGAAGACTCTTGAGAGTCCCTTGGACTGCGAGGAGTTCCAACCAATCTATTCTGAAGGAGATCAGCCCTGGGATTTCTTTGGAAGGAATGATGCTAAAGCTGAAACTCCAGTACTTTGGCCACCTCATGCGAAGAGTTGACTCATTGGAAAAGACTCTGATGCTGGGAGGGATTGGGGGCAGGAGGAGAAGGGGACGACCGAGGATGAGTCAGCATCACCGACTCAATGGACCTGAGTCTGAGTGAACTCCGGGAGATGGTGATGGACAGGGAGGCCTGGCATGCTGCGATTCATGGGGTCGCAAAGAGTCGACACGACTGAGCGACTGAACTGAACTGAACTCAACTATCGGATTTTCCAGGGGAGAAACATTAGAAAGAGTGAAAATGGGGAAAATGAGAGTACGGACAGGTTAAATGTGATCATATAGAAAGAACCCTTTTTTGTGATGTTTTATCAAAAAGTCTCTTCAACCTTTCTAGTCATTTGGAGGTGGTGGTGTTTTTCAGTAGCTCAGTTGCGTCTGACTCTTTGTGACGCCATGAACTGCAGCACGCCAGGCTTCCCTGCTCTCCACTGTCTCCCTGAGTCTGCTCAAATTCATGTCCATTGAGTCCGTGACACTCTCTAACCATCTCATCCTCTGCCACTACCTTCTCCTTTTGCCTTCAATTTTTCCCAACATCAGAGTCTTTTCTAATGAGTCGGCATTTCACATTAAGTGTCTAAAGTATTGGAGCTTCAGTTTCAATATCAGTCCTTCCAGTGAATATTCAGGGTTGATTTCCGTTAGAGTTGACTGGTTTGATCTCTGTGATCCAAGGACTCTCAAGTCTCTTCTCCAGCACCACAGTTTGAAAGCAACAATTCTTCGGCGTTCAGCCTTCTTTATGGTCTGACTCTCATATCCATACATGACTACTGGAAAAACCATTGCTTTGACTAGATGGGCCTTTGTCGGCAGTGATGTCTCTGCTTTTTAATACACTGTCTAGGTTCTGTGTAGATGGCTATGTATTTGTCAACTTCTCATGCAAATGAAGTGATATACTGATTAATAATTCAAAGACAGTGATCCTATGCTTTTTTTTTTTTAAGTAGGATCAATTTCTATCAGTATGAAAGAGAACTAACTTTTCTTTCAACCAGTCAACCCTAAAGGAAATCAACCCTGAATATTCACTGGAAGGACTGATATTGAAACTGAGAAAACTGTATTAAATGCATACCATGGGATAAAACAGCAACACATTTTCATGGGTCCCTACTTCGTACCAGCTAAGTTCCAGGCTCTGATCACCACACAATCATCCTGGCCTTTGTTCGCAGTCCACTCGTAAGCCAGCTCTTAACCTATTCCAGCTTTTCCTGTCTTCAGACCCTGCAACACTGTCATTCTGTGCGTGGTTAGATCTCATCCTCAGACCTGATGCTACAGAGAGTTATTTTGTGTTTGACCTTAGACTGCTTCCTTTTGAGCATGGCTCAAGCTCAATATCTACCATTCTGCTGTCCTGATAAAAAGCCCACCTGCTCTAGCCTAGGTCATGTACATGCATACTAAGTCATGTCTGACTCCTTGTGACCTTATGGACAGTTGCCCACCAGGCTCCTCTGTCCATGGGATTCTCCAGGCAAGAATACTGGAGTGGGTTGCCATGGCCTCCTCCAGGGGATCTTCCCGACCCAGGGATCGAACCTGCATCTCTTATGCCTCCTGCGCTGGCAGGCGGGTTCTCTACCTCTAGTGCCACCTGGGAAGTGCAGTTTAGGGGCACAATAACCTTCAAATGTGAAGCCTCACTTGGTTTGATCCAGTTACTGGTGTAGCATCTAAACAAAATTCTTCCCACATAGCAGAAACAAATTTACAAGGGCACTTAGATTCTGCAATGTTTTCTTAACCATGTTTTGCAGTTGTTACAATCAAGTCACTAATTCATTCTTTCTTGGTAAACTCGGGCCTTCAATTATTTATATAGCCTGTTCATCTTGTGTAACTTGATACTGTTTTCTATTGTTTCAACATGTATTAATATGTCATCTCCCCAACTAAATTTTAAGACTCCAGAAGGTAAGAATTGTGTCTTTTTGTATTTTTTAAGACATCCTCTACAGTAACTGATACTATGGCATATATATATTACCAAAAGGCAAAATATTATTAGAAAACCATGATATTTGGACAAGCTTACAACCATCTTAAAAGCAGTTTTAGAAAAACAATATATATCTGGCATATTCGCACATTTTTAAAGCCTATTAAAAATATAAGTCCAGAGTATAGTCAGTCAACCACAACATCCTCTGCAGAACACACGTAGGAAAGGGAAAATTCATAGCAGGGATTGTGAAGTATTTAGTGAACGTGCACTGGCATGTTGAATGCTGCCAGTCCAATCCATTGCTCAACAAATGACTATAAATAAGACAGTATCGAGGAGGAGAGTTAGAGATGAAGTGGGCAATGAGGTGGAAGGCGTCGCAGCTGTTTCTTTTCATTCATTCACTGAATTCTCTGTAAATATTGGTACAGCTTGCAAAGTGGTAAACAGCATTTCTGTAAATTAAAATGACTGCTCCTATCCTGGCGAGAATATCAAGGGTCTGAGTGTTAGGCAAAGCAGACTATGACATCATACACTGTGTGAGCATTCCCTTTGGCTTCCCCCAAATGCTCCAAATTCATTTGCTCCATAATATGTGAATTTATATTTTCAATGAGCCAACTCTTTCACCCAGAAGGTAGTCAGTGCCTGTTTTAGGACCGTTTTTTTTTTTCTGCAGGTTTCACTTTGCCACATGAATTGGCACTTGTTTACCCTTTCATTTTAAGGTTTAGTGGGTTTTTTTTCTGCACTCAGTATCCAAACAGACAGATGTCTTTTTGTGAAGTTGAAATGACACATCAGAGTTTTAATGCTGTCTTTCTCATATTTGCATATTTAATTACTTGCATCACATTTTATTAGTATATTATCCGATGAGGAATTCTGACTAATTAATTTCACCTGGAATTGTAGGCTGGTGGATGAAAAATTACACTTGGCCATTTGTAGAGACCAGCTGTGTATTAGAAATATCTGATCCCCATCTGCAGGACTTGAAAAAGTGAGAGAAAACAGCTGATTGTAAAAAACAGTCACTTTCCTTGTGCCCTGGAGGTATTATGATTGGCAGATATCCTTTATTAGTCAGCCTGTATTCCGAACATTAACTGAGAAATGTTCTCTGAGCATCGTTCACGGGGACAACTTTACTTTCCCTCATTTTGGTTTTAATTTGTAGTCGTGCTAATGTGACTGGGATTCCACCTCCCCACTCCGTCCCACCCCCCCGCAGACGCATGCACTCGCTGCCTTCTATTCCAGCCTGACTGGCCAACTTCATTTGGACCGCAAATCGCGTGGGCCTCACTGACGGTGGAGTCCAACACACAGAAATCTGGGAGAGGGGGAATATCGCGTTCAAGATGACCTTCGGGGTCAAAGGTGGCCTCTTGGAAACACAACCCTATCCTGCAGCGTGACTCATACACACACGCGTGTGCCCTCCCTTTCCCTCCCTGCCTGTGTTTTGCTCTGGATTTGTGTTTGAATTCTTTGTCTGCCCTGACAACAGATGGTGTTTTAATAAAGTCCAGTAGGAATATTACTGTGAGTAAACAAGGCAACGCATGCCAGCTCCATAATTGCCGGGTACTGATTCAGCCTCTTACCTGCTCCATCCAAACTGGGAGGGAACCAACTGTGCTCGCACCTCCGGCAGCCGCCTGCGCGCCCGCAGCTGTGCTGTGCTCCGCGGCCAGCCTCACCGCGGAAGGTAAATTGCAGCCCCTGTCAAGCTTCTTGGCACCGGGTCCAGAGCGCGGCTGCCATCTGGCTTGTCATCAAACATGGTCATTCAATCTCTCGGAGATTGGAATGGCTTTTTAAAAAAATCTTGCTATTTAAAAAAAAAAAAATTGACACTCATCGAACAGATTATGTTTCTCTTTACAGGCACAGTGGATTCTAAAATAACCGTTGGAGCTTATTTGAGCCATAGCTTGCAGAGTGGTGTGTTTTTTGTTTTGTTTTGTTTTTTCCCCTCAGTAATTCCCACACTCAAAGGGATTTATAAACCTAAACCTATTATATGCTAATGGAGAATTTAAATTCGTTGAATCTGGCCAAGAAATGCAGGCTCTCGTTTGTTTTTTGCATTGGGGAAGGGCAAAAAGTTAGGTTCCCTATTTGGACTGTTTTAGCTTTCTTTTCTTTTTTCGCTGTCTGCCGAGCTAAGTCACTTCAGTCTTATTTGACTCTTTGCGACCCCAAGAACTGTAGCCCACCACGCTCCACTCTCCATGGGATTTCCCAGACAAGAATATTGGAGTGGGTTGCTGTGCCCCACTCCAAGGGATCTTCCTGACCCAGGGATCCAGGAGTCTCTTGTCTCCTGCATTGGCAGGCGGGTTCTTTACCACTAGCACCACCTGGGAAGCCCGCTTGTATGCAAATATGGTGGCTCAGATGGTAAAGAATCCGCCTGCAATGCAGGAGACCCAGGTTCAATCCCTGAGTCAAGAAGATACCCTGGAGAAGGGAATGACAACCCACTCCAGTATTCTTGCCTGGAGAATGAGGATTCTGGCGGGCTACAGTCTATAGGGTCAGTCTCAAAAAGTCGGACACGACTGAGTGACTAGTACCTTCACTTTGTTTTTAATATCCTTACTGCGTTCATATATTTGTTATCTGTTCAAAAAGAAGGGACAGGTGAAGGCCAGGAAGACAGTAATTCACATGTGTGCTGTCTGTCCCTTTCCATGGTCTCTTCAAACTACCTGCTAACTAGAAGGCTCCAGGAAAATAAAAGGGGCTTTGGCGGCCAAAAAGAGACTCAGTGCTTACCCATTTTGTAAGAAGGCCAGGAGCATGTGATGTTTATCCAAGGACCATATCTTAAGTGACATCCAGTTTCTTCCAATACTGCTATTTTCAACAGCATACCAAACACTCATGGTAGTGCCTGCAATTATAACAAAAAGCAAAACAAACTGTAGAAGCTGCAGAGAGTGGCACTGATGGTAGAGAAAGGCTAAGGTCGACTGGCCGACATGCTCAGAGGAAAGCCTCTTGTTTCCTGCTTTATCTGTTCAAGTAAATAAAATATATTAAACTGATATGGCACCAGACTGAATTTAGACCTTTTTTTTTTTTTGAAATTTTTCCAACTGAGGCTGCTACTCCCCACATGGACTGATTGATACATGAATGTTTGTATTGCATCATTTTCCCTTCCATAGATTTTTAGATAACATCATCCTATTTTTTAACTTTTTAAGAATAATTCGAAACACATGCAAAAGCAGACAAAAGAGTATAAACTTTTTCCACATTGCCCATTCCTAACAAGCGTTCATCCACAGTAAACACTGCCCTATTCATACCCCCACACACTTCCCTCCTCCCTGTTTTATTTGAAGCAAATTCTATACAGCCACTTAATTGCAAGTATTTCATAATATTTAAATATCTTTAAAACCCAGTGACTTTCTTGCTCCTTTTCTTTTCATTTAAGTTTCATTTCAAACTTAAGTTTTGTTTCAAACTTCAAAAGGATTTCCAACAGTAATACACACAAAAAAAACTGCTAGAGAATCTTAAGCAAAATTTGCTAACGTTTTATGTTTGCTTTATTACATGTCATCTCTGTACATAGTTTCAAATAAATGCAGAATTTTTTTCTGAATTACTTGAGGGTATATTGGTTTTCTTTGGTTATTATAACACATTCATTAGTAATAAAGAACCCGCCTGTGAATGCAGGAGACATAATAGATCCCTGGGTCCCCTGAAGAAGGAAATGGCAACTCACTCCAGTACTCATGCCAGGAGAATCCCAAGGACAGAGGAGCCTGGCGGGCTGCTGTCCATAGGGTCACAAAGAGTCAGACACAACGGAAGTGACTTAGGACTCACAGCACAACGCCATAAGGTCAGTTCTTTGAAACAACGCAGATTTATTTTCCTATGGTTCTGGACTTCCGAGGTCAGAATGGATCTTCTGGAGGTAAAAGCAGAATGTCAGCAGTCTTCCTGAGGGGCTTGTGAGAATCGCCCTTGCCTTCTTTGGCGTCTACAGGCTGCCCTGAGTCTTCCAGCCTCTAGAGGGCTGCCTGTATCCCTTGGCTGTGGCATTCCTCCACTTTTAAAGCTACTTAGTAGCTGGGTCTCTCTGCGCTCTACACCGTCCTAACCGCTCCTCCTCAGATTCTGGTTCACTTGCCAACTTCTTTCACTTGCAAGACACTTGTGATTACGCTGGGCTCACTGTGATAATCCAGGAGAATCTCCTCATCTCAAGATCCTTAACTTAATCACACATCCAAGGTCTTTTTTTGTCCTGTAAGGAAATATATTCGGCTTCCCCCAATGGCTCAGAGAGTACAGAATGGGCTTGCAGTGCACAAGGCACAGGAGACTAATGTTTGATCCCTGGTCTGGAAGATCCCCGGAGGAGGAAAATGGCAATCCACTATAGTATTCTTGCCTGAAGAATTCTACGGAAAGAAGAGTCTGGTGGGCTAGTCCATGGGATCATAAAGTGTCAGACACGACTAAGCATGAGCATGAATGCTTCTCAAAGAAAAACAACAACAAAAAATGGAAACATATTTACAGGTGCTGGGTTGCAGACATCATTTGAGGACCATTATTCTGCTTAGTGTAGAGAATAAAATGTGTGCACCCTATCTCTACCATTTTCACATGGACTTCCTAAGAAGAAGGAGTTTCTCTTATATAGCCACAACAAATTATCAAAATAAGAACACTGTCTAATCCACACTCTGAGACCTAATTTCACAAATTGCCCCAGCAATGTTCTTCATGCAATACCATATGACATCAAGATCCTACTTTAAATGTAATGGTCCTGTGTCATTGGTCAACAGAATCGAAATCAGTTCCTTAGCCTTTCTTCTTTTCTGTCCTTTACTTGATGTATTTTGGATTCTATAGTCTTGTTATTTTATGAAATATCCCCATTTGTATTTATCTAGTTTTCCATGACTGGGTTCAGATTATGAACTTCTGGCAGATGCAATGGTTAGATTTTATGTGGCCTCTTGGCTAGGCTATGGTGCACAGTTATTTGGTTACACGCTAATCTAGATGTTGCTATGAATGTATCCAGTAGATGTGATTGACATCCACATTCAGTTAACTTTAAATAAAGGCTATTATCCATGATAAGGTGAGTAGACTTCATCTCATGAATCAAAGGCCGTAAGAGCAAAACTCTGGTTTCCTGGAAAAGAAGGAATTCTGCCTCAAAACTGTGATATACGAGAAATACTGCCTGAGTCTCTAGCCTGCTGGCCTATCCTATAAATTTGGGGCTTGTTATTCCTACAACTGGGGCTTCCCTGGTGGCTCAATGGTAAAGAATCTGCCTGCCAGTGCAGGAGACACAAGTTGCAGGTTCAATCCCTGGTTCAGGAAGATCGCTTGGAGTAGGAAATGGAAACCCACTCTAGTATTCTTACCTGGGAAATCCAATGGACAGAGGTGCTTGAAGGGCTACAGTCCGTGGGGAGGCAAAAGAACTGGACAAAGCTTAGTGATTAGACAACAACAGCAATAACATCCCCAGAACTGAATGAGCCAATTCCTTAAACTCTCTCTGTATGTAAACATATCCCACTGGTTCTGTTTCTCTGGAGATCTCAAACTGATAAAGAAGGTACGGCAGAGAAGAAATCTTGGTCCTCCCTAGAGCACCCTAATAGAGGCACATGATGTCAGTTTGCCCCATTTCTACAGATTTAAGACTGACTGTTTAAAATAGTATCCATCAGGACTTTCTGGTGTGAAGTCATTATTCTTCACATGTAATGAATACATAATTTGTAGAGCATTTGAGTTTGTGTACAACTCCTTGTTAAACCCTCCCTCAGATATGCAGATGACACCACCCTTATGGCAGAAAGTGAAGAGGAACTAAAAAGCCTCTTGATGAAAGTGAAATTGGAGAGTGAAAAAGTTGGCTTAAAGCTCAACATTCAGAAAATGAAGATCATGGTATCCGGTCCCATCACTTCATGGGAAATAGATGGGGAAACAGTGGAAACAGTGTCAGACTTTATTTTGGGGGGCTCCAAAATCACTGCAGATGGTGACTGCAGCCATGAAATTAAAAAACGGTTATTCCTTGGAAGAAAAGTTATGACCAACCTAGATAGTATATTCAAATCAGAGACATTACCTTGCCGACTAAGGTCCGTCTAGTCAAGGCTATGGTTTTTCCTGTGGTCATGTATGGATGTGCGAGTTGGACTGTGAAGAAGGCTGAGTGCTGAAGAATTGATGCTTTTGAACTGTGATGTTGGAGAAGACTCTTGAGAGTCCCTTGGACTGCAAGGAGATCCTACCCGTCCATTCTGAAGGAGATCAGCCCTGGGATTTCTTTGGAAGGAATGATGCTAGAGCTGAAGCTCCAGTACTTTGGCCACCTCATATGAAGAGTTGACTCATTGGAAAAGACTGTGATGCTGGGAGGGATTGGGGGCAGGAGGAGAAGAGGACGACCGAGGATGAGATGGCTGGATGGCATCACGGACTCGATGGATGTGACTCTGAGTGAACTCCGGGGGTTGGTGATGGACAGGGAGGCCTGGCGTGCTGTGATTCATGGGGTCGCAAAGAGTCGGACACGACTGAGCGACTGGACTGAACTGAACTGAAACCCTTCCTCACCAGCTTCAGCATCCACTGATTGTTATCTCCTTCATCAATTCTTCTATATTTGTTACTTAAACTTTTACTGTAAGCAAGAATTTTCCCCTGCTTCCCTCATAGCTCAGTTGGTAAATAATCCTCTTGCAGTGCAGGAGACCCTGGTTTGATTTCTGGGTTGGGAAGATCTGCTGGAGAAGGGATAGGCTACCCACTCCAGTATTCTTGGGCTTCCCTTATGGCTCAGCTGGTAAAGAATCTGGCTGCAATGCAGGAGACCTGGGTTCGATCCGTGGGTTGGGAAGATCCCCTGGAGAAGAGAAAGGCTACTCACTCCAGTATTCTGGCCTGGAGAATTCAGAATTCCAGAAGAATTTTCCCTTCTACTCTATTAAATTATTTATTTAATCATCCATGTATTGATAACAGTGTAACTATACATATCCTTATTTAATTCTTTGGTTATAATTAGTGGTGTTCTGTGGCCAGCTCATACTCATGAGAATTATTTTTTAATTAATTAATTTATTTTAATTGGAGGCTAATTACTTTACAATATTGTAGTGGTTTTTGCCATACATTGACATGAATCAGCCATGGGTATACATGTGTCCCCCATCATGAACCACCTCCCACCTCCCTCCCCATCCCGCCCCTCAGGGTTGTCCCAGTGCACCGGCTTTGAATGCCCTGTTTCATTCATCAAACTTGGACTGGTGATCTATTTCACATATGGTAATATACATGTTACAATGCTATTCTCTCAAATCATCCCACGCTCGCCTTCTCCCAAAGAGTCCAAAAGTCTGTTCTTTATATCTGTGTCTCTTTTGCTGTCTTGCATATAGGGTCATCATTACCATCTTTCTAAATTCCATATATATGCATTAATATACTGTATGGGTGTTTTTCTTTCTGACTTACTTCACTCTGTATAATAGGCTCCAGTTTCATCCACCTCATTAGAACTGATTCAAATGCATTCTTTCTAATAGCTGAGTAATACTCCACTGTATATATATACCACAGCTTTCTTGTCCATTTATCTGCCGATGGACATCTAGGTTGCTTTCATGTCCTAACTATTGTAAACAGTGCTGTGATGGGGTACACGTGTCTCTTTCAGTTCTGGTTTCCTCGGTGTGTATGCTCAGCAGTGGGATTGCTGGGTCGTATGGCAGTTCTATTTCCAGGTTTTAAAGAATCTCCACACTCTTCTCCATAGTGGCTGTACTAGTTTGCATTCCCACCAACAAGTGTAAGAGGGTTCCCTTTTCTCCACACCCTCTCCAGCATTTATTGCTTGTAGACTTTTGGATAGCAGCCATTCTGACTGGTGTGAGATGATACCTCATTGTGGTTTTTATTTGCATATCTCTGATAATGAGGGATGTTGAGCATCTTTTCATGTGTTTTTTAGCCATCTGTATGTCTTCTTTGGAGAAATGTCTGCTTAGTTTTCTGGCCCATGTTTTGACTGCTGTTTATTTTTCTGGCATTGAGCTGCATGAGCTGTTTGCATATTTTTGAGATTAATTATTTATCAGTTGCTTTGGTTGCTATTATTTTCTCCCATTTTGAAGGCTGTCTTTTCACCTTGCTTATAGTTTNATTTTTCTGGCATTGAGCTGCATGAGCTGTTTGCATATTTTTGAGATTAATTATTTATCAGTTGCTTTGGTTGCTATTATTTTCTCCCATTTTGAAGGCTGTCTTTTTACCTTGCTTATAGTTTCCTCTTTGTGCAAAAGCTTTTAAGTTTAATTAGGTCCCATTTGTTTACTTTTGCTTTTATTTCCATTACTCTGGGAGGTGGGTCATAGAGGATCCTGCTGTGATCTATGTCAGAGAGTGTTTTGCCTATGTTTTCCTCCAGGAGTTTTATAGTTTCTGTTTTACATTTAGATCTTTAATTCATTTTGAGTTTGAGTTTTTGGTGTATGGTGTTAGAAAGTGTTCTAGTTTCATTCTTTTACAAGTGGTTGACCAGTTTTCTCAGCACTTGTTAAAGAGATTGTCTTTTCTCCATTGAATATTCTTGCCTCCTTTGTCAAAGATAAGGTGTCCATAGGTGCATGGATTTATCTCTGGGATTTCTATTTTGTTCCATTGATCTATATTTCTGTCTTTGTGCCAGTACTATACTGTCTTGATGACTGTAGCTTTGTAGTATAGTCTGAAGTCAGGCAGGTTGATTCTTCCAGTTCCATTCTTCTTTCTCAAGATTGCTTTGGCTATTAGAGGTTTTCGGTATTTCCATACAGATTGTGAAATTATTTGTTCTAGTTCTGTGAAAAATACTGCAGGTAGCTTGTTAGGGATTGCATTGAATTTATAGATTGCTTTGGGTAATATACTCATTTTTATTATATTGATTCTTCCTATCCATGAACCTGGTATATTTCTCCATCTATTTGTGTCATCTTTGATTTCTTCATCAGTCTTTTACAGTTTTCTATATATAGGTGTTTTGTTTCTTTAGGTAGATTTATTTCTAAGTATTTTATTCTTTTTGTTGCAATGGTGCATGGAATTGTTTCCTTAATTTCTTTTTTTTTAATTTTAATTTTATTTTACTTCACAGTACTGTATTGGTTTTGCCATACATTGACATGAATCCACCATGGGTGTACATGTGTTCCCAAACATGAAACCCCCTCCCACCTCCCACCCCATAACATCTCTCTGGGTCATCCCCGTGCACCAGCCCCAAGCATCCTGCATCCTACATTGGACATAGACTAGCGATTCATTTCTTACATGATAGTATACATGTTTCTCTTTCTGTTTTCTCATTGCTAGTGTATAAAAATGCAAGGGATTTCTGTGTGTTAATTTCATATTCTGCAACTTTACTATATTCATTGATTAGCTCTAGTAATTTTCTGGTGATGTCTTTAGGGTTTTCTATGTAGAGGATCATGTCATCTGCAAACAGTGAGAGTTTTAGTTCTTTTCCAAGCTGGATTCCATTCATTTTTTTTTCTTCTCTGATTGCCATGGCTAAAACTTCCAAAACTGTGTTGAATAGTAGTGGTGAGAGTGGGCACCCTTGTCTTGTTACTGACTTTAGGGGAAATGCCTTCAATTTTTCACTATTGAGGATAATGTTTGCTGTGGGTTTATTGTATATGGCTTTTATTATGCTGAGGTATGTTCCTTCTATGCCTGCTTTCTGGAGATTTTTTATTATTATAAATGGATGCTTTCTCTACATCTATTGAGATAATCATATACCCACTCCAGTATTCTTGCCTGGAAAATCCCATGGACAGAGGAGCCTGATGGGCTATAGTCCACGGGATCACAAAGAGTCTGACACGACTGAGTGACTTTCACTTTGACTTTAAGGGAGCATAATGTCTGTGAGAGAAATCCATGTTGTTGTGTATATCAGCAAGTTATTCTTCTTTATTGCTGAGTAATATTTCTGGTATGGATATGCCACAATTGGCTTACACATTTTCGTGTCATTTGGAATTTGAACTGTTTTCAGCTTTTGGTTACTATGGATGAAGCTGCCATGAAAATTCTCCTACAAGTCTTTTTGTGAGCATATGTTTTTATTTATCTCAAGAAAACACTTAGGAGTAAAACTGCTGGGTCATAGTGTTTCAGTAAATTTGGCTTAGCTGAGAAAATTTCTTCAATAGTAGTTGTATCGTACTTTCTGTTCTGACCAATATGGAATATCAGGGAATGAATTTACCTGCCAACTTTGAGCAACAAGCTAAACTGGGCAAGAATGTGAAAGCATGGATTTTAAACAATGGATCACTGGCAATACGGGATGGTGATCCCCTAGAGAAAGAAAATGAGAAAGATGACCTCCATCATTTCATCAGTGTACTAACTGGAAGATAGAAAATTAAAGACAACTCCAAGTACTGATGTAGTAGGGAGGCGGCAGAAAAGTAGATCAAAAAATTAAGCACCAGCAGACTGAGCTGACAGACTCACTGAGACAAGGAGGAGGAGACCAGCATGCAAGATTAAAGGTACGTGAAAAGGTGCTCAACACCACTAATCATGAAGGAAAGGCAAATCCCAGCCACAGTGATGAATCATCTCACACCTGTTAGAATCACTATTAGCAAAAACACAAGAAATAATAAGGGCTGGTGAAAACATGTGGAGAAAAGGGAAATGGTTGGGAGGCATCACTGACCTGAGTTTGAGCAGGCTCTGGGAGGTGGTGAAGGAGAGGGAGGCCTGGTGTGCTGTAGTCCATGGGGTTGCAAAGGGTCAGACATGACTGAGCGGCTGAACAATAGCAGCAACATGCGCTGTCGGTGGGAACGTGAACTGGTGCAGCCACTGTGCAAAACCATATGGAGGCTTCTCACAAAATTAAAAACAGAATTACTATGTGATCTGGCAATTCCACTCCTGGGTGTGAGTATCTAATGAAAGAAAAAGAGAACACTAACTCAAAAAGAGGTATGCACCTCTGTGTTCATAGCAGCATCATTTACAGTAGCTGAAATGCAACCTAATATTCATCGATGGATGGATAGATAAAAATTATGACAGATGTGTGATATATTCCACACAATGGAATATATATCTGTATATACACATATATATGATATGCATAATAGATAATTCAGCCATAAAAATGGAAAAAATCTTCCTATTTGTGACAACATGTATTAATTGGTGTTAGTTATTACACTGTGGATCCCTGTGTCTTAATTTGGAGCAGTACATTTAGAAACCAATGTCTGGGTGTTGGGTACGTTCACTGCTCTTGGGGTATCACTGTGGCCTCGTCCTCTCATTGGGTTGATCTGTGAAATAAAAGATACAGCACACAAACGTGTGCATAAATATCCACATTTCCACATACATAAGCACTCACAACCGTGTTCATTTATGTATCTATGCATGTATATATCTATTTATCTATTATCTGTATATTAAAACCCATGAGTCACACTCCCCATTTCAACACCTCCCCATTTAATATTTAAATCCTTATTTTGACAGTCAGAAATCTGGCTCTTATTATCCATAATATATGTATTTGTTTGCTCAGTCATAAAATACACGGAAAGTAGTTTCAGAAATGCCAAACCTTGCCTCTGTGAAAAGAAAAACAGAATAATTAATTTTTGCCTTTAGTCTAAAAACATACTCCAAATATTGTGTTGTAAAGTAGGTTGGGGTAGTTCTTCCCTAATCCCTTAACTGTAGTAATATTATCCATTTGATGTATGGTTCAGTTCATTGTGTCTGTATACAATTTTCGGATTTTTCCCCATATCTTGGCATCAATAACTATGGAGTATCTGACATTCTGCCCCACTTACAAGGTAGTAAATTATTTTGCCATTGTTTCAAGGATGCTAGCAGAAGACACATGAATCTCAGTTCTTAAGAAAGTTATTAATTTCTTACAGCACAGCAAGAAACATGAGTATCATCCCAAGTCTCACAAAAGCCATGAAGAGGGACTCAGTTAATTTTGCATATACGTTTCCTTCACAAGTGAGGAACTCTGAGCTTAAAGAACTGGAAGACTGCTTGTTCTTTTTCCCCTAATGGTCCACTACCAAAGTTCCCCTACCTGAACTTTGCTCTGTTTTGCCTTCTGGCAAAATTACACGAGTACACCACTCCATCAGCCACTCTGATTAATCTGATCAACAGAGGCTAGGAAGTCCATTCAATTTGTCTCATGCAATATTTAATTAAGACTACAAGAAACAGAACTCCAAACAGCAGGTTGGGGGCAACCTGTAGCATCGACTTTAGCCATTTCCTGTAGGGTTTCAGATCCAGCTAACTGAACAAATCCTATAAATCAGCAGAGTCTACCTCACATAGCCGGGTAGGTTTCTTTTTCCATTTCTGCACTGACTTTGCCACTTGACCTAAAGAATTAAACCAGATTGAGAAGGATGGATTAGCAACTTCACAGACTCTACCTTGACAAACAAGGAGGAATTCTGGGCCAATGCTATAATCCATAAAATTCTCAACCTCTGAGTAGAAGCTGACCTATATGCCTTGCAAGGGTGAGATGGTATCATTGAACACATCATTTAAATTCAAGGACAGATCTTGTATCATCAGTTCTAATGGGATGACTTCAGTTGGAAGGAAACTGTCCAGAGAGTAGGCATAAATAAAAGTCAGTAGTCACTCCAAGAAATACTCCAGGCAATTATGAATAAACTCATTTTAGAGGAAACTCCTTAAAATATACATATATTCAGAAAATGTCTTTAATTAAAAAAATTTCATCAGCAGATCTTGAAATTTGTCAAGGGTTTTCAGTTTTTTACATACAGTCATATGATTTTTTTT